>JAVTVY010008060.1:0-432479 GCA_036873755.1 Hanleya hanleyi
GCGAGATCAAATTGGCCCAAATAGAACACCATACTCAACTGCGCTGTTTTCAGCATCGACGCAAGCTATGAAATCATAGTTTTCATATTGGACAACAGCGAGGTCAATATCCACAGTGAAAGTAAGAATATCAGAGAAATTTGAGAAATTTCCTCCGCTTCGACGAACTTCAGTCTCGTCGTAGCATGCACAAACACAACATGTGGAATAGCGATGACGTCATTTATATATGGCAAGCCGTTTCGGTGTTTATTCAGTCATTTTCAATTTTTTATATCAAAAATAGCTGAATAAATACCAAAACGGATTGCCATATATAAGTGACGTCATCGCTATTCCACATGTTGTGTTTGTTTGATGATGTAGAAGTACGGTGCCGTATAGTCACTTGTTTCGCCAAAGAGTCCGCCCAGGAGACGAGAAAGCCTCGCTTTCGATCCAACAAGATGGAGTGGATTAAGGTCAGAGACACATTCTCACTTTGATGCAGTTCATTCCATAGGCGAACGAGTATGGGACTAGATCGATTCTATGTCCTCGCGAGAGAGAATATTATACAGTCACAATTCAGTAATTGTTAATATATGAATGAAATCTTTCTAGGTGGATAAACATAAACCGTGTTACTGTGCCAATGGTTAGCGTTGTTAAATGTAGGCCTACAGCTGTTCCCATTTAATATTACGGTACGAACTACTTGCTTTAGAATTGTTCCACTGAGTTGCCGCATGACATACTTGTTCAAATGACCATGTATTATTAAAGATCAAATAAGATCTATTGATTCGCCATTGTCCCTCGCTAGACTGTTCAATCATGGAGTGGCAAAGAATTCATCGCGCTTTGCTAGATACGTCGTGAAAACGGTTAACCCGATCCTTAGATAAATACGGTCAATTTGTATTGTTTGTTTCATTCTTATCATTAAGTACAATGGATTTCCCGGACAGGATTATTTTGGATATCGAGCTTGCTTCAAGAGACTTCAGGACGAATTTGTCCCTAATTCCTAGGACTGTACAAAATCATCCGAAAGTCACTTAACTAAGAAACTCGGGATAAGCTTAATCTGCTTTGAGAGATGTCCGAAAACGTGATGCGGTAAAACTCCAGTTTAATATTGTAGCCTATATACGCCGTGGATTTGACTCATTATTGTTCCGTGAGAAAGGCTAGTTTATGTATGCTACCCGAAGCCTCATGGAAAATTCAGAGTAATATACCTGCTGTTTCATTACATTTTAACCCAGAGGCGACGACAGGTGGAGAGCCAAACACAGTAAGGATTTCATATTACAGCATCATTCATCAAACCACGTCAAACAAGAAAAAACAGAATCGAAATGAGAAAAGAGGGAAATCAAGGCCACGAGCTAGGTTTTCAATCTGCCCTATGTGTCTAATTATGACAACCAAGTTATGTTTCTTTGTTTGGATTTCTTGTTTGGACATTGTGCTTTTTCTGGTTGATTGAACTTCAGCTGGAAAAGATTTCAATTCCTTTCGACGTTTGACAGGAGACTGCAAGAAGACGTGTGATACGTGATCGTGCGAAGTGAATTATGAATGAAAGTGTTGAGGACGTCTGTACGTTGAACCTGGCATCGTATTCCGCTAGCATATGAATAATTTAATCCAGAACTAAGCACTTGGCTATTACAAGTCGTAAGCGTCAAGACAATTAACATATATCACATATAGGCACCATACTGGTTCATCCATGGCTGCTGTTGTATCAAAAGAGGTTTTATTTACCATAGAGGATATATAAAGACAGAAGTCATTGGTTGATATACGGTAATGTCTCAAGGTAAGGCCAAGTTATTTACAATATTTCGATATCACCGTAATAAATGTAACTAGGGATAGTTGGGTGATCATGTATGGTAGTTTGTTGATATTATTTGTAGACATGGATATAATTCTTCCTATAAACATAAGCATATATAGACGCCCGCGATATATATTTATAAACTGTGGGCAGTAAAACTATTCACGTTTAAGGACAATGGACAATACACATGTTTCAGACATACATGTATTGACAGTGGACGTGATATGTTTTCAGTCATTATTATGTGGACAGTAAACATATCTAAGTTTGCAGAGACAGTGGACGAATTTATGTTTGCAGACATAAATATGTGGACAGAACGATATGTGGACAGTGAACATATCTATGTTTGCAGACACACATATGGACAGTGGACGTGTTTATTATTGCAGACATACATATATAGAGTACAAATGTGAACATTTTACATAATTATGTTACATGCACATGCCTGCATATGTAAATCATGGTCATATTTATGTTTGCAGATCAGTATAAAAAGTGGATATTCATATGTGGGTAGTGGCCATATTCATGTTTGCATGAATGTATATGGTAGATGGTGAACAAATTTCTGCCTGAAGGCATAGAGTACACAAAAGTAGACATTGGACATGTTCATGATTACAAAGTTACGTATGTGGACATTTGATATATTTATGTTTGTAGATACACATATGTAGACAATGGTCATGTTCAAGATTACACTGTTACATATGTGGACCGTGGACATATGTATGTTTGAAGATACACATGCAGACAATGGACACACTCATGATTGCAAAGTTACCTATGTGGACAGTAGACATATCTATGTTTGCAGATACACATAGGTAGACAATGGATATACTCATGATTACAAAGTTACATATGTGGACAGTGGACATATCTATGTTTGCAGATACACATGCAGACAATGGACATACTCATGATTACAAAGTTACTTATGTGGACCGTGGACATATCTATGTTTGCAGATACACATGCAGACAATGGACATACTCATGATTACAAAGTTACTTATGTGGACCGTGGACATATCTATGTTTGCAGATACACATATGTAGACAATGGATATACTCATGATTACAAAGTTACAAATATGGACCGTGGACATATCTATGTTTGCAGATACACATATGATGTAGACAATGGACATACTTATGATTACACAGTTACATATGTGGACCGTGGACATATGTATGTTTGCAGATATACATAAGTAGACAATGGATATACTCGTGATTACAAAGTTAAATATGTGGACAGTGGACATATCTATGTTTGCAGATACACATGCAGACAATGGACATACTCATGATCGCAAAGTTACGTATGTGGGCCATGGACATATCTTTGTTTGCAGCTACACATATGTAGACAATGTATATACTCATGATTACAAAGTTACATATGTGGACAGTGGACATATCTATGTTTACGAATACACATATGTAGACAGTGAACATACTCATGATTACAAAGTTACATATGTTGACCGTGGACATATTTATGTTTGTAGATACACATATGTGGACAATGGACATGTTCAAGATTACAAAGTTACATATGTGGACAGTGGACATATCTATGTTTGCGAATACACATATGTAGACAGTGAACATACTCATGATTACAAAGTTACATATGTGGATCGTGGACATATCTATGTTTGCAGATACACATATGTAGACAATGGATATACTCATGATTACAAAGTTGCATATGTGGACTTTGGACATATCTATGTTTGCAAATACACATATGATGTAGACAATGGACATACTTATGATTACACAGTTACATATGTGGACCGTGGACATATGTATGTTTGCAGATATACATGCAGACAATGGACATACTCATGATTACAAAGTTACTTATGTGGACCGTGGACATATCTATGTTTGCAGATACACATATGTAGACAATGGATATATTCATGATTACAAAGTTACAAATATGGACCGTGGACATATCTATGTTTGCAGATACACATATGATGTAGACAATGGACATACTTATGATTACACAGTTACATATGTGGACCGTGGACATATGTATGTTTGCAGATATACATAAGTAGACAATGGATATACTCGTGATTACAAAGTTAAATATGTGGACAGTGGACATATCTATGTTTGCAGATACACATGCAGACAATGGACATAGTCATGATCGCAAAGTTACGTATGTGGGCCATGGACATATCTTTGTTTGCAGCTACACATATGTAGACAATGGATATACTCATGATTACAAAGTTACATATGTGGACAGTGGACATATCTATGTTTACGAATACACATATGTAGACAGTGAACATACTCATGATTACAAAGTTACATATGTTGACCGTGGACATATTTATGTTTGTAGATACACATATGTGGACAATGGACATGTTCAAGATTACACAGTTACATATGTGGACTGTGGACAGATGTATGTTTGAAGATACACATGCAGACAATGGACACACTCATGACTGCAAAGTTACCTATGTGGACCGTAGGCATATGTATGTTTGCAGATACACATAAGTAGACAATGGATATACTCCTGATTACAAAGTTACATATGTGCACAGTGGACATATCTATGTTTGCAGATACACATGCAGACAATGGATATACTAATGATTACAAACTTACGTATGTGGACCGTGGACATATCTATGTTTGCAGATACACATATCTAGACAATGGATATACTCATGATTACAAAGTTACAAATATGGATCGTGGACATATCTGTGTTTGTAGATGCGCATATGATGTAGACAATGGACATACTCATGATTACACAGTTACATATGTGGACCGTGACATATGTATGTTTGCAGATACACATAAGTAGACAATGGATATTCTCATGATTACAAAGTTACATATGTGGACAGTGGACATATCTGTGTTTGCAGATACACATGCAGACAATGGACATACCCATGATTGCAAAGTTACGTATGTGGGCCATGGACATATCTTTGTTTGCAGATACACATATGTAGACAATGGATATACTCATGATTACAAAGTTACATATGTGGACAGTGGACATATCTATGTTTGCGAATACACATATGTAGACAGTGAACATACTCATGATTACAAAGTTACATATGTGGATCGTGGACATATCTATGTTTGCAGATACACATATGTAGACAATGGATATACTCATGATTACAAAGTTGCATATGTGGACTTTGGACATATCTATGTTTGCAAATACACATATGTAGACAATGGACATTCTCGTGATTACATAGATACACATGCGGACAATGGACATATCTATGTTTGCAGATACACATATGTAGACAAAGGACATGTTCGTGATTACAAAGTTACATATGTGAACTGTGGGCATATCTATGTTTGCAGATACACATATGTAGACAATGGACATACTCATGATTACATAGATACACATGCGGATATTGGACATATCTATGTTTGCAAGTACATAATGGAAATGTTCATGATTGCAAAGTTGCATATGTGAACTGTGGGCATATCTATGTTTGCAGATACACATATGTAGACAATGGACATACTCATGATTACATAGATACACATGCGGCCAGTGGACATATCTATGTTTGCAGATACGCATATGTACACAATGGACATGTTCATGATTGCAAAGTTGCATATGTGAAATGTGGGCATATCTATGTTTACAGATACATATATGTAGATAAAGGACATGTTCATGATTACATAGATACACATGCGGACATTGGACATATCTATGTTTGCAAATACACATATGTACACAATGGACATGTTCATGATTGCAAAGTTGCATATGTGAACTGTGGGCATATCTATGTTTGCAGACACACATATGTAAACAATGGACATACTCGTGATTACATAGATACACATGCGGACAGTGGACATATCTATGTTTGCAAATACACATATGTACACAATGGACATGTTCATGATTGCAAAGTTGCATATGTGAAATGTGGGCATATCTATGTTTGCAGACACACATATGTAGACAATGGACATACTCATGATTACACATAGATACCTTGATGGACACTTATATACAAAACAAAACACATTTTTTATATGCAGAAATTGGAAAATATATTTGTAATTATTAATAATCCATCAATCCGTTCTGATATAAATCGCGTATTATATCTCCGGAGAACTACAAAGCTACGTCGGTCATGTTTATCATCAAGTAAAGATGCAATATATACCATGGAAAAACGATAGTATGGAAGACGATAACGGCCACCCGCGTTCGGCCGCTATCATCCCCCATACTATAGCTTACTCGACAAAGCTTTTGATCACTGTAGAATATCAAAATTACTTTTGGCGACATATTCCTGAGCGGTGTAACAATATCATCATCAACATGACACATACTGTCGAGATGTATGTCACATTTCATATAATTGTTTTCGGGACAAAAGCCTCGAGGTTAAAGTGTGCTAAAGATGAAATAAGATACGGGTATACACTGTTTGTAAAAACAACCTTATCAGCAAGTTGAGACAGGCTTTAATAAAAACAAATATGATTCATATCTTTTTTTTCTCTTTCTCGTTTTATACCGCGAGACAAGAAGAAATAATGTCTGTGGGTCTCACTTCAGTCGCCAGGGGGCTTGTCCTTTATCCAGAATTACATGACAGCCAGACGGTTGCTAATTCACTATTTGATTCTCTCGCCCAAATAATTAGAATCAGCTCAATCCCTTAACTTTTTAAATCGTCTAGCTTACATGTACAATCTTGTGGTATTCTAACCAAATGTACATATCATTTACGCTCAAAAACCAGCCCACTTAATCGTGTGGCCTTGCGGAATGCGCATGCGAAAGGATGTGGAATGTTTAGCTGCGAAGAATTCCTTTGTATGTGACGGTAATAAAGCTGATTTCCTTTTTCAATCGGAAACCCACAGAAACGTATTACCTTGAAGAATACATACTGTAATGTCAGCATCGGAAACTTTACATTGGTCAGTTACATAAAAATGAATTGATGGTTCATCAAATATTTGACCTATTTTGATATTTTAAGGCATTTATAGGGAGGATTTTCTCTTGTAACAAAAATATGGCAATTCAATCTAAAGTAATATTTTCGCACAAGATATTAGGAAGTTTGGTCATTTTATCTAGTTTGATTTTAGGTTTGATGTGTCGTATTTTTTTGACAAGAAAATATCTGCCGTATATATATATAAATGCCTCAAATATACTAAAATAGGCCAGAGAGCACATTTTGATGAATCCTAAGTTCATTTGTATTCAGCTGACCATCGTATGTTTTCCAGGCTGAAATTTCAATATATATTCCTCGAGAAAATTATGGATTTGTTCAATGTTCATCCGAAAGACCTAGCGTGCAAGGCGCACTTCGTCTTTATCGATTACGATTGAACATTTGGAACGCTATTCGTATTGTTTATTATTATGAGAAATAAACTTACTTACTTCCATTATTATGTGTTAAATGAGAGAAAACGAAAAGTTCGACACTATAAACTCTTTGAAAATAGCACAATGCCATGTTACAATTCCTGTTTATAGCTGCTCCCAATCTGCGTCGTTCTTTAGCGGACGATACTGATTGGCTTATATCCATGTGTAGACAATAAACGCGAGGCTGCTTTACTGAGAGCAGAAGGTTACAAAACTGACGATGGGAAAATGACTTTTTTGTGTGTATAATTTTCCAACCGAGCCTACCACATGAAATCTTTTTGTGGCATGAAACAAAGGTGCAACATGGCATGCATTCCATTGCTGTGATTTTGTGACTTTTTTAGACAATAGATTCCGACAAGAATTCGACTTGAAATCTTAAGGAATAGGCTGTTTGGATATGAGAATATATTTTGATGCCTTGGTCTATATTTCTACTTTTAGAAGTCAAAAACATTAAAGTAGTTTCAACTGATTGTTGAAAATAATGTATTCAATAAAATACAAAGTGCCTGAAGCACTTTTTAATAATTCAGTGCAGTTCAAGGTAATTTATTACAAAGTGCAAGAGGGGCATGCCAAAATAAAATTAATTGTGATGTGTATTGTAGTCACGTCACGATGCTCATATGCACATGTTTAGAACCCAATTGTTCACTGCAAGTTGTCGATTTGCTTTTTATACCCTTTCATTAAATACTGTTGTTTTGTCTACTTAATTACAGGTGTGTTCTTCGGTATATTAATTATGTTCGAATAATGGCAATAGTATAGTGTTGTTGTTCAGAGGGCTTAGTGAAAAAAAAACCACTTGCAGTTTCATGAAGTTCGAAACAACAGAGCCACATCATTCACAAGAATTACTGGTAGTGGCCATCATCCCTAGTTCCTCGTCTATCAAATTCTTTCCATGACGGAAGCTACAACGATTACGAACCGGTTTGATTCGGAAACATTCCGGGGCGCATTTGTGACCCCATGACCTCTCCGAATATGCCCATATTTGAGCGGATTAGGCACAAGGTAATATGTTGTAATATGAACTCGGCCTTCGTAGAAATATACCGAGATCCCACGAAGATTGCGCTTCGCACCAAAATGCCGTCCGTTCATTGGCTGTTAATTTAAACTGACAGTTTCAGTAATAACCGTACAGCCCTAATCTTTCTGCAGGGCCTGGTACGGAGGAACGAAGGTACAGACCTGTATTATGGAGGACGACTTGACGAGGATTTGCTCGGTTACAGTCGTCTCTTCTCTGCAAACCCGATATGCACTGGTTTCTATTAATATGCATATGCTTTCTGTAATTGATTCTCTTTGACATTTTTATTTCCACATGCATGATCTCGTCATACACATGATTAAAACCGACTAAAATTTACTGACCCATGTGACTGCGGAAGCTCATTAAAATACAGTTGTTTTTCACTCAGCTCTTTGAACAACAGCCATTATGCATATATACCGGTGATTAGTTTGCACCGAGTGATGTAATTGTAATTAAGTAGACAAAATGCTGACTCCAATGTTAATGAAATTCTGAAACGGCTATTACATGTAAACGAGCCTGGCTATTTGAGAACCATTCAAAATGCCTAGAACAACTGAAAATTATAGCTTGCCGGTTGATATCAGAATATTGGTCAAGTTGCCAGTTTGATATCCCAATGTGGATCAAGTAGTCTGTGTCAGATCTGAATATAGCTGGAGTTGCAAGTGTGAGATCTGAGTTCGGGTCAAGTTGTCGGTGTGAGATCTGAATTTGGTTTAAGTTTCTGCTGTAATATCTTAAGGAGGGCCAAGTTGCTTATGAGAGATCTGAATGTTGTTTCAGTTGCCGGTGTGAGATCTGAATGCGGATCAAGTTGCCGGTGTGAAATCTGTATGTCGTTCAAATTAGCGATGTAAAGATCTGAATATGGCTGGAGTCTCATGTGGGTCAACATGTCTGTATCATACATGAATGTGGGTCAAGTTGTAGGTGTGATATTTGAATGTGGGCCAAGTTGTCTGCATGATATCTGAATGTGGTTCAAGTTGTCGGTGTGATATTTGAATGTGGGCCAAGTTGTCTTTGTGAGATTTGAATATGGTTCAAGTTGTCTTTTTGAGATCTAGTGTGGTTTTCGAATGTGGGTCAAGTTGTCTGTGTGAGATCTGAATGTGGGTCAAGTTGTCTGTGTGAGATCTTAATGTGCGTCAAGTTGTAATTGTGGATTCTGGATGTGGGTCAAGCTGTCGGTGTGATATCTGAATGTGGGTCGACTTTCGGATGTGAGATATGAATGTGATTCAAGTCTGTGTAATATCTGAATGTGGTCAAAGTTGTAAGTGTGATATCTGAATGTGGGTCAGATTGTCGGTGTGAGATCTGAATCTGGGTCAATTCGTCGATGTGAGATATGAATGTGATTCAAGTTGTCTGTGTGATATCTGAATGAGGACCAAGTTGTATTTGTGATATCTGACTGTGGGTCAAGTTGAAGTTACCGATGTGGAATATGAATGTGATTCAAGTTGCCAGTATACGGTCTGAGTATGGCTGGAGATTCAAGATACCGATGTGGATCAAGTTACCGATGTGAGATCTGAATGTGGATCAAGTTGCCGATGTGAAATCTGAATATGGATCAAGTTGCCGGTGTGAGAATCTGAATGTGGATCAAGTCGCCGGTGTGGAATCTGAATGTGGATCAAGTTGCTGGTGTGAGATCCGAATATGGATCAAGTTGCCGGTGTGAGAATCTGAATGTGGATCAAGTTGCCGGTGTGAGAATCTGAATGTGGATCAAGTCGCCGGTGTGAGAATCTGAATGTGGATCAAGTTGCCGGTGTGAGAATCTGAATGTGAATCAAGTTACCGGTGCCAAATCTGAATGTGAATCAAGTTGCCGGTGTGGAATCTGAATATGGATCAAGTTGCCGGTGTGGAATCTGCATATGGATCAAGTTGCCGGTGTGAGATCTGAATGTGGATCAAGTTGCCGGTGTGGAATCTGAATGTGGATCAAGTTGCTGGTGTGAGATCCGAATATGGATCAAGTTGCCGGTGTGAAATCTGAATGTGGATCAAGTTGCTGGTGTGAGATCCGAATATGGATCAAGTTGCCGGTGTGAAATCTGAATGTAACCCAATTTGCCGGTGTGGTATATGAATGTGGGTCAAGTTGTCTGAACATAGCGGGAGTTATGTGCGCGAGATCAAGTTGTCGGTGTCAGATACTTTAATAAAGCAGTGAGTGGGGTAGAAATTTATAAACATGATGGTGGTGGTTTTATATTGAACGTATTATCGATAGAGAGTGACATGTTTATTGGTTAATTAAGATTGCATACATATTACATACCATTAAGTGTTATGGTCTCACTTCTACCGTGTAACTGAATTATTCTACCTTGTAACTGAATTATTCTACCTTGTAACTGAATTATTCTACCTTGTAACTGAATTATTTGAGTTACAATTCTGATACTCCTGGTATCAAATGACAATAACATATAAAGGCGCTGTAATAGCACTGAATGCTCGATTTGTATATTCCTATCCTTATATAAATATAAACTTATTTTACCGTTGATATATATTTCCATTAACTTTATGCTACTCCTATCAGACCTGCATACAGAATGTCCGAACAAATATATGATCGCTCGTGCGGAACCGTAGATCAAGAGTAAGATTATCATTGTCGATATTTCCGATATGATCGTGTCTTGATTTATATTTTCTCACTCCCCGTCACGGTTCAATTGCCATTAACACAACTTGTAATCACCTCGGCTGAATGCGCCGGTGTAACCTGAGGTGTCTGTTTGTTCTATGGCGTTAAGTTAAAAATAGTACCGGTATACTTGTTTTAGATGTGCCCAATATGACATATTATGACTGCGTCTTGACACCGTTTTCATACATTTTACTATCAGCCTACACGTACGTACAATTGCAGATTCTCGCACAATCAAAGACGTTTGGACAATAATACCCTGCATTTTGAGAATAGGAGAACTTCCCATTAGGAACAAAACAGGTAAGCAAGCATGATTCATATTATCAAAAATGACAAACAAATTGAAATATATTTTCTGATTTTTTTATTCCACACATTTATGATTTGAAAGTTTAGTCTTGATGCAGAAGACGCGACAAAGCGCATAAACTTCACGATATTCTTTGGCAGAGGACAACGGTCTTTGTGTTAAGTTATCCATCAACTAGGCCGATACACATGGAGTAGTCCCCACAACGGAGACGCCACTTTTCCCTCGGTTGACACAGGAGATAGTAATATCCGTTATTGTGAAACTGCTATGCGCATCCCATGTAAATTTGAAGATGCTTGATAACAGCAATTCGTGGAGTCCATATAGTTAATTTCTATTTCCATGACTTTGAACCAGACCAGATGTTTGCTGCAGACACAATGTTTCAGTTCCGTAAATTTGAACCTCTTCAAACAAGGGCCGAGATTTGCTGCAGTCACAAGGTTTCAGTTAACTGAAGTTTGAACGTCTTCGAACAAGGGCCGATATTTGCTGCAGTCACAACGTTTCAGTTTCTTTATTAAAGTTTGAACCGCTTTAAACCAGGGTCGATATTTGCTGCAGTCACAATATTTCTGTTACTTTGAGTTTGAACCTCTTTAATCCAGGGTCGATATTTGCTGCAGTCACAGGCAATGTTTCTGTTACCTTGAGTTTGAACCTCTTTAAACTAGGGTCGATATTTGCTGCAGTCACTATGTCTCAGTTTCTTCAAGTTTGAACCTCTTCAAACCAGGGTCGAGATTTGCTGCAGTCACAATATTTCGATTTTCGTAATTTTTAACGTTTTAAAACCGAAGCGATGTTCGTCACAGTCAGTACAGTGTTTCAGGTTCTGTAATTTTTTAACTGTTCTAACCAGAACTGATATTTGCTGTAGTCATAATTTCTCACTTTCTGTAAGTTGAATCTCTTCAAACCAGATTTAACCGATATTTGCTGCGGTCAAAATATTATTTAGCTATCGTGATTTTTGAACATCTTCAAACCGGGACCATGTCTGAGCCGACATAATATTCCGGTACCAGAGCATGGATTGTTCAAAGTGTTCTCTGCACGCTTAAAACTAAAGTATTGAAACTTACTCGAAAATTTTGAAATAACCCTTTAGATGTGTCCACAGGGACTGCTCTTTAAGTGTTGTCCATGTGGACACACTTAAAGGGTTATTTCTACACTTTACGAGTAAGTTTCAACACTTTAGTTTTAAGCGTGTGGATTGGATTTGTTAGTGGATTGAATCGAAAAGCAGTTAGGGTACATGTACACCCAGTTGTTTACTGGTTTGAATACGATGGTATATAATGACCCTTCGAAAGGGAATGTTTTGAATGATTTGTGACGGCATGTTCTAATTATTTCTTACGCGTGATATAACCTATTGTGTCTTAATTAGTGTGGCCTTTCTAGGCTTGCAGTATTGAAATACAACGGTATGTGCATAAAAAAGTACTGAGTTGAGAAATGCTGATCTTATATGCGAGATAGGATACACTAACATCCTTTAACGCGATATATGCCTATATTGCTCAATTACTATTGTACATTAATGACGCCAGTAAAATCCACACCGGATTTTTAAGTAATGGATTGCTTTTTATTTAATTAAAGTTTCCTTGCACTTAATTAGGTTCCTCATGCAAACACATTTAGGAAATATAGTTCCTGTTTCCTGTAACCTGATATCCCTCTTATTTATATTTGACTGATATCATAGAATTAATTATAGATATCCTCGTGTAAAATCGATTCGGAAATTATATTTGAATAAGAAACATAACTCTCCATATATAAAAGAGAAAACTTATACCTATATATATACCATATTTTTAGGCTTTTGTTTTCAGGTTTATCAAAATACGATTTCAAGTTTAAACACCGAAAGTATATACTACTATTTACTTCCTCAAATATCTGTAGTAATTCTAATTTCTTTCCGTGCCTCGTATATTTTTGCAAGACTGTCATTGATTGATTAATTCAACTTTATCATGTATGTAAGTGCAAATGCGATTTAGCCAGTCCTGTTGTCAAAGTTCAACGTCACACTTAATTTGATCAAACATTGATCACTGCATAGGGTACCAGTACATAATCTATCATAATCAAACACACTGCTGCAATTAAGCTAATTAATATAAGGTATTCATTACCAAATATAACATCAATGCCATAAATCAAATTGAATAATTGCAATTGAAATTATATTTGCACGAAATAATCAATGTAAATCTCCCCATGCATAGAATCAAATCATCCACCTAAATTCACACTATGGGATTTAACATTAACAATGTATGAATCATCAGTGTGGTTAGTTTTTCAGTCTATACCGTCCCTATCGGAAATTTCGCAATTGCTCAACAAATAAGTGTCCTTTCACTGTTCTCTTGTGGTATATAATATATATATCCTCTCCGATATATATTCATATTTGAGCCAATTAGAAGTCAGGCCCCTGTTTTGACTGGAGAGACGCTCACCTGTCTTTCTCTCGCCGAAATCAAAGAGTTATTTTAAACGGACTGTTCGAGTTATAACTGTTATGCACATGCACATGATGTGCGTGCTGGGCTGATACACTGCGAAAAAAATTGTGTTGAAGCCATTTTAGCATCAGAATTATGTTGAAAATAACACAAATTGTGTAGGAATCAACAGTAATTTGTATTTAACTCAACACAATTTTGTGTTGATATATGAAGTTTAACACAAAACCATGTTGATTTCAACACAAAACATTTTTGTGTTGAAGCACAACATATATGAATATCAGAATGCTGTTTATCTGTGTGTATACCGTTTTGCACTCTCGTAATGCATTACTCATTGATTGCGATTCTCGGCTCGTGAGGCTTGGGATATTTTTAGATGACCCCTTCGGCATCTTTCGTACATCACGATAATGGGTCGGGACCGCAGCTTGAGAGATGTGGTAGGTTTGGGGAAAATGCGTACCCCAGGGGTGTGAAGATCTAATCTGAAGCCTTGACATATATCTTACAAATAAAGGTGATTTATGACGACAATCTTTTAAAACAAAACAATCCATTACAGCAAGGTTTATACCTTTGTCATGAGCCCTCATATAAAATGTCTGAAGAGAATAAGTTTGAATAGCCTCGAAGAATAACCGATTCTATCTGCCGATGTTTATCAAACAAACGAAATGACGTATAATTTTCATTCAAGAACATAATCAGATGTTTATCGAACAAAAGAAATATTTAATTTCCACTGCTGAAGGAACTGAATCTATTAAATGTTTGAAAAGAATAATTCCGAAAAGCCTCAAGAAATAACTTCGATTGTTATCTTCAGATGTTTATCAAACAGACGAAATGATGTCTAATTTTGATTCAAGAACATATTTAAATGATCATCGAACAAAAGAAATTTATCTATGATTTTCACAGTAGAAGGAATTTGTTTTCATCATAGACAACAGCGAATTAATTAAATGTCCATTAATTGTTTTGAAGGACGAGTATATATAAGAATAGGGATTCTTCTGAGTACAGTGGCTAGTTAATTGTTAAAATTTATGCAGAGGGCATAAAATAGAATAACATAGGTGTGTTTATTGCAGGAATGAGCCACATGGCTCCTCTCCCAATCACATGTACAAAAAATAATAACAGAATCAAACCACTGACTGCAATAATATGACTGGCTTAACAGACAACTCTACTAGAATGACTAATCAATCAGTTCAAATTAATTTTTACATATAAGCAATTAAAGACATTTTCAGATTGATGTATTTCTACCGACTATAAATATAGACATATATACCAGGATTGCTAAGTTCTTTTACATATTAAAATTGTCTAGCCATGTATTGTGCTCTAAGTTCTTTGGCGTCAATTACGAATTTTCCCACAGAGATGATATGAGAATAGGGATTCTTCTGAGTACAGTGGCTAGTTAATTGTTAAAATTTATGCAGAGGGCATAAAATAGAATAACATTAACCGACGACCTCAAACAAACTGGGACGTAGCCTGCCATCCCGTACTCTGATACCCACCTCAAGCACTGTGCCCTATTACAGGCACAGATTTTCTGGACCCCCACCATCTGCAGTTTTACCCGTTTTTTTCTGGACGGCTTTGTGTGTATACGAGAGGGGTACGAAGACAAAGAATTAACAAAATGCAATGAACAGTATCTACCAGAATAACCTAAATGACAAAAACTAGATCGGAAACTTGTATGCAGACAATATCCTCCACTCATAATATCTCTCTTCACTATTCTTTCTGTTATTTATTTGAAGAAAAAAAATATATATAAATATAGCGCTTGAACGATATCTACTGAACAAAGAAATGTATACCGAAATTCAAATGAAGCATTGTGTTGATGGGTCGAGAAATCAGTATGGGAAGCGGCCCTTAAACTACAATTTCAATCAATTGACTTGCCCATCGCAATACCCCTTTCCATCGTCCCATTGAGTGACGATGGGCTCGCTTTCCGAGTCAAGTCCCATTCATCCATCACAAAATATCACGATATCTCGGACCAAAAGCACGTTAAGGAAAAGGATTCTTCAAGCGGGATGGTTCTATGAATAACTCTCTGAATAGGTTCAATAAGAAACCCCCTCAAAAGCGTTCTTTATCGCCTATCTTTCAACATACATGGTTCTTTCTGTATATTAGCCAAAATGGTCCAACACTGGTGCCATGCAGGGAAGAACCATTGTTGGTGCGAAAACTAGACATTTCTTTATGGAATCTTTTCAGAGGGTTCTTTATTGGACCCTAAAGTGTCTGATCTTCCCTTAAAGAACTGTCGCTCTTTAAGGTTAGAGGTATGAATAGGTGCTTCCGAGAAGTAGTTGCCTCGGTTTCACTTTGATCAAAGGCACCCGCAATTATTGTGAATAATATATCGATAAACTATTCCAGAATCTTTGCTTGAACACTATTTTGTTTATATTTTCTTTACATGAATCGATTCATTATGTATGCGTGTATATTGGAAAGTTAGTTTTCTGGAAAATAGAACATTTAATTACCATAATTAATTGTGAAGGCCTTTGGTACTTACCGGAAATTTTCTGCACCAACACGCCCCTAGTGGAACAAGGGAGATAAGACCCTTCCCGAATTGGGCTATAGATTCAGATTGAAAAACTCTTTTTCTGAGGGTGTTCGGAATGTGTTTCTACATGTTAAGTTATGAAAATACCTATTAGGGCGAGAGAGAGGGTCCATGATGTGCATTCTGAAGTGAATTTACTGCTCGACATTTGTACGCCCAAGTGCTATGAGCTCCTGTAACAAATAGGCTATCAGCTGTTTTAGACCAATTTAGAATCTCAGTTTATATATCATGCCTTGTACAGTGTTTCTTTCATGATACAATGAATTTATGGTGCTGGGAATATCTGTCGCATTTTTCACTTGGTTCATCAGTTCAAACGTCTTTTTCTGGATAGTGAAAACTCTTTGGTGTCACAATAAATAGACTTTACGTGCGGAGTAGGTCAACACAGGTCGTGAAGGTGTTTAAGCCATTCTTCTATAGATACAGATTTTCACACCTCATAATCAAAAGCGATGCTATTATTAAAAATGAAAGATTTTCTGCGAACCTGAGGCTCTGTATAGATGATTGGCGTTAATCATTGCTTTCTGTGATAATAAAAATTTGATAATCTTCGACGGCATTTTCCTGTAAGCGCTTTCCTTGTAATATACACCTGCTAAAAATCATACAGACTTTGTTGATCTGTCATCAAATAGAGATCGGTATTGGCGAAGGTGGCAAGAAAAACAGAATATGTACTATTTGCATCAGTTTGTACTAGATCGTACACCCGTTAGCCGATTTACACTCGGAGAGTCTTAATTTCCTATAAATCGTCAATGTGGTACGCCGGAAAAACCGACTCACTCACGCAGGTGAACAAATCGTATATCATGTACCACAATATCCTATTTAGTTCAAATTAATTGAACAACCCATCTTCAGGGAAAACGAACCGAACTTCATGTCTTGAACTTTATTTCTTCTATGATTCAAACCCTACGTCTGACTAAGTAGATATAATGACGTCACCATATTGAGAAAGAAGCTGGAGCAACCACCTCACTGGGGAAAATCAATACCACAGCCACCAGTCAGATTTTCGAGCAGCACACTACCGGAAGCAACAGCGCTCTGAAATGTTTGTAACCGCTCAAGCCGGTGCTAGGAGCCATGCGGGCATGCCATTCAAGATGGCCACATGAACAGCTACAATAGACGCGTGGTGGGGATACAAATCATCCTTAGGGATTTGTTTTGGTTCTTGTGATGTTTTAGAAATGTGCAGTCAGTATATTCGCCTGTGGGGTCATACGACTTCTTGTCAGTAGGCCTATGTCTGCGTCGTTTTCCATCACCTTTTTAATGTTGCCTTTAATCATATAAAAACAATGTTGTTCGAACGTTCCGGTTACTTTTTAATTCTTCATTTATACCTCCTTTGACCTAGCGTTAAAAAGAATCATCTAGAGATTATTTTGCCCGTTTATATGGGCGAGCATATGAAAAGTAGTTCGCTCATGTGTAAAACTGAGGGAGTTGTTGGTCGGATTCAAACTGAACCACGTGTGCGTGTGTTTTGAAAAGAAACACTAATCACCAGGACCGCGATTTATATCCACTACACCGAGTTTACTGCCCCTGCTATCACAGCAGAAGAGAGGTAAACGATATACAATCTGTCCCCTCTGTATTTACAGGACATCATTAAGTTTAAAAACACAAAATATTCATTCAGATATAAAAATTTAACTGATATACCTAGAGTTAACACCACAAAGTACGGCAAGAACTCATTTCGGTACGAGGCCAGCCGAATATGGAATAGTTTACCGAATGAATATCGGACGGCCTCTGACAGAAATGAGCTCCATAGATTGATTCGCACATGGGGAGGCGAATCGTGAAAATGCGCAATTTGCAAGCCTTAATAGTGTTAGAACTGTCGGGGAAAAGTCCAACTCACCCACTCATCCTTAACTCAAATTAGTGGTAATTATGTGTGTGTTTGGAAAGATATATTAATTAATGCTTAGATGCAAATTAAAAACAATTAAAAAGAAAACAATCAAATAATGTCATATGGAAATTCAATGAAAATTCATTAATATATGTACTATATTTACTGTAATTATATATTAGTTATTCGACCAGTAGCTCACTCAGAGCACACGTAAATGTATGGTAATTTATTCAAGCCCTCTTCAAGTATTTTAAATATTGGGGGATTACAGTGATTTAATAATTGTGATTTACACTGAAATAATAATTCAATAATTAAAAATGATCAAATAAGAAAACAAACAAATATTACATAATGAAAATATTTGATAAAAAAATTCATTGCATTTTTATATACTTCTACATTTTTATTGTTATTATACATTTGTTTGTCGGTCAATAGCTCGTTCAGAGCTAATGTTTTCTGGTTTGTATATTATACCGACGCTAAATAAAGTTTCTTACTCTTACTCTTACTCTATACTTTGAATATGCGGCAATTGTTGTTATTCTCTCTCGATAAAAGACGGAGCTGAATTCAAGAACAACCCAGAGATTGCAGCTCTGTAAACTATATGATCCTCATACACTATGGGATTCTGAGAACGGGGTGCAAATGACAACTGCCGAGCAGGGGTCGAATCATGTCTGGAATTAGTCCAAATTTAAAAAAAAAATGACAGACTACGCATTGGAAAAAAAATGGAGGTAACCTGTCAATATGATCATCTGGCTCTGGAGGCCATGCAGGTACGAATCTCTTATGAATAGAGCACCCAAATTCAAATGACAATAGAACAAAATCAACAACACAAGACAGTTACATTTTAGGCAGGAAAGGCCAGCAACTTGTCAACTTGTTTGGAGTCCTCATTTTGTAAGTATCTCGAGTCAAATATAATTCCAGGAATTTCCGAAGTAAATCTATATTTCTTTGAGATAAAGACAAAGCTAATTCATTTATACTCGCCGGCGAGTGAGCGCACTGATTACCATAGATGTTGTTATAATTATCGTGACCCATTGTTACAATGTGGTATTGTTCTGATATGGGTGTATACCCCAATGAACCGGGTATTAAATAACTGACATACATATACGGCTTATGATTGATGAGTTGTTCGACAGGGTCGACAAGCGGGCGTCCAGCTTTACTCAATCGATGTCGTTGACTTGTTAAATCTGAAACATATATGGTGAAGCAACCCGTTATAACATCTACCCTGCATGGAAAGCTCTCTGAAATTGCAGGCGACGGAATTTCGGCTCGCGCGGGCCTCAGTATATCTGATCGCCGATATGTTTATGTCAGAAGCCGTAAAGCATTCTTTAGCTCCGCTATACATACAGGGGATATCATTCATGGGATGTTTCTTTGTTTATAGAGTTGCTTGAATTTCTCACTAATAATATCTATGTGATTTTGCAGCACAATATATCAACCGCATATAGATGTTCCAATGGATACCGTACTAATTGTGCATCTCTTTGGCTCATCTATATCTCTTCTCTTATCAACACAACTATATACAGACGATTTTAAATACCGATCATTTCAAAGTCAAAGTTTCAAAGTTTCATTCACCAAACGCTATATAGATGATCTTCTCGCGGTGGATAATCACTGCATAAATGATGCAGTGAAGGATATATAGCCATCTTTACTGGATTTGAAGGAACTGCAGATAACCCTAACGGCATGTGCATCATATCTAAACCAAAATCTAAAACAATGAAGAGGACCTTCTCTCTCGTCGACCTTACGTCAAGAGAGATGATTACAACTTCGACATCGTTAACTATGCCTTTCTGGAGAGCAATATTCCAGTGAGACCTGCATATGGTGTATACATATCTCGCCTGGTAGCATACGCTAGATCCTGTGTAAAATGTGCCGATTTTAATCAACGCCACAGAACATGATTGCAGAAACCTATAAAACAAGGCTATACGACCAAACGCCTGCACTCCAAAGTCTCTCAAATTTGGAGATACATATCGCATGCTGATAACAAAATACGAGCTATGGCGTACAAAATTTATGGCGTTACGTTTTGTAACTTGTGTCTATTTCCGCTTAAACCGGGGCCATTGGCCGTATGAACCCATGCGTGCCAATGGCGTTTATATGAAAAGTGGCAATTTATGCGTGAATGAGACACATCATATTCTAGATAACAACTTTACAACGAAAATCATATCGATTAAGAATACTGATCAGCGATACGGCGTTGATATTTTTGGAACTTCATGGTGTCTTGCCGGCATCATCAAAAGATCCCGACTCCGCAAATATCTTTCCTCGTCGCTCTCTCCATTTGGATATTCTGCAGCATTGGGCAAGTCACACGCGAAATCTCCCAAAAGTGATACTATGGTGACAGGTTTGAATTGGTACGGCTTATAGCGTTGGAAACACCGGTTCTCGTCAGATCACCGAAGTTAAGCAACGTTAAGCTCTGTCAATACTTAGATGGGTGACCTGTACTGGCTGGGCTGATCAGTGTCCAGGTAACTGTGAGCACTCTCGTGCTCTGGCACATGTAGGCACCGTCGTGATATGACTGAAACAATGTTGAAAACGACGTTAAATCCTACTACTCACTCACTCCTAGTTCGACATGCCAGTCAAGATGGCGGAACAATGCGCCAGAGACACGGTCTCTGTATGTGCACACTTTAGTTTGACTCAATGTTACGTGATATACTGTATGACTCTGTAACAAATCAAGATTCCGTAAGAGGGTCCAATGCTATGGGCTATGTTACACGAGCGTTTAAAATTGAGTTCTCATATTAAGGTCTATGACAACCTGATGTCTCCATTTATAACGATGTCAAATTAAAAAGTCGCTTTTCAGGAATCATACCAGGTTAGCGTGTCAGTAGGTTGCTATTTATAAAGGAAGAAGAAGAAAACAGGAAAGACAAAGACCAGTCAAAGTCACTGGATGAACAAGATCGACCTTTGACCTCTTAAATAGCACGTGCAGTGTGAATACTGATGGAGTATAACAGATAACTGTTCCACGAAAGGCCATCTCGACAGAAGATTAATTATCAATGGGATGGCAAAGGTGAACAAGAAAGAATTCTCATTTTATTCTAGTTAATACAGTTCAAATTTTTATTCAAGTCGACATATATAAGACAGTGTCATTCTCTGTCTCTTAAACTCGAGTGAATTAGGTCACGACTTTGGCGCGTCATCGCGTGCATTTCGTATGGGTCAAACCTGAGAGGAATTGATCAGTATTTTACAATACCACTTATATGTGTAAGATTCTACTCATATTATCACTCATACAGTTTCATCCGGTGTTTAATTGTAATGCTCCGAGAAAGAAGAAGTCATGCACAACTTTGGGATGAATTTCATCAAATGAATTTATATATATAACCCGAAAAGAATATTTAGATATTGGCTTATTATGGGATCCCATAGGATATTGGCGAACATGTTGTGGGAAGTTGATGCTGGGTCGACATCGGGCCTTACAGACTAGTCTTTTGTGTTAAATGCCGTCATTTTCATCTGACGGTGATACAGCTCACCAATCCCCAGTGTACGAGTTGTCACAGCGAAACAGCTCACCAATTACCAATCTACGAGTTGTCAGAGCATTTCCATCATAGCTCTCTTGATTTGTATCTAATACCGCTTATGTCGGTGCTAGGGGCCGTGTGGTCATATCATCCAAGTTGCCACATGAACAGGTACAATAAAAGCGTACCTGAGATACAACACATATCACGAATCGTTAGATTCTTGGTATGTGCATTAGAATAGTTTAACCAGAAGACTATACTGTGAAGTCATGTGGCTCTGTCAGTATGTCGGCACCTCTTCCCACTTCCCTTATATGTGTTGTAATTCATAGTTTAACGTCTAGATAGTATTCCTCTGATTTGCCATCTTCCTTTACCTAGATTGTGCCTGCTATAGCTGACCAAGTCTAAAAAATCCAAAAATTAGGTCACGACAATTTCTGCCTTTTCACTTTGACAATGATTGACGTTTAGTTCACGCATATTAACACCTTCGTTCGGCACGATCTTCTGATATATTCTACGGCATAACAAAGCCATGCCTTTTGGCGGGAGCAAAACCCTTTGATGTTTACGTTTACCATGCACACTGTTACGGTCTATAAAGGAGGGTAAATATGACCTAAAAATCAGAAATTTTTGAAAATCGCAATATTTTGCGGATGGATATATGGGGGGAAGACGATGTATCCCAAAAGCAAAATTGAGGTCAAAGTTCAAGATGTGTAAAAGCCGAGGTATCCTCCACGTAGGGCACCCCCTGTCCCACTTGTTCCCCATATTATAGGATATTGTAGAGCACCTTTTCCTGCTCAGAAATGTATTGCCCCATAACCACCCCAGTTGTGGGGATATTGTGGGGCACTCCACCCTTCACCTTCCTTAATTCTGCCCCACTGGTGTAGGAATGTTGTGGGACATCTTGTCCCATTTTGAAATGATTGCCCACTATGCTTTCAAGCTGATTCGAAGATTTCTGTTGAAATTCATGTGATACATTCACAACTTAATTTTCAGGGATTTCATCCTGGAAGTTAGAGATCTAGGGAATTCATGGATTATGTCATGAATTTTAGGCTAAAATCCATGAAAAATGAGTTGTGGCTGTATGGTCTGAACTTTAGCGGAATCCCCTTAGTCAGTTCAAGAGTCACGGTAGTTTCCCATATGTTAGGTCCATGTAGATGCGGGGAGGCTACGGGTGCAGGGTATCCCACAAAGTCCCAATGTGTGGGGAACTTCAGTTTCAAGATCTATCGCGCAAGATCTCAGGCGCTACGTTTTGTGTGTGTCTAATTCCGCTTTACCTGGGGCCAGGGGCCGATTGAATATAAGGTGTTTAACATCTCCATGGTGTTCAATTGAACAGACGCAATCAATATGTCTTTCGATTATTGACGAGGAAGTTCTTTTATGACGACGGCTGAATGTTGAATGTCGGATCTGACGCTTGCTATTCCAGTAACAATGAAGGTGCGGGGCGGTGTGGTGTGGTTATGGGACAGTATACATGTCTGGGTTGGAAAAGGTGCCGTAATATTGTCCTGGGAAAAGATTGTCCTGTCAATCTATCCAAAATTGATCGTAGTCGTGGCCGAAGGGTTAAATCCGGAACAATCTGTCATAATTCAACGGTTGATGCGGCGGAAGAGTTAGCTCGGACTGAGAGTGTTGGTATCGAAATATGAAAATGTACGATACCGTATATATTATTGTTTTGCTCTCTATGAAGTCTGTACTTGTTTTAATCACATACAAACCCATTATATAAACGAAATGGAATTAGCCGTTACCTAATGATAAACACTTATAACACAGCCAGAGGTAAAGTGGTTATTTAGCTAAGCTTGGTATGTTTAGTACAGGTACCATTTCGTTCCTAAACGTTAGAGGCTTAGGAAAGAAAAGAAAACTTCTGTCATGGGGATATTTTCTTCTAATCTTTGACTTTTGTTACAATTCGAACACAATGGATCAAAGTTATATTATTTTAACTCATAAAGCGTCTTATATGTGAGTATGATACACAAATGATAATACAGAAAAGTCTGTACTTTAGCTTCGGCGCCAAATGGAGGTGGCTTAGTGGTTGTGAATTTACTCGATCTTTGCGACAGTGAATTAACTCGATCGTTTTATTGGTCATGTTAAGGCTGTTAAGGCGAAGGCGAATTATACTCGACATTTGATTTGTTCGCCTTTCGGAGTAGATGATTTCTATGTGTGCTGCAGGGGCTAATGAAGGAATACACGAATGAAGTTTGTTCATATCAGATATGGCGGAAGATACAGTGTAAAACAAAATGCTGATAGATGATATATGATCTACAACAGAGGATAAATTTGGTATGTACAATTTGTCTCATATGTATGTGAAATTGGTAGGTTTCCTCCAATTCTTTATATATCACTGTCCCAATTTCTGTACGGTATTTCTGTTCAAACTGAGTATTTGATTTATCGTAATGTAGGGTGTACGTTGTTTTACATTCACTAGTATAAAGGCGTGTTGTACCTGGCAAAGCCGATTTCTCGGTGTGTGTGAGATAATTTGATATCCGACAGTGCGTCTTTATTTTAGCTGATTACATCAATTATCCTCATTATGTCCATTATGTTAATTGCGTTTTGATTTGTTCATTATGTCAATAGAGATTGATATCCATGATGGGGCACATTTGTTTATTCTTGTATATCGCTGAAGCGTTTATGTATGGTTCACTCCAATTACATGATTTTACACACAGGACAACTTCGAAGTTAACCGAAGTTAAGCAATTATTACATTTACCGTCCTGTTAATGATTTATGTTTTGGTGCAAATTGTTTATTTCCCTTTTTGTAGTTTCTTTGTTCCCCTAGCCCCTGACCTTTTTCATATCAACTTCGAATGCATAATTTTTAAGCATATATATATGTCCAATCACACCATCGATGATTAAGTATAGATCTCTCAGATTCAGAGTATTATGAGCTTATTAAGAAGAAATGTCCGATTACATGGTCTGGAATTTGGGTTATGTGAGGATAGCATTTAGGGGATTATGAGATTAAAATACTGGCGTATATACTTCTAAACACGTTTCTGTATTCCAAGGGTCGATCACCACGAAACTCTAACACATGTGTAATATTCGATAACACCTCACATGCTAAACATACTGGAATGTGAAAAAAAATATTTCTTGCTCATTTGATAAACAAAAACTGACTTTATTGTATATGGTGACTATTTCGTATAAACGCATCTCGGTAAACGTGGTAAAAATATGTATTCAGCTCGGGAAGGCAAGTCAAATACACATGGGGAAGAGTTGTTTAACCAGACACTTGTCCAGCGATGGAGACATCTATAAGGTCGATGGTAATTCCAAAATAAATATAGAGAATATTTGTCTTGGGCTTGAAACTGCATGAGCGTTCATACGCTTTACACACTAGATGGCGCTACCTATTAAACCGAGCACGTGATTTTTGTCCTGTCCAATGAATGACCGGCTAGCGCTATTGACAGGCTCGCGTCATTAACTCAAGAAGACAAGTTCTGTCAATAAGTCACGTACAAGTACACTTAGAAATGAGTGGAAGGTACACAAGCGAAGCGCTAAATATCTAAAAATGTTTATTCGATTTGCTTCAAGATGTGTCCGTCTAACGCACCCGGGGTCTCGATCTTAAAAACAAACTGCGATAATTCTATATAGCGTATTTACCAAAAGTCACGAGTTCAGTTGCATGGTTTGAAAGACCACAATATATACTCTTATGAAATGTCGCCGACAAGTCTAAAAAGCGAAATCTGTTTTCTCAGTCCGTCTTACTGTCTGAATTTTCTACAGTTTTCTTTTGCAAATATTATTTTCCTAATCTGTTCCGTGCGTAGGTTACAGCAAACATATCGCGCGTTAAACTTAGTCTTGGCGGGAAAAATTAGTTTGTTCGCCTCGACATGCATAACTAATCTGCGACACGAACGTACAAGGTAAGCAACTGTTTTAAGTGGGAGAGTCGCAGAATTTTTAGCAACAATAACAACAACAACAGCACCATTCAAATAGAGTTCTCCAAAACAATATTTCTGATAGTTTTCCTAGGTGTCACCGATATCGATTGTTGGGCCATAAAGATGGAAGAACAACCGTCGTTCATCCTCCATAATGCAGGTCTGTATACTCCCTACCTCCGATTTGATAAACCATGACTTCGGATGATGCCGTCGTTGTTTTCGTTACAAATAAGGTCGGATTGACTCGGGATACTTCCCCTGGATTCTTTTCAGATAGGTGGCCAATTAACATGCGGTTTCGTGTAGGCGTAATTGATGGCGTTATATTTTCCAACATATAGTTCTAAAGAGACATCATTGGCCAATATGAAATGTATACCTACCGCAGGTAATCCCGCACCCTTCACTATATATAAATTCTGACTCGTTTATGTTACATGTGGAAATCAGCACTGTCATATTATTCATATGGGGACGAAGTAATATATATATAATCAAAACGGTTATTTTTCTATATACTTTATGCACCAGGCATGAAATAGCCAGGTGCTAATACCCTCCAAAGCATGGTCAAGCTCTATCACAAACGGTAAAAGAAGTTCAATATGGCCGCTATGATGATATCAGAAATTGGGTCAGGTTTTCCGAATTTATTTATTTATTTTACATAATACATCAGAATATGATTAATGTGAAATTGAACAAATTCTAGGCACTTTGTGTAAAAAGACAAAACAAACGACAAAAATGCAACTTTCATGCAGTAACACCCTCATGACCGCCATCTTGAATTTATATCTGTTCGTAGGTTATGCAAAAAGGTCCAGAATGACCCCCAACAGGCTATGTCAGCTCTTATTTTTTTGGCCGTTTCGGAGAGTGGAAACAGTTTATTGACCATACTAACACTGTTTATCACCCCGCATTACGCTCACATGGTGTAGACATCACGGTGTGTAACCACGAGTCATAGTCGCATGAGGTGTAACCATAATGGTCTTGGTGCATGGTTACGCGCCCATGGTCCCGATCTCACGGAATGTAACCAGGATATTATCCGACTCTCACGGTTATCCGTCTCTCACGGAATGTAACTACGACACTCTAGCTTTCACTGAGTGTAACATGATATTTCTCTCACGAACCAGAATCACTATGAGTGAGTGAGTGAGTATGATTAATAATAGGGTTTTATTCATTTTTGCACACGGGAACCCCACAGGTGCTTCAGTTAGTCGCCTATTACGACAAGCAGTCTGAGGAGCGGAGGCCCTTAAATTCTTACAATTACCTGGGATGTGTACAACGACACTCCTGTCTATCCCCGGTAGCCCCACGAAAAAGAAACGACTATTGCCATGCACGATCTTACAGAGTGCATAGCCAGTGCCACGGGTCGATGGTCTCGCTCAGATCTCATGGAGGGTATAGCGCTAATCACGATGGTCTCGCCCTGATGGCGTTTAACCACAATTCTGTCTTTTTCATGGAGTATCCCAAGGATGCCTACGATCTCATGGAGTGTAACCAGTATACTATTGTTCTCGTATAGCATAAGGAAGATGGCATCGCTCGTGAGTTTAATCACGAGTATGTCTTTTCACGGTATCGTCGTACTCTAGTGTAGCCAGTATTTCCATCCATGCAGTTCAAATACAAAGCTATAAGGAGGGAGTATTCTCATGGCATCAGATTGTAAACTTCCTACTTTCAAATATACCCTCTGATTGCACGAAAGATGAAAATTGGCGCCCAGCATTTGTGCGCATGGATTTCAGCATCCCCCATAATGCAGGTATATATGCAACCATATAGAGAAAAAGCTGGAGACCAAACTCTTTGAAGTTCGAGAAGAAACATCATGGGGGCGTCTCTTAAATCAAAACTTTCATGGATACAAACATCTGACTTCAAAGCAACCTGAAGAAGACGAATTATACAACACATTGCCTCGCGCTTAATTCGTTCAAATATTGGCATGTTCAGAGAGGTCATGACTTCACGAATGTGCTCCGGAATATTTCCGATTGAAGTTGCTGGTATTCGTTGGGTGTGCAAGCTATATTCGTCATGGCTTAGATCATTCTTGCGGATCATGTGTCTCCATTATCGCTGAGCGATATCCGATACTTTACCATATACTGTTCGGCCTTCATCCGGCGGAGAACAGACTCGAGAAATCTGATAAATTACAGGGTTTTCACACCACTTCTGAAGCATATATGTCTGGGCTTACAAAAGATAAAGATATGAATAACTTCCGTATCAAGAGGTGATATAGTTCTGTAATTTTGGACAAGTAGGACAGCACATGGCTCGAAAATGGCGGGTTACGTCGGTAGAGTTTAGCTGATTGGCTGACGACATCACGTGGAGTTGACTTCAGGACTCGGCATTTCCCTTCTAGTTGCCGGAAGTAGGCTGAAATGAATATGCACGAGCCCAGGGTCTATACCTTGCCGCATATATAGATGACCCATTTGCTTACAGGTTGGGCTCGGATTTGATAGACTTTGATCATCATATTTACTATAGAGATGATGGGTATCCTCGTACTGGAGTGTAGCCAGTGGTTTCACCCACACAATTCACATACAAAGCTACGGGGAGGAGGCATCCCCTCTGGCATACCCTCTGATTGCATGAAGGTTGAAATGTGGCTCGCAGCTTTTGTGCGCAAATTTAAGTCAATCGGTATCGTGTTACACTGACAGATTATGAGGTTACAAAATCTGACAATGGGAGAATGGGAGGGGCGGGGGGTATGTTGCAGTGTATAAATATGCCAGGTGCCAGAGATATTAACAGAAAGGGAAAGTAGGCTAGCTGTTTTGCAGGGTGTGACCATCATCCCTACTCATCGTTCGTCTGACAAAGCCGAGCCATCACAGAAAACGAATTCAATAGGACTAAGATCAGTCGTTTAATAACAGACTTTCCGAACAGCCTTTGTGACCTCATGACCTTTCCGAATATGCTCATATTTGAGCAAATTAGAAGCCAGGCAATGTGTCGTTTATTTCATCCCCTCCAAACTCAGTTGTATGTAGCCGTTACTGTTTTGATTGAAGTGAAGTCCGCGTGTCATTCCCTTGAGCACATCAAAGAGACCGTTCTACCTATTCTCATTATAAACTCATCTTGCCTGTGAACACCGCGACTCACGCTCTAACGCTGCCCGTTCATTGGTTGTTACTTCAAACGGACTGATTGAGTAATAACTAGCTGTATTGACCTAATCTGCGTACAGGTTTGTATAGACCTGCATTATTATGGAGGATGGGTATGACCGGTACGACGTGTGCCCCAAAATCCAAAGCTCGACTTGTCTTGTGCTAATATATCGAACACCACTTATACAACGTTCCCACAAAAAAACATTTGGGAGACCACACTTGGGGATGTTCTGCCTCGTGTAAGCTTTGATAGATTACAAGATGGTAGACCGATAAGGCCGACGCCCACTCTGATTAACACAGCGACGCCAGCTATCTTGATAAGCCTACCTCTTTTTATCACAATTAGGAGTATTAAACGTGAAATGTTGATAAATATTCCACACACAGTGGCGCTTATTATGACAAGTGATGATTGCTTTGATCCTACTACCTGCGTTTACCTTTAGATGGCCAGACACTAAGTAAAAAATAAAATATTCTATACTGGAAAAGTCAGTTAAATACTTATTGCATTATTCGGCCGTATTTGATTTAGTGAATGGAATTTTCTAGATATTTTGTCAGATTTGTAACCATGCAAATTGAACGATATACAAACTTGAGAAATATATTAAACTGTCAATTTCTCGAATTCTCGATTATTGTTTGCTTAAACTTACTTTCATCTAAAAGGTCCGAAATTATCAAGTAGTGTTCAGCTTTAACACATTTCAGACCTTCGTGGATGCAGTGTCTGAATGCTGACCTGTTGCTCTCTTCCACAGATAATCCACTCCGCGCCATTTTGAATGGACCGTTTCGTAAACGCCATTGCACCATGGGATCTGTTCCCAATAATTGTATTGACTCATTCGGGATATCGTAAATTCTGATTTGATGTACTGTTAAACTTGAATTAATATTAAACAATAAGAGAATTCGACTATATAAGATGTTCGCTCATACAAAAAGATTGTTACTATATCTTTACTGACGACGATATCGGTTTAAGGAAAACATAGTAGTCTACAGTAACCCCAGCATACTACAAGTTTTGTGTATTTTTTTTACATAAATATATATATATCTATATGTATATATAATCTTGTATTCGAATTATTTTTCGACTTTTCCTGATAATGTGCTTCGTGCCGTGACCACGGTCATCTCACACTCAATCTCATAAGAAAAACAGCTTTGATAATAATTCGTGACCAGCATAAATCTGTCAAATTAGCAATTAACATTTTTTCTTGACTTTTATATTCTCGCTCGCGTACGGTGTTTTAATGTGCCCACAAAATGCCGATAAGAACTCGATCCCCGTTTACAAAGAACGAATTTGTCTTTAACGCGTCACGAAATCAATAAATTTATGATTTTATAGTTTTAGTAGTATTATAGATTAAAATTTATTATACTCGCGGTTTTGAATTTTATTACCGTTTATCGTGAGGAAGAATGAACAGATGAAGTTTACTCTAGATAACTCGTATATGTGCTCCATGATTCGTTTATGTAATTGCTATGTTGTCCTATAATTGAACACTAAAAGATCAATCATCAAAGCAGTTAATATATGAAACTTCAAATAATTCTTGCTATGAAAGCGCAAAAAATCCTTCGCAGTGCTTTGAACGGAGTGCCAGAGTCGATAGAATATATATACGAAAAGCAAATACGATCGTTATTTGACAATAATGGCTTATTATATATTATCAATGGCTATGCACCGCATGGGCTAATAGTGCAGGATGTATGGTGAGTGGGAAGCTGGATGAAGAGATAAAAGGCTCATATATCACGGCTGTCACATATAAACACGTCTGTTGCTTTGTTCTTTTAATAATCTATTATCCAATATGTGCTGGGAGAATATTGGCGATAATGCATGTTTAATTAAAAATAGCGCCTACTAAACCTATTGCAATGAAAATTGCGGAAATAGAACCCCATTTGTGAGGCAGAAATACTAACCAGCAAAAAAAAAAAAACATGCATTCACCATGAAAACATACTCTCTTTTTATGGAGACAATGACAAAATAAAATAAGAAATGGAACGGACAACAAAAGGAAACGCACCTATACTATGTTTGGAATGAGGATTTTTTAGCTAGAGTTTGAGTGATTTATTGTTAATCTGATTGACAATGACATGCCCAAAATATAACAAATTGAGAACATATAGTGAGAAAAACTTAAGCCACAAGAGCGGCGGTTGTAGAGCGTTAATAATAACAAGACGCGCTATATTTTTAACGCGAGTTGCAATGTTAATGACATTACACAACAGCTGAAAGCATATAGCTTACTCATCATAGACAGTCCACCACACACACACATCCTGAATTCTATTATTACAGAACAAGAAAATATATTCCCAAAACGGCCAGTGTATCATAACTAAATATATAGTAATATAAGCACATCTAATTCCAGAATTTCCCACCGGTATTCATGTGAGATTTGCAAAATATTATTGCAATTGAACTCCATGCTGTAACATGACGGGATAAAGCAAGTCGTGCGTATACTTCTTTAATAATATCTTGTGTTGAAACAACGATGCATCTGTACAAATGACCCGTCTTTTGTCCAGAAACGATTCTTATCTGTTGAAACAACCAAGGGTTCATGTTGTAGGCACAAAGCAGGGCTTGAGTTGTTGAACACGTTTTGTGTACACACACCACACACTCCGAGCAGAAATCGACGAAGAGGACCGACTGGACTCATTTGCGACCCCCCAGCCTTTTCCGTCGAAGTCATAGTACATGTACCTCGCGCATTAATGGCGTAGGAAGTTTACACCTCTCCGGTGTAAACCGTGATCCGCCGTACGTGAGGCACACCACATGCTGCAGGATGTGTTACCGCTCACATAGTCCTCGTTGTATTTCTTTCTTATATGCAGGAAATAAAATATATATCCAAATGAAAGGGATATTCCCTTGATTCTACACCCGAAGGATCTCTTCTAATTCGAGGTGTTTCAATCTGATCTCCATGGCAACGAAAGTCATACAGCTGACATGCGCTGTCGGAGTTTCGGCATGATACTGCGCTTTCAACATGGATGCCAATATGAATTCTTACCATTGCGGATCGAGATACTATATCCTACAGTATGAGACCGTGCCGAGTGCGATTGGATTATCTGCCACTGGAGATCCCCGAGGAGTTGCGAATGACTCATCCCATTCACGCCTATTAAGGTTCACGCTCAGAGAAAAAGGTTCAACAAGCGGGGTGGTTCTACAGAACCCACTGCAAAGTTAAATAAAGAACCCTCTGAAAGGGTTCTTGAAAGGGTTCTTTACCGCACACCCACGATGGGCATGGGAGAGTTCTTTATAGAACCATATGCATGCATGTTGAAGGATACAGACGATATCTCTTGTATTATTTAAAGTATCAGTTATCGCAGCGGACTTCCTGAACGAATTGAATCAGGTGATCGAATTGCTGGAACATGCAGAAATAGAGCGAAATGTTATCATATTTATAATAAGTGCAGTTACACAAAGCATTCATGTTGGAGTACCGTATAACTTCCGTATGAGGCGATCTGCTCCTGAGATAATTCGGGAATTCAAAACTAGGATCTGCACTTTACACGAAAGATACGATATCGATTACAGATGTATTGTCGTCGTCAGCATCGACGGGAGGGGTGTCAGGATCATTGTTTGAATTTAGCAGGTCACGTCACTCAATAGGAAGGCGTTTTATTGGAGTTTTTGGCGATTGGGGAGTCACACTGGATCCAAACGAATCGTTTTGGTTGTCCTAGTAACGCTCCTGGTACGTAGAATGCGACTGGGGTGGTTGATCGGTGATACGCGCGTGCGCAGTCGTGGAGTAGTATAGAAAGGGGCAGTCCGCTGTAAGAAAGTTTGGGACACTTGGGGCAATATACTGGGTCAAAATATGGCGTGCATGGTGCCCTAATGAAGCATGAGTTGACCTTGTAACCTGATTGTCTGTTGTATGGTATATAAAAGTCACGTGACTGTGACGCCACCAGCAGTAGATAAACTGTTGCTCGGGTTGGAATAGGTTATACATAAGCGAGTATGGTCTGTGGCGTTGGGTGTAGAGTGGGTATAGGTGAGTCATAGTGTGTCCAATGTGGGGTTTTATGGAACATTTTCGTTGTGTAGCCATACAGTGTCCTGGACCTGATGTGACTTTTTCATTGTGCGCATGCGCACTCAAAAAGTAATAGAGAACGTGCAAAAGACGGTCTGTTTGGTTACACACTATACGCCTATATAGGGGTGACATGGTTCTATTGAAGGTTTCGTTGTGTACAGTGTCCTCACCGTCCAGTGATACGCGCATGCGAACTCGGGGAGTAATAGGGAAAGGGCATTATTTTCGGATGCGCATGGGAGTGTTCGAGGAGATGAGTCCAAATGTGTCGTGCTTGGTCGCTCTCGTATAGATTAAGACAGGGGCGGTGACGTTGAACTGTGATGAGCGCATGCGCACCTGGTAGAGAAGCCTGTTGTGGGAGTTTTGAATATATGTGGACCATACTTCACGCAAATGTGGGGGTTCTATATAACGCTCTTGCACTCTACAGTATGACCAATATGGTGTCCTGGCCATCGTAATTTCCGCATGTGCACTGGCTAGGGTAGCTTGTTGGAAGGTGTAAGGAGCTCCCAATATGGCCGTTTCATCCTCTGTGTTTACTCTTTGATCTGGGGATGGACTAGGGATACACCTAGGGACTAATTAGTGTTAATCGACATAGTCTGAGAGACAGCCGCCGTCATGACGCGGTAACATCCTCAACGCCCGTCTTAACGCAATGACGCACTAACACTGGCGAGTAGGATCTCCTACTAATGATATTAGTCGATTATCACCCCACATGTCGCCACCACATGGAGAATTCAGCCAATGAATATTCAGTTGTAAATTTACTATATATCCCATTCCGTCACTATCTCGATTCTGAGAGTAGTTGATGAATCCATGTCAAATATTTATCTGTTGACCATATAAGGAGAAACAAGAGCCAAACTGGCATAATGGACTACCTCTATAAAACAAAACTCATGAGTCTTACGTTCTATGCTGTGAGTTGTTGGTGGTCAGTGACATTGACCGTTGACCTTTTGACCTCAATCTTGGTACCCGACACATCGCTTCCCACTAATGCACCCACTCACAGAAATGTGATTTTCAATGATTTCCTGATTTCTTTTTATCCCAGTGGCCTTGACCTTTGACCTTTCGACCTCAAAGGTTTCTTGTTGTCCATAAGCGTGAGGTATTCTTGAAATATGACAACAATCCATTTACTTGAACTGGCCCAGAATGACCCAGAAAATGTTTTCAATAATTTCCTGTTGGGGGGGGGGGGGGGGGGGGGGGGGCATGGCGTTACCCCTTTGACCTTTGATAATTTTAATATCTGGCATATATTCGCCCACTTATGTATCCTGAATTTCGATAATTTCCGGATTTTTAGGCAACAGTGACCTTAACCTTTGACCTACTGACCTCAAGTTTGGTACACGATATCTTCTTGACTCCGTAGTTATCCTGGTTATCAGAGAAATCGGCCGATTTGTTGAAAAGTTAATAAACTAAAGAACGAAATCGAGAGTCTTATCCAACAGGAGTTGGCCATCTGTCGCTGACAGTCTAAAAAATAGTAACGTCGAAATCTTATTGGTTGAGTGAATTATAAGCGGAATGTCAAACACTGTTTTTGCAAATTCGATAAATAGATTTTCTTTTTTATTCGAACCAGTTTGAAACATGAAATCAATACTACAGTAACACACTCACAATTGAAAACAAGATATTGATCTCCACTGAATTACACATTCTTGTTTTGTGTAAAGAGAACTTTTTATATGTAAATATATTAAAGGACCCAACATGTCGTAATGAACAGTTCTTCGTCATCCTCGTCAAATATTGAGGGCGTTGTTGAAGAATTAATCTGATAAAACTCATGCCCCTTTCATACACGGGCCGAATACACCGCTATATATCCACCGATGCACCCTCGCCCCTTAATGACGCCAGGTGATACCTTGAGATCTACATCCATGTCCGAAGCCCTTTATCTAAACAGATTCCTTGACAAAGCCTTGAACTCATCATCTGTAATAAAAAGAACCCTCACCGATCCCCTTCACGAACACATTTGGTTATCGATACCAAGGTAGTCCAGAGACTGCTTTTCGTCATTCTCCGAATCTCAAGCTATTGTCAGTTAGCAACCTCTGATTTATACTCGCCCGTTTTCAAAACCTGTCTCGCAATATGTGTGTCAGTTCATCCGCGCGGAGTGAGCACATAATCACAAGTGGAAGGGACACTGTAATGTTTGCACTTCCATTATTCAAGGAGTATACATCTAACTTCAACTTGCTCACTTGTATTCGTCAAAATAAAATGTCCTGTCATGAAAAGCGATCGTGAATGCGCATGCGCACCAAGTGTCAAGAGGAAATAGAAATAGAAGTGACGGTAGGATAACAGTGCCTGATATAAGGATGATACTTTCAGTAATATACGTTCATTCTATATCTAAAGCAAATCTTAGCGATCTTTGCGTGCTTTTGTGGCGGAGGGTGAATGGTGGAAAATCAGTCAGTGAATATATATGGCAACCGAATTCGGCCTATCTCTGGATCGCAACATCGCGTTGGGATAATATGAAGCAATGTGGCGATGCGATGCTGCAATGCGAAGCGGATTGCGTGCCAGCATTGCAACATAGCATCGCAATATTACCCATCTAAACACCGGGTGGCATCTGAAAATGAATGAGAGGTAGACAATGGGGTAGAGCACCTCAATAAAGACCCTAGCTAAAGTAGATACCCTATCTATAGATACAGTACTCTGTTCCATTCTCTACACCTCACGACCCCGAGACTCTAACACCGGGCACCCTCTATTGATATATTCACATGCAGCAGTGATACAGAATCACTGTGCGATCTCGTTGCCGTTGACCTTGGTAGGGCACGTGCGTTTTCTTTATCTGTGATCGATCACTCCCATAAAGCCCCCGTTCCACCATCATTGTCTTTGTTGGTGTATCGTGAATGGAATTTGCAGATATTACGAGATGATCGCCCGCGTCTTTCTCAATTCTGATTGGTCAGTTGATCAGTGTGTGACCTCTCTTGCCGGAGTCGGGTCGCGACTGACCAATCAGAATTGAGAAAGAAGCGAGCGATCATCTCGCTGTGCCGGGTTGAATGGACAGTCAGGTTGGATTTTGAATCGCCCGGCAATGGTATAAAATTGCACAAATTTACTAATTTGACGACAGGGATATATAGAGTGACAGGTGTAGAATATGCTGATGTATTTTGTTTGGAGATAAACCGTTTATTTCTCGTTTCATCCAAAGTGCGTTTCAGACCTTGGTGTATTTTTATATATAGCATGGGGTTATATATAGAGACTCCATATTTCAACACTTCACCGTAATACCACCGTCCACACCCCCCAAAAGTCTTGTTTTGAGGGCCTGTGCTTGGGCTAAGACCGGCCCGCCTCCAACATTAGTAAGCGATTGTTTGCTGGGACAGAATACACCAACTTGCGCATGCGTACATCCTAGTGAACCGGTTGAGCAAAGGTATCATTGAGATTGAAAGAAATTTTTAATGTTGAAGCTATATCTGTTAACGGTTGGCTTATATTTTACGCTATAAGTTCATGCTTTTGGAACACTATATATACTCTTAAGATATTCGACATATAGAAATTACTTCGCTGATGTGCAATATACTTTTATTACATGGACTTATTAAATGATATGACTGATTAGTTTTCAGGAGCGGGAAATGATCATTAAAAACACTTTGCCTGTTACAGACTTCATCAAACGATATATGTCACATGAAATCCCAATAACGTGAAAATATAAGAAGTAATCATGAGAGTATAATGAGTTGTCCTTGTATTGACCATAAAAGTCAGCCTATGCTAGTTTAACTAGTTTCTCTTTCATATGTTCTGGTTACACGTACTAGAGAATGAAGTGCCCGCTATGCGGGTGGATACAATCCATGACCTAGAGTTAATATTCATAGCAGCCTACAGTGGAGACTTCTTAAGGCATCCGCTCTTCAAAAGAATATAACCACTCGAGTGGACTGGCTAGTAAGAATACATGTCAACAGCTTGTATTACACTAACGAAGTTATTTCCCTTCGTCTGTATGTGAAGACTTTACAACCAAGATTATTATGGGAAAATGAAATATATACGTTATACCGTTATATAATATAGTACCGTACTTTATAGCAAAAGAAGTCAATTACATGTAACTATATATAAAATACTTAAATTGCTCGAAAAGATGTTTTAATGAGTGGAGTACGAATTTGATACCGGTACTTGTTCATTTGATCGTATGAAAATTGTAAGCAACTAACAGCTGATTAATTTTTAATGATGTTATGCCAAATCTGAGGGTTAACAAGGCAAGATACGCGTGCATGTCTAACAGTGCGTCACTCCACCGCGAATGATTATGGGAAATCATAAGAGATCGACCAGACTGTTTACAACTCTGCGCAATTAGCCATTCGCCACTGACGACCGGACGCACCCCAAGTTTATATAATTCAGAAGACAGCCTTCGTTAGCTCAATATAGTAGTGTTTATCTTGCCCACACCTTTGTTTTCTTTTCTGACATGTACGTGTCATATAATTCTCCTGGTGTAGAACTTGATTAGAGTTCGATGACATTGGCTGAAAATCTATTGTTTTCGGTACTATTTTTCATTGTGCGGATTTTTAAGCTATTTTGAAACCGCTGCACGGCTGAATTCGAAACTTCACATGGTGATTAGAACCAATGAGTTGTACCGGTACCGTATATGAAGCCCACTGGTGAATAACCGACTGTTGAATACCCCCGGTGACCATCGTGGATTCAAGCAAAACATTTGAAGATGTTCTTGTCCGAAACCTGTGAACTGATTGGCACGAATCTTGACATAAACCATCAGCAGGTCAAGATCTACGGACGATACTCACAGAGAAGTTGTTCCGAGAAAACAATATGGCCGCCATCCACCAATCAATATTGTCAGATTTTCATATATCGGATTTTGATGGGAAATTGACCGTCCGGGCGGACCCCAAAGGTGCGCGCTGTTACGGTATACTCTTTCAAACAATCTGTAGATCAATAAACATCGTTCAGTTTTGTTATTGATTGGTCGGTTTGGTGGCCATCTTGGATTTATGTGAAAACCTCTCAAGATTTTTATGACGAAGTTATTCCGAGAAACAATATGGCCGCCATCAACCAATCAAATGGTCGGATTTTCAAGGTGAAGATAGAAGTTTGAAAAAGTAAAAACTACCAATAATCACATGGCTCTGACACGCATTTTTGCTATATTATGTTTTTTTCCAAAGAGCAAGTTATGCGACATGGCGATGAAGAACTAACGGGTCTCAAGAACGTTACAGGTTGTCAGTTAACAAAAGGTCAGTTAACAAAAAGAATGAGATGAAAATTCATGGGGAAACAGCAGTTGATTGCAGTTTGCAGTTGATTGCAGTTAATAGATTTCAGATAGTTAAAATAATATGTATTAATGTTTTAATCAGGATCCTGTAGATATCATACTTTCTTTTGAGCTATAAAGGTATTATGATCTTAATTATTTTATAGATGCCTTTGACAAGGTATGACGTGAACTGATTTTTACGCGAGAATTCTCAGTCAGTATAGTGTGTAGGAGTGAGATGTCATTTTGTGTTTGGAGATCTCGTTATCAGCTTAGATCTGATATAAGAATTAATTAAAACTGAATCATATCCAAAATCATAATAATTTACACTATCGGTCATCAGGAAATGTAGGCGGCTATATTTATCATTTATCCATGCGTCGTGTCTGTGGAGAGATCGATATCTGCCTGACTGATTTCGATATTTATAGATGTGGAAATCTAAACAATATAGGCTATTATACATTACACATGACCGTATGTAATGAAACAAAGCCTTATTCGTCACTCCTTCTTGGATTTCTACTGACGCCTTAAATTCAAATAGAAAGCTACAGCTTGTATCCAAAATATAAGTTTTATGTTTTGTATGAAAATATCCACTTCAGTCTAAAAGCGATTACTGAGATGCGTCGGTGTAAATCCAGGCTGAAAAAGGCTTATAATTGTAAGTTCTTTCAAGGATTCTGGGCCGGAGTTTTGAATCTTCCATATACAGTGATAATCCGGACAACATAAATGAACAACACCGATCCGGGATAAAGGCAACACAAAAAGTTGACCGTGTGTTTCGAAAATTTGACGCCTTCGCTGCGATTTAAGCCAACTTTTGATCGATTTGGCTTCATGACAATCTCCGCTGACCTTCTGGGATGTATATACGAGTTGAGAGATGAAACGAAGGCGCGAGAAGAGGAAACGCGCAGACAAACGGATCAATAACAAAGGTGTACGGTACCTGTACTGAAGCTTTTGCTGACAGGACGGGGACCACGCCATCCGTCATATTACCGATGAATACTGCTTCATTTGCCAGACGCTTGGGAAAATAGTTCGATCTGGATGATAAAAGTTCGTTTAGTTTTGTGTTTTATGCTGCCGATAACACACCAGATGCCAGCTCAAGGCGTCACTCAATGACTTGCGTTTCGAAGCTTACCGCGACTTATATGACATTTGTCATTTCTGGCTATAGGTTTTGAAACATTTTTTTCCGCAAGTTTCGAATGTGGTTAAGAACTTTCAGAATAGTACTACCAGTTTTCCGATAAGGAAGTTTCATACCGCCGTGGAGGTACATTGTTCCCGTTTAATGCTTGTAAGTACTATTTTACCTTGTTTATATGACACACTAAACTTGGGGTCGTATCAATGGAAATAGATGTAACGTTTTATTGTTGGTAGCTGTATTGTTGGTGGTTCAATTCTTTGATATATGTCCGGTATTCATCCCCTACTGGAAATAACACGTGTATGACATATCATTGACGCATATACGAGGTACAGATTAGTAGTGTAAAACTGAGCGCTTATGGATACAGGCTCAGGGTCAGGATCGGAAGTGACGCCATCACAGGAAGTGACGTGATCAAGATTAAGTCACATATCATGAATGCATTTACTTGTTCCAACTCGCGTGATTCAAGAAATTTTAAATGTCGCTCGTGGATTATTCAAAGACTAACATGCTTTTGAGCATGGTCTTTTGAGAAAAGCATTTACCATACCCATTTCCTCCAATCTGCTATGTTATTGGGGACGTATACTTTATAACCACGGCACGTGTTTAAATGGTCGTTATCGTGAGGATGAGTATAAAGGAAGGCAACTCGTTTTTATTTTTGGGGATTAGAACGCGCGTGCGCGAAAAAGCTACATAATAAATTCCTTCACCATAAATCTTATGTACCTGTAAACTTAAGACAATGAAGATCACAGAACCCCCCATAATGTATTATATATTTTTTATTAATCAATGGATTATATGATATTTCAACAAAATACTATACATTAACATACTTTTTAATACATGTTTCAATCCAATGAAATCTGCTCTATTAATAAATATATACGAATATTCAAATTGCATTAAGTTCATTAAATACCTAATGAAGGGTGGGGTGAATGATTATAAAGTTGTATATGTTAATGTACATATCATACCATAAAGCCTGTACCCTGAATCCTGAACCCGTATAGACCGTACCAAAGGTATAGCTGAGTATCATTGAGATTGCAATAGGAGCCCTCGTTGAATGCATTTATAGTTGTGTTCAGTCTTCGTTATATATGCAACACAAATTTTAATATCTGTAATACTGGGTTAAAAAATCACAATTCTTCGGTGTTAGCATCTTTCCGGTTTGATGGCGTAACTATGGAGTTCCCCCCTTCAATTCTCATAGAATCTACGTACATTTGAATATGATGAGATTAAGGAGAAGGAACTATATCAAGGAAGAGTTATGTTATATGTATGTGTAGGTATATGATAAACTCTCCACTAATAGAGGATAGAAATAGGCACAAGTATATGCATCATCCTTGTACATCGTCCAGTGCGCATGTATACCGTCCATGTACATCATCCATGTGCATGTATACATTGCCCATGCACACGTACACCGTCCATGTACATCATCCATGTGTATGTATACATTGCCCATGCACACGTACACCGCCCATGTACACCATCCATGTGCATGTATACATTGCCCATGCACACGTACACCGTCCATGTACATCATCCATGTGCATGTATACATTGCCCATGCACACGTACACCGTCCATGTACACCATCCATGTGCATGTATACATTGCCCATGCACACGTACACCGTCCATGTACATCATCCATGTGCATGTATACATTGCCCATGCACACGTACACCGTCCATGTACACCATCCATGTGCATGTATACATTGCCCATGCACACGTACACCGTCCATGTACATCATCCATGTGCATGTATACATTGCCCATGCACACGTACACCGTCCATGTACACCATCCATGTGCATGTATACATTGCCCATGCACACGTACACCGTCCATGTACACCATCCATGTGCATGTATACATTGCCCATGCACACGTACACCGTCCATGCACACCATCCATGCATGTATACATTGCCCATGCACACGTACACCGTCCATGTACACCATCCATGTGCATGTATACATTGCCCATGCACACGTACACCGTCCATGTACACCATCCAAGTATGTATACATTGCCCATGCACACGTACACCGTCCATGTACATCATCCATGTGCATGTATACATTGCCCATGCACACGTACACCGTCCATGTACACCATCCATGTGCATGTATACATTGCCCATGCACACGTACACCGTCCATGTACATCATCCATGTGCATGTATACATTGCCCATGCACACGTACACCGTCCATGTACACCATCCATGTGCATACATGTGTATGTATACATTGCCCATGCACACGTACACCGTCCATGTACATCATCCATGTGCATGTATACATTGCCCATGCACACGTACACCGTCCATGTACACCATCCATGTGCATGTATACATTGCCCATGCACACGTACACCGTCCATGTACATCATCCATGTGCATGTATACATTGCCCATGCACACGTACACCGTCCATGTACACCATCCATGTGCATGTATACATTGCCCATGCACACGTACACCGTCCATGTACACCATCCATGTGCATGTATACATTGCCCATGCACACGTACACCGTCCATGTACATCATCCATGTGCATGTATACATTGCCCATGCACACGTACACCGTCCATGTACACCATCCATGTGCATGTATACATTGCCCATGCACACGTACACCGTCCATGTACACCATCCATGTGCATGTATACATTGCCCATGCACACGTACACCGTCCATGTACATCATCCATGTGCATGTATACATGCCCATGCACACGTACACCGTCCATGTACCATCCATGTGCATGTATACATTGCCCATGCAGACGTATACCGTCCATGTACACCATCCATGTGCATGTACATTGCCCATGCACACGTACACCGTCCATGTACACCATCCATGTGCATGTATACATTGCCCATGCACACGTACACCGTCCATGTACATCATCCATGTGCATGTATACATTGCCCATGCACACGTACACCGTCCATGTACACCATCCATGTGCATGTATACATTGCCCATGCACACGTACACCGTCCATGTACACCATCCATGTGCATGTATACATTGCCCATACACACGTACACCGTCCATGTACACCATCCATGTGCATGTATACATTGCCCATGCACACGTACACCGTCCATGTACACCATCCATGTGCATGTATACATTGCCCATGCACACGTACACCGTCAATGTACATATCCATGTATACCGTCTCTGCACTTGTACGTCGTCCATGTACATGTAAATATAAATGTATACTCCCATGTACATGTGCGTCGTCCATGTACACCGTTCCTGTACTTGTACATCGTCCATGCACATATCCGTATATAACGTCCATGTACATCTTCCATGTACACTGTTCATGCACCTGTACATCGTTTAGGCGCTATCGGGAACCCTTTAAAACCCTATTATCTAGGTAAAGACACATCTAAATATGGAAATAAAATTTAAACCCTTTTACCTAGGTAAGAACACATCTAAATATGGAAATAAAATGATACCTAGACTGTGTGGAAAATCTAGTAAGGTATACATATGTGTGTCTATATGTTAGATAAATTATTGTAAAGTTTGGGTACATAGTATAGCTAGATTACGCATCTCCAACAAATTAAAGCTAGAATGTGTTTTCGAATTGGACCTCGTATATGCGTTCAGAAATATGTTCAAATTCTAAAGACATGATTTACCGACTACCTTTACAATAGAATACGGAAACACATTGTCGCGAGATAATTAGCCTTTACAGCGATATCTCAGGATTGACACCAGTCCGTACGTATAGAAATGTTGACGTCATTTAAATGCTCACATTTCCATATATTGGGGGTAAAGATAGACCTGATTTCGGCACGTTGACATGCCTTGTTCAGATTTGCATAGAGTTCACTGACTTTCTGGACAAACGTCCCGTCATAACGGATGCGTCATTTTCCAAAACATATAGAACCTGGGATATACATGTAACGATCGATTTCTACCTGCACAAAGCTTGTGTTTACATGGATAATACGACGAACGGGCATCAGAGATTAGGGTCGGAATTTGACTCCATTTAACTCGGTAAAGAATCTCAGCATCTCAGATGTGAACAAGTGTAAATGAAGGGATGCGAGCACAGTTTTGAGTATTTATAAGCACACCTTGAGCTTTAGTATAGCACGGCCTGTTCCTGTATGTTTTATGTTAAAGAGGAGATACGATCAGCTCACAGCTGCTTCTTTAGTGAAAGGAGGTGAAGAAAGAAACTTTGTGTTACGCGATAAGGTGCTAACTGGAATTTCAAACATTTCGAATATTTTACTTCCGGTAGACGTGCACAGATTTTTTTTAAAAAGTCACATTGTCACTTTCGCGAAACAAGAATTTTCTACTGAACCAATTGTCATGCAAGTCTTTTTGCTCTTGCAAATGTTATCAGCGAAAGATCATAATATTTCTTTTCCTTTATAACCATTCTTCATATACAGTTCGGTATACTCGGTACACCAGCCCTGAAAGAAAACTGGTTCTTTGTCGCTAATTTTTGAAAGAGTTGATAAAAATGGCACTCGATGAACCTGGTTTGCCGCCTTCGCGGAATATTCGGAAAACGGAGAAAAAGGGTCGTTCCTCTTTGACAGAATAAAAGATATATGGTTCTTATTCGATCAAATAAAGGCATATGAGGTTACGAATGCGATTCGAAAATCCTAATAATAACATGGCAGACCCGATCTCTGTCATAGAACGGCGTGGTCAGACGAATTAACCATGACGTCATAGATGATGTCATATACGTTGATTTCATTCTATCGTAGAAAGTCATTTTTTAATGTCGCCGGCGGACTATGTGTTCTGCAAAAGGTAGAACATGCATGTCGACCAGAATAGTTAAAAAAAGGAGATCCCCAGAACACATGAGCATGATCACGGTCAGGGATGGAGGAATGACATCCATTATCAGAAGTGTCGTCATCATCGGAAGTGCCATCACCGGAAGTGACGTAGTACAAGAGCTCATGCACAGGGCCTTGGGATCAGAAGGGCAATATCAGAGTCGAGTGAAGCTGTAAAACAACTTCACTGTTAGATGAGGACTACCAGGGTTGAATGAGGAGGGCGAGGAGAACCGACTTTGTTATTTTTTAAAAAAGTTTTTATCTAAATCTATATATTATCCCACCCTGCTCATCCTCTTGTGCCACGTCACTTACGGTGATGTCACTTCCGCTGATGACATCAATTCCGGTGATGAGGTCACTTCCGTTGATGACGTCACTTCTCCCTCCATGGTCATGCTAAAATGCAACCTCCCCACAGCGCATGCTCCATTTCGCATGCGCGAAGGCCCCGAATCCGGTCCAAAAATCTGACTGGTGGCTGGGGTGTTATTAGACCCCCAGCGAGGTGGTTGGCTAAAATGTTCTCTTTTCCCCCATTACAGACCAGGCAACGAGACCAAAGATAGTCCGGCAAAAACTCTCCGCAGAAACTGGTAATAAACGAGCGTTAATTCGATCAAACGTTTAATTGTTTCATACACATTAAGCAGGGAAAGAGTAAAAACGATGTAAATATAGTTAACACCTCTATACGGGAGTAGTATATAGGGGACGGATCTGGCCTTATTTTCCAGGGAGGTAACTCTTGGTCCCCTTTTTTCCAGGTTAAAGGTATAGGGGACGCCCCATCGCCTTTCACCTCTGGGGCGCCAGGGGGCGCCACCAGCTCAAGGTCACGTGGAGGTCAAAAGTAGTTCCGGCAACCTGTAACCTTTGTATTCCTCCGCGGACAGAACGTAGTCCCATGTCAACCAAGTGACTTCCAATGTTAATGTATACGGGGAATGCCTAAAAAGAGTATGGGAATAGACGTTTTGTGACAGGGGTGGGTCCCTAGTGGACCGAATGGGTCGAGTGAGGTGTCAAAGTGAAGCGCTCCTCTAGGGCTATTCAGTCATGGGTGGGTGCATGTAAAATTAGGATTTTTTCTCGAAACTATAAAAAGCGGAACACGGGCTTTACCCCTAAACTAGGAGCAAACCCCTATCAACTCTAGCCAAAAGGGCTAATATCGGTCTCCGGGCTTATCGGGGCCTGCCTATCAAGTCAATGGGGTGGTGCATGTAAAATTAGGATTTGTCCCCGAAAATATAAAAAGCGAAACACGGACTTTACCCCTAAACTAGGGGAAAACCCCTATCAACCCTAGCCAAAAGGGCTAATATCGGTCCCCGGGCTTATCGGGGCCTGCCTATCAAGTCAATGGGGTGGGTGCATGTAAAATTAGGATTTTTTCCCGAAACTATAAAAAGCGGAACACGGACTTTACCCCTACAATAGGGGTCTGTATTATACAATATAAGGGAAAATGCCTGTATGGGGTATGGGGATGGTCAATTTTTTTCGTGGGCTTTACTATGGCTTGTGGGGTCTCGTTTTTCTCGTTTCGCCAAGAAAATGACAATGGGAAGGGTCCCGGAGCGAATCGGTGAAATTTTTGGGAAAAGTTCAACCTGGGAAATTCACACACGTTCATTGTGATATGGGTTGCTTGGATTTGTTTTTCATGTCTCGTCATTTAGAACACGATGGGAAGGGTCCCGGAGCGAAACGGTGAAATTTTTGGAAAAGTACCATATAGCCCATATAGCTCCATACTGGCTATGGGGATATAGGTCCATCCTGGAAAATTCACACACGTTCATTGTGATATGGGTTGTGGGGTCTTGTTTTCTCGTCTCGTCATTTAGAACACGATGGGAAGGGTCCCGGAGCGAAACGGTGAAATTTTTGGAAAAAGCTCACCGAGGCCTGGGTAGGCCCATAGGCTGGCTATGGGGTATAGGTCCAACCTGGGAAAATCACACACGTTTATTGTGATATGGGTTGTTTGGTCTTGTTTTTCACGTCTCGTCATTTAGAACACGATGGGAGGGGTCCCGGAGCGAAGCGGTGAAATTTTTGGAAAAAGTTCACCGAGGCCTGGGTAGGCCCATAGGCCTATACTGCATTGGCTATGGAGGTATAGGTCCATACGGGGTGAACGTTTTGGGGTCTAGGTGAGTCCCTTATGATCCTATGGTGTCGTATGAGGTCTTATTTTGAAGTTCCCGTGGAGTTTGTAATGTATCGACTAATGGTTCGTCCGTGTGCAATAGTCTGCGCATGCGCAGTATGGCCGTAGTATAGAAAGCAGGCATGTTGGGGGGTATGTGGGGGGTGTGTTTGGGGTAGAGATGGACCACTATGGGTCCAAATGGGTTGTGGGAGGTGTCAAAGTGAAGCTTGTGTGGGGTAGAGTCAGAGTGGCGTGTTTTTGAGTGCAAGTCGCGTCAATCTGCGCATGCGCAGTTGGGTGTAGTAAGTAAAGTGGCCATTTTGTGGGTGCGTGGAGGTGTGTTTGGGGTAGAGAGGGACCATCCTTGGCCCGATTGTGTCGTGGGAGGTGTTATCTTGTAGCTCTCGGGGAGTACATCCCGATTTGAGGGATGTTCACGTCATCTGTGACGTCATCGGTGACGTCATCAGTAGGAGTAGTAGCGAAAGTGGGCATTTTGGGGCAGTGAAGGAAGGTATTTGGTGTAGAGATGGACCATCCATATTTGTCACACATTATACCACATCTTTGTTGTGTTATACCACATCTGTCCTGCATTATACCATATATATCCTGTATTATACCATACCTGTCCTATGTTATACAATATCTGTCCTGTATTATACCAAATCTGTCCTGTATTATACCAAACCTGTGCTGTATTATAGCATATTTGTTTCCTATTATACCATATATATCCTGTATTATACCAAATCTGCCCTGTATTATACAGTATCTGTCCTGTATTATACCAAATCTGTGCTGTATTATACCAAACCTGTGCTGTATTATACAATATCTGTCCTGTGTTATACCATATCTGTGCTGTATTATACAATATCTGTCATCTGTCCTGTATTATACAATATCTGTCCAGTATTCTGCAATATATGTTCTGTATTATACCAAATCTGTCCTGTATTATACAGTATCTGTCCTGTATTGTACCATATATGTCCTGTATTATACCATATCTGCTCTGTATTATACAATATTTCTCCTCTATTATACCATATCTGTGCTGCATTATACCATATCTGTCCTGTATTGTACCATATATGTCCTGTATTATACCAAATCTGTGCTGTATTATACAATATTTGCCCTCTATTATACCATATCTGTGCTGTATTATACATATCATATCTGTCCTGTATTATACCAAATATCTGCCATATTCTGTATTATACAATATATGTTCTGTATTATACCAAATCTGTCCTGTATTATACAGTATCTGTCCTGTATTGTACCATATATGTCCTGTATTATACCATATCTGCTCTGTATTATACAATATTTCTCCTCTATTATACCATATCTGTGCTGCATTATACCATATCTGTCCTGTATTGTACCATATATGTCCTGTATTATACCAAATCTGTGCTGTATTATACAATATTTGCCCTCTATTATACCATATCTGTGCTGTATTATACCATATCTGTCCTGTATTATACCATATCTGCTCTGTATTATACAATATTTCTCCTCTATTATACCATATCTGAGCTGCATTATACCATATCTGTCCTGTATTGTACTATATATGTCCTGTATTATACCATATCTGCTCTGTATTATACAATATTTCTCCTCTATTATACCATATCTGTGCTGCATTATATCATATCTGTCCTGTATTGTACCATATGTCCTGTATTATACCAAATCTGTGCTGTATTATACAATATTTGCCCTCTATTATACCATATCTGTGCTGTATTATACCATATCTGTCCTGAATTATACCATATCTGTGCTGTATTATGCAATATCTGTCCTGTGTTGTACAATATCTGTCCTGTATTATACCAAATCTGTCCTGTTTTGTACCATATTTGTCCTGTATTATACAATATATGTTCTGTATTATGCCAAGTCTGTGCTGTATTATACAGTATCTGTCCTGTATTATACCAAATCTGTACTGTATTATACAATATATGTTCTGTATTATACCAAACCTGTCCTGTATTATACGGTGTATGTCCTGTATTATACCAAATCTGTGCTGTATTATACCATATCTGTCCTGTATTGTACCATATATGTCCTGTATTATACAATATATGTTCTGTATTGTACAATCGGATAGCCGTTGTCGTGAATAACAACAAGTTCAGCAATGTTCATACAGTTTATTATCCCCAATGTTACATCATACCCAGGCTGGGGGAGCCGCCCTGGGCATGTTTGGTATGTTCACAGCAAAACAAATTGAAATATCAAACACCATGTTTTATTATTTAACGCACCGTCACATTAGGTACAAGTGTTTACTGAGCTCAAGTCAACGATCAGCATGTAGACATATAGAGTATGTACGGCATGTTATGGTATTCATCAGTGCATGGGTGAAGCATTCAGCCGATGGGGTGGTCGGTCAGCTTGGTAACGAAAAACGTAACATTGGTCACCTTCTCCACTGTCCACTTGGTGTTGGGGCGTTGTTGTTGGGCCCATTCCAAGGGATCCACGGTGTCCAGTTTCTACAGCATCGTCTCTAGCGACACTCGGTTAATGACGGTAAACGGTTGGTCAAATACCTGGATGTTCCTGCTCGGGTAAAAGTATCGGACTTGGACTGTCTCCTTATGCTGCAGCACATAACCAAACGCCAGATTCAATCTGAAGGCCGTAGTTTGGTCGTTGAAGATGGCTTCCACGTAGCTACGTAGACGGGCGAGGTCGGTCAGTCGGAAATTGTAGATATCTTGAATAGGGCGATGACGGTTGAAACATTGCCGTATCATGGACCAATGGCGCCGATAGATGTCACTCACTGGATGGGCGTCCTGTAACAGATCGCTAGGAACATTTATGGGCTCGTCCAGAAAATGTTCGATGTTGTCAGGCGTATGACTCGAAACCGTAACGGTGGGGTCCGGCTGGATATCCAGGCTCTTCTGAACTGTGGGTATAGGCGGGCTCTCCGTCATCGCATCACCAGTGGCGTTCGTCTGCCCAGGCTCATCTTCACTGGGTCTGACCTTCCGCAGCTCCTCTTCAGTGGAAAGTTGTCGCCCAAACCGTAGAGACGGGGCACGAATAAAACGCTGACGGCGTCTTAACTGACTGCGACGTTTGAAGAGTTGACCACAATCCTTACAGTGTTCCGTCGCGCCCTCGTGGAATGAGCGTTCGTGGCGCAGTAAATGATCCTTCCGATTAAATGACCATGCGCAGGTTATACAAGTATACCGTGCATCGTTGTGGGTGGAGGCCTTGTGGCGGTGCAAGTCGTGCAGACGAGTAAACTGCTTCTGGCAAGTTGTGCAAGTGAACATCTTGGTGGTTGACAGAGTGTCTGATGAAACGGCCAGGCCGCTTCCCTTTTATAGCACGCTAGCTGGTGATCTATTTTTAGCACACTCAGTTCAACTATCCCCAAGTCGAGGTCCGAGCCGTGACATCTTCGGTAACCTCCGTGTCTCTTCGGGCACCTCCGTGACATCTTCGGTCACCTCCGTGTCTCTTCGGTCACCTCCGTAACTACCCGTCTGTTCCCGTGTAAACCCGGATGGATCTGCGTGTCTCTTCAGTGACCTCCGTGACATCTTCGGTCACCTCCGTGTCTCTTCGGTAACCTCCATACCGTCAACGATCAGCATGTAGACATATAGAGTATGTACGGCATGTTATGGTATTCATCAGTGCATGAGTGACGCATTCAGCCGATGGGAGTGGTCGGTCAGCTTGGTAACGAAAAACGTGGCATTGGTCACCCTCTCTACGACCCATTGTGTGTTGGGGTGTTGTTGTTGGGCCCATTCCAAGGGATCCACGGTGTGCAGTTTCTCCAGCATCGCCTCTAGCGACGCCCGGTTAATGATGGTAAACGGTTGGTCAAATACCCGGATGTTACTGCTCGGGTAAAAATATCGGGCTTGGTCTGTGTCCTTATGCTGCAGCACATAACCAAACGCCAGATTCAACTTGAAGGCCGTAGTTTGATCGTTGAAGATGGCTTCCACGTAGCTGCGTAGACGGGCGAGGTCGGTCAGTCGGAAATTGTAGATATCTTGAATTGGGCGATGACGGTAGAAACAGTGCCGGATCATGGGCCAATGGCGCCGATAGATGTCACTCACTGGATGGTCTTCGTGTAACAGATCGCTAGGAACATTTATGGGTGACCGAAACTGACCTTTGACCCCGGCGCGCGCTAACAATACCGGATAAAATTGCGCGCCGGGGTCAAAGGTCAGCTCCGGTCACGTGAACGGAAGCGGAAGTGACCTCATAGAGGCCATATGCAAATGTCACTTCCGAGCTCTGAGCTCCACACGCTTTGAGCTCCAAGAGCTCCGATCCAAGAGCTCTGCCACATGGGAGCTCCCACCATCACCACCACCACCGGGCGAGGTCCGCCATTTTCAGTCCGTGTCTTTTTGGTGACGGAGTGTGAACATGATAGCACATGTACTGACCTGTCTGTGGGGTTTTTCCCACAATGTCGTTCACTTCCGAGTCTCTTCGGTCACTTCCCGAAAAGACACGGAGGTGGCCGAAGAGACACGGAGGTGCCCGAAGATGTCACGGAGGTCACAGAAGATGTCACGGAGGTGCCCGAAGAGACACGGAGGTCACCGAAGATGTCACGGAGATCACCGAAGAGACACGGAGGTGCCCGAACATGATACCAGCTAGCGTGCTATAAAAGGGAAGCGGCCTGGCCGTTTCATCAGACACTCTGTCAACCACCAAGATGTTCACTTGTACTACGTGCTCGAAATCATTCACTCGTCTGCACGACTTGCGCCGCCATGAGGCTACCAAGCACGAAGGAACCGCCCGGTATAACTGTACGATATGTACACTGTCGTTTCAGCGCCCGGATCATTTACAGCGCCACACACGTGCACGCCATGAAGTACCCAAGCGTCCATGCCAAGAATGTGGTCGGCTTTTCAAACTGACCAGTCAGTTGCTGCGACACCAACGCACACGACACCCTGTTCCGCAGCCACGTTTGCAGGTAGAAGAGCCCGTAGGCATCAATATCGAAACAGGGGGAACTTCCACCCATCGCACGAGGGCCGATGATGATGTCGCCCTAATTCAACAGTCAAATTCCGACGACAAGATCCTTGGGCCAGATTTTGTACGACGTGGAGGGCAAAGTACACTTCGTGGACGAACCCATAAATGTTCCTAGCGATCTGTTACACGAAGACCATCCAGTGAGTGACATCTATCGGCGCCATTGGCCCATGATCCGGCACTGTTTCTACCGTCATCGCCCTATTCAAGATATCTACAATTTCCGACTGACCGACCTCGCCCGTCTACGCAGCTACGTGGAAGCCATCTTCAACGATCAAACTACGGCCTTCAAGTTGAATCTGGCGTTTGGTTATGTGCTGCAGCATAAGGACACAGACCAAGCCCGATATTTTTACCCGAGCAGTAACATCCGGGTATTTGACCAACCGTTTACCATCATTAACCGGGCGTCGCTAGAGGCGATGCTGGAGAAACTGGACACCGTGGATCCCTTGGAATGGGCCCAACAACAACACCCCAACACACAATGGGTCGTAGAGAGGGTGACCAATGCCACGTTTTTCGTTACCAAGCTGACCGACCACCCCATCGGCTGAATGCGTCACTCATGCACTGATGAATACCATAACATACCGTACATACTCTATATGTCTACATGCTGATCGTTGACGGTACGGAGGTGACCGAAGAGACACGGAGGTGACCGAAGATGTCACGGAGGTCACCGAAGAGACACGGAGATCCATCCAGGTTTACACGGGAACAGTCGGGTAGTTACGGAGATGACCGAAGAGACACGGAGGTGACCGAAGATGTCACGGAGGTGCACGAAGAGTCACGGAGGTTACCGAAGATGTCACGGCTCGGCCCTCGACTTGGGGATAGTTGAACTGAGTGTGCTAAAAATAGATCACCAGCTAGCGTGCTATAAAAGGGAAGCGGCCTGGCCGTTTCATCAGACACTCTGTCAACCACCAAGATGTTCACTTGCACAACTTGGCAGAAGCAGTTTACTCGTCTGCACGACTTGCACCGCCACAAAGCCTCCACCCACAACGATGCACGGTATACTTGTATAACCTGCGCACGGTCATTTAATCGGAAGGATCATTTACTGCGCCACGAACGCTCATTCCACGAGGGCGCGACGGAACACTGTAAGGATTGTGGTCAACTCTTCAAACGACGCAGTCAGTTAAGACGCCATCAGCGTTTGATTCATGCCCCGTCTCTACGGTTTGGGCGACAATTTTCCACTGAAGAGGAGCCGCGGAAGGTCAGACCCAGTGAAGATGAGCCTGGGGAGACGAACGCCACTGGTGATGCGATGACGGAGAGCCCGCCTATACCCACAGTTCAGAAGAGCCTGGATATCCAGCCGGACCCCACCGTTACGGTTTCGAGTCATACGCCTGACAACATCGAACATTTTCTGACGAGCCCATAAATGTTCCTAGCGATCTGTTACAGGACGCCCATCCAGTGAGTGACATCTATCGGCGCCATTGGTCCATGATTGGTCCATGATACGGCAATGTTTCAACCGTCATCGCCCTGTTCAAGATATCTACAATTTCCGACTGACCGACCTCACCCGTCTACGTAGCTACGTGGAAGCCATCTTCAACGACCAAACTACGGCCTTCAGATTGAATCTGGCGTTTGGTTATGTGCTGCAGCATAAGGACACAGACCAAGTCCGATATTTTTACCCGAGCAGGAACATCCAGGGTATTTGACCAACCGTTTACCATCATTAACCGAGTGTCGCTAGAGACGATGCTGGAGAAACTGGACACCGTGGATCCCTTGGAATGGGCCCAACAACAACGCCCCAACACCAAGTGGACAGTGGGGAAGGTGACCAATGTTACGTTTTTCGTTACCAAGCTGACCGACCACCCCATCGGCTGAATACTTCACCCATGCACTGATGAATACCATAACATCCCGTACATACTCTATATGTCTACATGCTGATCGTTGACTTGAGCTCAGTAAACACTTGTACCTAATGTGACGGTGCGTTAAATAATAAAACATGGTGTTTGATATTTCAATTTGTTTTGCTGTGAACATACCAAACATGCCCAGGGCGGCTACCCCAGCCTGGGTATGATGTAACATTGGGGATAATAAACTGTATGAACATTGCTGAACTTGTTATTCACGACAGCGGCTATCCGATTGTACAATACAGAACATATATTGTATAATACAGGAAATATATGGTACAATACAGGACAGATATGGTATAATACAGCACAGATTTGGTATAATACAGGACATATACCGTATAATACACGACAGATTTGGTATAATACAGAACATATATTGTATAATACAGCACAGATTTGGTATAATACAGGACAGATACTGTATAATACAGCGCAGATTTGGTATAATACAGAACATATATTGTATAATACAGGACAAATATGGTGCAAAACAGGACAGATTTGGTATAATACAGGACAGATATTGTATAACACGGGACAGATATTGCATAATACAGCACAGATATGGTACAATTCAGGACAGATATGGTATAACACAGCACAGATATGGTATAATAGAGGGCAAATATTGTATAATACAGCACAGACTTGGTATAATACAGGACATATATGGTACAATACAGGACAGATATGGTATAATGCAGCACAGATATGGTATAATAGAGGAGAAATATTGTATAATACAGAGCAGATATGGTATAATACAGGACATATATGGTACAATACAGGACAGATACTGTATAATACAGGACAGATTTGGTATAATACAGAACATATATTGCAGAATACTGGACAGATATTGTATAATACAGGACAGATATTGTATAATACAGCACAGATATGGTATAACATAGGACAGATTTGGTATAATACAGGACAGATACTGTATAATACAGGGCAAATTTGGTATAATACAGGACATATATGGTATAATAGAGAACAAATATGGGACAATACAGGACAGATTTGGTATAATACAGGACAGATATTGCAGAATACTGGACAGATATTGTATAATACAGGACAGATATTGTATAATACAGCACAGATTTGGTATAATACAGCACAGATTTGGTATAATACAGGACAGATACTGTATAATACAGGGCAAATTTGGTATAATACAGGACATATATGGTATAATAGAGAAGAAATATGGGACAATACAGGACATATTTGGTATAATACAGGACAGATATTGTATAACATAGGACAGATATGGTATAATACAGGACATATATGGTATAATGCAGGACAGATGTGGTATAACACAACAAAGATGTGGTATAATGTGTGACAGATATGGATGGTCCATCTCTACACCAAATACCTTCCTTCACTGCCCCAAAATGCCCACTTTCGCTACTACTCCTACTGATAACGTCACCGATAACGTCACAGATGACATGAACATCCCTCAAATCGGGATGTACACCCCGAGAGCTACAAGATAACACCTCCCACGACACAATCGGACCAAGGATGGTCCCTTTCTACCCCAAACACACCTCCACGCACCCCCAAAGTGGCCACTTTACTTACTACACCCAACTGCGCATGCGCAGATTGACGCGACTTGCACTTAAAAACACGCCATTCTGACTCTACCCCACACAAGCTTCACTTTGACATCTCCCACAACCCATTTGGACCCATAGTGGTCCATCTCTACCCCAAACACACCCCCCATACCCCCCAACATGCCTGCTTTCTATACTACGGCCAGACTGCGCATGCGCAGACTATTGCACACGGACGAACCATTAGTCGATACATTACAAACTCCACGGGAGCTTCAAAATAAGACCTCATACGACACCATAGGATCATAAGGGGCTCACCTAGACCCCAAAACGTTCACCCCGTATGGACCTATACCTCCATAGCCATGCAGTATAGGCCTATGGGCCTACCCAGGCCTCGGTGAACTTTTTCCAAAAATTTCACCGCTTCGCTCCGGGACCCCTCCCATCGTGTTCTAAATGACGAGACGTGAAAAACAAGACCAAACAACCCATATCACGATGAACGTGTGTGAATTTCCCAGGTTGGACCTAGACCCCATAGCCAGCCTATGGGCCTACCTAGGCCTCGGTGAGCTTTTTCCAAAAATTTCACTGTTTCGCTCCGGGACCCTTCCCATCGTGTTCTAAATGACGAGACGAGAAAAACAAGACCCCACAACCCATATCACAATGAACGTGTGTGAATTTCCCAGGATGGACCTATATCCCCATAGCCAGTATGGAGCTATATGGGCTATATGGTACTTTTTCCAAAAATTTCACCGTTTCGCTCCGGAACCCTTCCCATCGTGTTCTAAATGACGAGACGTGAAAAACAAATCCAAGCAACCCATATCACAATGAACGTGTGTGAATTTCCCGGGTTGAACCTGTACCCCCATATAGCCAGCCTATAGGCCCTGTATACTGACCTCGGTGACTTTTCCCAAAAATTTCACCGATTCGCTCCGGGACCCTTCCCATTGTCATTTTCTTGGCGAAACGAGAAAAACGAGACCCCATAAGCCATAGTAAAGCCCACGAAAAAAATTGACCATCCCCATACCCCATACAGCCATTTTCCCTTATATTGTATAATACAGACCCCTATTATAGGGGTAAAGTCCGTGTTCCGCTTTTTATAGTTTCGGGAAAAAATCCTAATTTTACATGCACCCACCCCATTGACTTGATAGGCAGGCCCCGATAAGCCCGGGGACCGATATTAGCCCTTTTGGCTAGGGTTGATAGGGGTTTTCCCCTATTTTAGGGGTAAAGTCCGTGTTCCGTTTTTTATAGTTTCGGGAAAAAATCCTAATTTTACATACACCCACCCCATTGACTTGATAGGCAGGCCCCGATAAGCCCGGGGACCGATATTAGCCCTTTTGGCTAGAGGTTATAGGGGTTTTCCCCTATTTTAGGGGTAAAGTCCGTATTCCGCTTTTTATATTTTCGGGACAAATCCTAATTTTACATACACCCACCCCATTGACTTGATAGGCAGGCCCCTATAAGCCCGGGGACCGATATTAGCCCTTTTGGCTAGAGTTGATAGGGGTTTTCCCCTATTTTAGGGGTAAAGTCCGTGTTTCGCTTTTTATAGTTTCGGGGACAAATCCTAATTTTACATGCACCCACCCATGACTGAATGGCCCTCGAGGAGCGCTTCACTTTGACACCTCACTCGACCCATTCGGTCCACTAGGGACCCACCCCGGTCACAAAACGTCTATTCCCATACTCTTCAGGCATTCCCCGTATACATTAACATTGGAAGTCACTTGGTTGACATGGGACTACTTTCTGTCCGCGGAGGAATACAAAGGTTACAGGTTGCCGGAACTACTTTTGACCTCCACGTGACCTTGAGCTGGGGGCGCCCCCTGGCGCCCCAGAGGTGAAAGGCGATGGGGCGTCCCCTATACCTTTAACCTGGAAACAGCGCCCCCTGGTGGATGCAAGAGTTACCTCCCCCGGCAAAACTTGCGTCGAAATCAGTAGACCCTACTACTGACGCTCATCCAATCTTGTACGATCTTATGTCGCCATCATTAAAGTGATCATCAGAAATGGTCTGTCAGTATATAGCCTTCAATGTGTGCGATAAAAATGAGTCCACGAATCAAGGCGTTTACTGCGTGTTTGGGAATCACCCTCCGGAGCTATAAATGTATTGTGGAGTTCATCGATATTGACATATTCAGCCATTGGCATATACAGTCTCACTCCAGTTCGACGTTAAATCTAAAGCTAAACATTTACGGATTATTTTAATAAAAGAAACTGAACAAGACATTGCATTATCGCTAACTAGCCTGTATTGTGTGACACCCGACTTGGCAGAGAAAAAGAGTAAGATGATTTTTTTATCGGTCTTGTAGGTGTGAAGGTCTGCAATTAGACTGATTGTTCAAATGACAGCTATGACCAAGATCCCGACTTCTAATACAGTATCCCATCGTTATGTGTCGGAAAGGGACAGAATGATAGCGCGATCACGCATTACCCACTTCCTCCGATATAAAAGATTAGTTAGAAAAAAGGTGGTTTTGGTCATATTTTAAATCAGCCGTCAGAAGACATGAGTTTTTTCGTTTTGTATTTTTTCTTCAAGTGAATGCGGCAATGGATCTGGTTCTTGTTTACCATTTGTTGCTTATTTTATTATAATAAATCAGTTACCATGCTTTGCTCTCATATTCAAATTAACGGATGTTCACAAGAAACCCTGATATCTGGTATTTATCCTAAACAGATGAATGACGGAAGTATACGAATTGAATGCATTGTTTTTTAAATCGTAAACCCCAGTTAAATTTAACGTCGCGTATAAGTTATAATCGAAGACCGTCATCAAGTGGCACGGATAAATAGCTGCGTTTTTCATATGACAACGTCATTGAAGCTGTGAGAAATATTTGAATCTTGTAGGCACAGATTTCGCAAAAATATCGAGCGACATAAAATCGTATCCCTTCTGCTTTCCATAAACATGCTTAATTAATAACTAACATTGTACATTGTTTACTCTCACTCTGGTGACAGTTGTGAATTATGTAGTCGGAGTATATAGACGACCTTTGTTTACCCACACAGTACAATACACAAAAGTGTCACCCAATATCTGTATTATATACAGTACCAGAACAGACGGTAGAATCAATAATTGAATATTATCAATACCACTTAGCCAGTTAGCTTCCATTTATTGACATCTGCCCCATTTGGTTCCATAGGTGTAATAGATCAATTCGGTTCAAATATTAACAGCAGACGCCAACCGTGTCCCCAGCCGTCATCACCAGCCTGTGCCTTGTTGTCTGATGTTGCGATTGTGTCGTTGATACAGGGCGATAAGCATCTCGCGAAAACTTATGTATATATATAACAGTAGGAATTATCTTGTTTTGTCGTTCAGATTTTAAAACGAACACTGAGTAAAACTAAGTAAATTCGATCTTTCTTGCAGTCCATAATCGTTTGAATCATTTGGAACGATGCTGCCAATACCGTACAAAAAACCCTCTTCCGTAGGCGAATTTCTGTACTTCATTGTCAGTTACTCGTACAAAGAAACATCCAAAAGCATCTCAATACTTGTTAGTCATAAATGATGTAACGATCGGGACGAAATGGTGGCATATCGGTATCAATAGTATCTATCTTGTGATAGCCTACTTTGTCTTATCTAAACCTTTATTTCATTCTTGCTAATAAAGTTGGGTGCTCATAGTGTCACCCAACAATCAGGACCTTCGATTGGCAGCATTAATAAATTTGTCCTTTTGGCACTTTTGTGCCTTCGAATACATTTTGGCGCATGAAAGACGCCTTCCATTTTCAGGGATTGGCTAGCTGTTTTCATTCGTTAAATAATGTTACGTTTTCGTTTGGTTATATGGTTAATGGCACGCATCAGCCACTTTCTTAAATCGCATACCGCATTTTTGTATGCTCGTTACCTCGCATAATCCTGTGATTCATTGTCGTGCAAAGGACATGATAGTTGAGATTTCTGGTTGACACGACATTTTCAGGAATTGAAATTGTGTTCACAAGTAGTTAAACCAGAGAAGTGCCTTCTAGGCGATGATGGTTGTATGTTTAAATAATATCAGCAGGCAGCAGGTACATGTAGTAAATCACTCAGAGATCAGATGGTATTCGGGTTCATATTCATGTTTATCTATATTTTTTGTGTAGAATATTACCATGTCTTGTTGATATCACTGTTGATTGCTTCTCTCTTGTGTGAAACCATCTTGTGTTTTTTATTTCATATACATTTGGAATTGTTGTGAACTGAAATATGCATTTCGATTATTGGCACGAATGTTCTTTTTATGGACGACGGCTGAATATTGAATGTCTGATCTGACGTTTGTCACTTCTACTCCCACAAGATGAGAGGTTCAGTGATTATGGTACAGAACGCCAACATTTAAAACCCGACCAGGTGGATCGGGCTCGCGTAAAGGCATTTAGTACATTTATTACAAGGTTGTGGTGTATGGAGGATATCAACTCTCTGCTGAAGAATACCATCAATATTTCATCAGTTTTTCCATCCCACCCCAATAGTTATGGTATTCATCAAGAAAAAGTTGGTTTTCTTTTTATTATATACTTTTGTGATACTAGTTTATTCTGGATCTTTGAAAACATTTAAATAATTCAGACTGTGTGGGGCTTTTCGACTCTGGGTTCACTGAAACATTGATTATCTTCACTCACAGACTGTTATGCTGTCAACAAATCGCACGTGCGACTTGTAGTATCGATGGCATCCAGCAGATCTTATGAATTGTATTAGCTTTGCCCCCCAAATAAACGATTTTCATGCCCACCGGACACGCGTCCCCTTCCCCTCCACAATCGCTTAGACACAAATATCCGGTCTATCGTTTGTCGAGCCAGGCTTATCCGGCCTCTCTACAAGCAGTTATACGATCATACTCAGATTTACTAAAGGATATGTGACGTTTACATACGAAAAACTCCTTTGTGTGTCATGGTAAAAAAGCCGACTCCAAAACCTGACATATCAGATTTTTCTTGAAGTTTACATACTGAAATATCTCCTTCGAAAAAACTGAGATGTTCAGTTGCATAAAAATGGAGATATGATTGATCAAAATGTGCTCCCGGGCTAATTTTGGTATTTTTAGGCATTTTCATGGAGTGTTTTCTTCTGTAGCAAAAATATGACACCTCAAACCAAAACCATTTGTGGGTCTTTCCAATAAACAAACTTTTTAATATATTGTGACAAAATTGTTTTGGTTTGAGGGGTCATATTTCTGCTATAAGAGAAAATCCTCAATGTAAATGTCTCAAAAATATCAAATCAGGCTGAGGAGCACATTTTAATCAATCGTATCTCCATATTTATACAACAGAGCATCGCAATATTTTCGAAGCTGATATTTCAATATGTAAACTTGTAGAAAAATCTTATTTGGCAGGTTTTGGATTGAAAAAATTCAGCTTGATTACCATCACACACAAGGGAGTTATTCCAGTATTGTCGTCACATATCGCTCACTCGTCGTATTTGTTGTTTTTGTAGAACGCTGGTGATATCCTTGCCATGTTGTCTCATTCTGAATGCATAAATACTCACTCACAAGTCACTGTCGTAGATTTGAGATGCTTTTCAGGCCTTCTCATCAACATTGTTGTGATATATTCGTCATATAAACCACAATTTGAGCCTTCGACTGATGAAGGTGTTTTTTCTCTTTGTGCAAGATCGTGTTGATCTCTGCATGGCCACAGATACCGTCGCTATGTGCGTGTATCGGTGCACGCGTACGTGACGATTGGTCCCATCGACGCTATTCCGAGTATTTCTTATTCATTTTATGCCTATTTGTGTCGTATTTCCAGCCATAATCTGGTCAACATAAATATAATAATATGCAGATCCTTCCGAAATATTAAGCTTATTTTTTCTTTGGTGCATATAAACGTGGTGCAGCTCGGGTCAATTACCCTATCACGGACCATGATGATATGTATTTTTGCCCTAATATCCATATCTTCACTGCGTTAATTGTCATATCATCACATCATCACAGTGATGATATGTCACTGCAGTAAAAATATCGCTTTCATTCAATTGGTACTTTTCCTTATCTTATCACCAAGTAAAATTAAAAAGATATATCTCACACGCATTCGGTTGGACAAGTTGACGATGTCTGGCTGGTAAAAAGCGTAGTCGTATGATATTGCGATGATGAGTCCAAAAGTCCAATCCATCCGGCCCATGGGTCTTGTCAATGTGAAAACGTTCAACATGTTTGTGTCAACAGCTTTCTCTGCACGATAAAATAAATTTGAAACAGGAGACGAAATTATTTGCTTCCTTCTTGATCAAATTACAACGCATATAAGGGAAGTGGGAAGAGGTGCCGATATACTGACAGAGTCGCATGACTCCAATCACATAACAAGAATCTAACTATTTGAGATAATGATCTAGCGGACGAGCCTGTTGGTGTCCAAAGACCCCACAAACTAGCAATTCAAGCTGAACGACTACGATCCGTGTATGTTTAGGAAAGCAGGGATCTCCAACCCCCTTCCTCCTTTCCAGCCCACACATAAACATCCTCGCCCACTACTATTGCTCCACCAAACTGCACCGAAAGGGTTATTATCAGAACTTCCTTTGCAAATTTGTCATTTCCCGGAATACCAGATATGGATTTCTGTTGTCTATTTCCTTACGTTAAAAATGGCGCTGCTCTTCGTATGACTAATCTTATTAAATATTGAAATGAAAAGCTTTAAACCAGACATTTTGTAAAGTGAAACATATCTGAATGGTTGGATACAGAAAAAGCAAAGTGGTGTTTGAAAATGCTAACTTCTGCCGAGTGCAGAACAAATCCACTTCCAATGTCGTTAAAGTCTGTGATTCCAGATCGACTGGGGATTTGTGGAATTTGATTTTACTGTCAAAAACATTACTACGGTTCCGTTTTGCACTCGTTAATGCCTTTTCAGCCACCGCGTGTCAAATGGGACACAATATAGGTTCATTAACTCAAACGTAATCCATTATAGAAAATGACAAAATGAAAAAAATCACGACATATAGCGTGAGGGCTGATGAGCCAAGCCTGCTTTCATGGAAGGCTGCCGGAAGATAGCAGCATGCGGGCTTAGGTTGTACTCGCCTGTAGCCCCACGCTCTGAAAGGAATATGTATGTTTCCATTCTTTTGAAGTTATTGTACTCGGATGCTACTTTCGCTATTTCGGTATATTCCTTGCAATAACGCGTACACGTCATTCAAAGTGAACTTGAAATTTAACACGCATCAAGGACTATTTTGAGACAATTTGTTCCCGCTCTCATCAGCAAAGTCCGTTTTAGGCTTACATATGTCCAGGCACAGACTTAAGATTTAGTTAGGCATGTACTTCGCTGCTACTATATATATACATAATAATAACTGGCCAGATTCGTGGATGGTTACTTCCGAAAAGTGCAAGCTTGGTAGAGAAGCAGATTAGCAGCATTTTTGGGGCATTTGGGGACAGACCGGACAAAAGCACCAAACGTTTCCCACAAGGTCATTAGAGTTTTTAGGAGTCAATATCGTACTGTCTGATTAATGGTTGTTTTACCGAAATGACACCTTTTTTTACATGTCGAAAATGGGCCTAAGTGTATTGCAACTGACATATTGTTCTTCTTAATGGTCTAGTCTGTCAAACGTTATCATATAAAACAAATTATTATGGATAACAACTTCTTTGTTTATTAGCCGATGACGTTCGTCTGTAGTTACTAACAGCGTTTTCGAAGCGGTTTGAAAACACTGTTAGTAACTACAGCGGAACGTCACCAGCTAATAAACAAAGAAGTTGTTATCCATAATAATTTTTTTGGTTTAATAGCTTCGATTTGGTTTAACAAGTTATCAAATAATATTTATTGTCCAGTATCACTCACTCAATCATGTTATTGCCAAAGTGGTTGTTTGCATTCCATTCATATAATCTCATCGGTTGTACTATTCAAATTTCAATGGAACAAAATGGAGGCATTTGTAATGGAACAGTCAATTTTAATTTTGAGTTATGTACTTTAAGTTATGTACTAGTAATAATGCCCACTGAACATACAAGTGAGATACAAGAACATATCTCGATTGCATATGGCACTTTTCAATAATCATACTGAGAAAAATAGAATAAATTTTAGACAGACTAGGCCATAAATGGGAGTGATAAGGCCGTTCAATTGTCACTGGACATCAAAAATGCCTTATGGAGTCCCAAGATATAACTATATCCTTACGGTGTTCTTCCACATTGCGAAGTGATTGTGCATATGAAGGTATAAAAAAATAAACAAAACACAATATATTTTTCTAAGACGCTCATCCAATCATATAGGATCTTGTGTTGCCCACAGAAGTGGTCCATGAAAGCGATCATGAAAAATGGTCTGTAAGTATATTGCCTTCAATGTGTCCGAAAAAAAATGAGCCAATGTGCAGAGGAGCCTACTGGGTGTTTGGGAGAGAGAAAGAGAATTAAGGTGTAATGTCGAGCTTAGCAATATTTCAGTTATATAGCGACGATCAAACAAAATTCTAAGCTAAGTACTCAAGCCAATAACTTAGTAATCCAACACATTTAAACATACAACTTATATAACAAACCGATTTCTCTTAAATAACCCAAGATACAGACAGTCCTCTTCATTTCATTTCATTTCATTTATTCACCAATATAATAAAAAAGATTATACAGTTCAGCGATAGTTACCAACAATATTCAAAATAGGTTAGCCGATATAAATAAATATGTATTGGCGGGATTAAAACCCCATGGGGCTTGTTTTATCCCTATATGACTAAACAAAATAGCATAGCATAAAAAAATCAGTTATAACGTTATTTCTCTATCAGATGTACTTTCAGCTTTGATTTAAAGAGAGATATTGAACAGATTTCTTTAAGTAGAGAGGACAAACTATTCCATACTCTTGGTGCCTTTATTTTCAAAGAATAGTAAGAAATGTCGGTAGAATAAAATGGTCTGTACAGGTTAGAGTTGGATTGTCTAGTAGAATAGTGATGGACTTCTGCAATTCTCGTGAAGATAGAATGCATCGAAACCGGTAATGTATTTAGGTGGTGGACAAATTTGTGAACAAACAAAAGTGTATGATAATCATTCAAATATAGGAGGGAAAGAATGTTCAATTTTGAGAACAGAGGGCCGGTGTGCTCCAGTTTGCCTGAGAGTGATATTACCCGTATAGCTCTCTTTTGAAGCATTATGAGAGAATGCAAATGAGTATGGTAAATATTACCCCAAACTAGGTTGCAATACGAAATGTATGGATAAATGAACGAGTAATACAAAATAAATAAAGTTTTTTTATTCAAATGTTCTTTGACGTGATTAACAATTCCAATATTTCTTGATATCTTCTTGGATAGTTCTGTAATATGTGTTGTCCAATTCAATTTATCATTGAAGTAGACCCCGAGAAATTTAAAGTTATCTACTTGCCCAATGTTATTTCCAGATATGCGAATATTTAGTCCAGGTATGTCGCGACATCTTTTGGCGGGTTTTATGAACATAAACTTCGTTTTCTTTGTATTTAACGTTAGTCGATTACATTGAAACCAACAGTTGAGTTTGTCGAGTTCTATACAAATATTTTCAGATAAAGCAACGGGATCCAATCCAGATAGGTGAACACATGTATCATCAGCGAAGAGAATGGTGTTCAATAAAGATGAGACATTCACTATATCGTTAATGTAAATGAGAAATAATAATGGGCCCAATATAGATCCTTGGGGAACACCGCAAGTTATAGGTAGTGACTTAGATAGTGTATTATTGTAAGATGTCATTTGTGAGCGAGATGTTAAATAACTGCGGAACCAGTCATTTTGTATGCCACGGAACCCATAATAATCCAATTTTTCAAAAGTATGTCATGATTAACGGTATCAAATGCTTTTGATAGGTCCAGAAATGTTGCGATACTATAATGTTTAGCTTCTTTCGCGGCGATTAATTTTTCTTGTAATGATAGAACGGCTAAACAAGTGGAGCAATTTGCTCGAAATCCAAATTGATCACCAACCAGGATGTTGTTGTCTTCTAGAAAGCCAGTCATTCGTGTCCCCATTAGCTTTTCAAATATCTTACTAAAAGCATGGTAGAACAGATACGGGTCGATAATTTCCTAATACTTAGAGCAAGTCTAATGACGAATGCAGGTACATTTACTTTGCAAAACAGCACGAAAAGTCTATCTGGATAACGACATATAGACAAAGGCACGTAAAACCGATTATCTTGGAACGAGGCTTATAAAGGGGGCTTCCTGCAAATAGACTATCTTTTGCTTTGCTTGATCCTCCTTTGGTAGACTCTGTAGCCGTCTCGATAATTCATACCGGCGTTGGGCAAGGGGCGGGGGGAAGACATGGCACAGCACTGAAACCGTTACCCCCGGGGAGTTTGCGGGCCGTTTCAAGAACTAAATCTCGATCTTCCAACCGAAGAAATCTCACATGAATATTCTTCTTATCCACTGGACCCCCCCCCCCCGACAATCTATGAACAGACTGAAATAGGAAGCTATCTACTTGATCTGTAGGCAATTTCAGGCGATCAATGAAAGCGGCTCGAACTACCCCGTCTGTTACTCTAGGTTTCTCTTGGCTCGACCCGAGAATTCCCTTCACTATCAAGTTCCATTTTCGTCCCCATAAGTCCAATTTCATTCTTTCGTTTTTTTCAGACTCGAGTTGTTTTCGTAATTCGTGAATTTTTTCGAGGCCCAGATCGACGTTTACCACTGATTGTTCAATATCATTGACCTTGTTTTGAATCGTTTTCACCTTGGATGACAAAGTTTTCAATTCAGTGGCAAAAGTGACGTGTAATTTTACAAAACACTTACTGATGTCCGACAGGTCAGTGACTTTGTAGCTGTCCGCAAGAGCAATAGCCTCTGGGGGTACTTCCATGTCCACTTCAGAACTCGACTCTTCTGAGGCCATTTTGAATGCAGGATTGTCAGCAGATTTTTCAGCAGAGTCTTTCCTGTATTTTCGTTTAGTTCCTTTCATAACAGGATAAAAACTCCAGATAAATGTTCCCGATGATCCTAATTGCACTAATAAACAATTATTTTTCACGGATGGTCAGCAGAAATCAGGATTTAACATAGATTTTTCAGGAGGAGTTGATCCACACGTCTGATCACCAGTACGCCATTACCGGAAGCCTCTCTCACCCGACTAAAAAGATCTTCCAAAGTAGTCGCTTGATAAAAAGAATCTCTTACAATCTTGAAATCTATGCAGTTGATAAGAATATGTTTCACTGTGAGATCTTCGTGGCATGAAATACACCTAGGGACTGGCTCTTTTTTTGGTAAATGTTCATGAGTTAATCCTGTATGGCCGATTCTACATCGCCTGATCATGGTTTGGTCGAAACGTTTCTGGCTGTGCAGAGGAGTATAGCCTACAGTTTTTTTAACTCATGAAGTTTGTTATTATTCACAGCATCCCATAAAGATTGAAATAGCCGTCTCGCATAAGTACAGATAGATGGTCTGAAATCGCTATATGGGATTCTAACAGGATCAACCTCATCATCTGCCTTAGCCATTCTATCAGCCTCAGTATTACCTTTGATGCCAACGCGACTAGGCAACCAACAAAACGAAATATCAATCTGTTGATCAAATCTACAGTCATGTATTTGTACAATATTCAAGATAGTGGGATGAGTCGAAGTTTCACTTTTAGTCGCTTGAAGGCATGACAGTGGATCTGAGAATATGACATATTTTTTTCTTTTAGTGGACCCAATACCTTCCAAAGCCAACAATATAGCTTTTGCTTCTGCAGTGAATATCGATCTTTTACCTGGTAGTCGACGGGTTTGGGAATCAGCTTCAAGACCTATAAAGGTATTGTGCAGTTCATCGACCTTGACATATTCAGCCATTGACATATAGAGTCTCACTCCAATTTCACGTTAAATCTAAAACCGAACATTTAAAGATTATTTTAATTGAAAAAATGATCAAGACCTCACATTATGGCTAACTAGCCTGTAATGGGTGCATCCAGTTTGGCGGCGAGAAAGAGTAAGATGATTCTTAATCGGTCTTATATATGTGAAGGGCTGCAATTAGATTGAGTGTTCAAATGACAGCTATGATCAAGATTCAGACTTCTAATACATGGTCTCGTCGTTCTGTGTCGGAAAGAGTCGGCATGATAGCACGGTCACGCAATACTCTCTTCCTTCGATATAAAAAAATAGTTCCAAAAAAGGTGATGTTGGTCATATTTTAATCAACTGTTAGAAGACAAGAGTTTTTTCGTTTTGTATTTTTTCTTCAAATGAATGCAGTAGTGGATCTGGTTTGTGTTTAACATTCAATGCTTATTTTATAATAATGAACAAGCCCATATACCATGCGTTTCTCTCATATTCAAATTTACGGATGTTCACAAGAAACCATCATGTCTGACATTTATTGTAAATAGATGAATGACAGTTGAAGTATGCAAATCTTTTTGAAATCGTAAACCTCAGTTAAACTTAACGTTGTCAATAAATTATAATCGAAGATCGTCATAAGTGCCACGTATAAATAGTTTCGTTTTTCATAGGACTACTTCAAGGATGCTGTGAGCACTATTTTGAATCTTGTAGGCACAGATCTCGCAAAAATATCGAGCGATATAAAATCTTATCCCTACTACTTTTCATAAACATGCTTAATTAATAACTAACATTGTACATTGTTTACTCTCACTCTGGTGACAGTTGTGGATTATGTAGTCGGAGTATATAGACGGCCTTTGTTCACCCACACAGTACAATACACACAAGTGTCACCCAATATTTGCATTATATACAATAACAAAACAGACTGTAGAATCAGTATTTGAATATTATCAATACCACTAGCCATTCTGCGCTGTTTGGTTTCATACGTGTAATAGATCTATTCGGCTCCAATATTAACAGCAGACGCCAACCGTGTCCCCAGCCGTCATCACCAGCCTGCGCCTTGTTGTCTGATGTTGCGATTGTGCCGTTGATACACGTCGTTCGAACATTTATGTGTACATAACAGGAGGGATTATCTTGTTTTGTCGTTCAGATTTTGAAACGAACACTCTGTAAAACCAAGTAAAATACCAAGTTGTCAAAATCCACCTTTCTTACAGTCCACTTTCGTTTGACTCATTTGGAACGATGCTCTTCCGTAGACGAATGTATAATGTCGATCGAAAGGCAGACGGACAACAGTTTCAGCGAAGAACATCTCAATACTTGTCAGTCATAATAGTCAGGAGGTTTAGGGTCATTTTTCAACATTACCGTTACAGGCCGGATAAAAGTACCATATTTTGCATGATGCTTCCTTAAGGGCTACTGATAAGTTTCAGCCTAGGAGCCCTCTTGACTTTCCTATAGAATTCACGTGAAACACGAAAATCCAAGATGGCCGCCACAGATGATAAACTATCGATTTTCTTGCTCTCTGTGTCTTAGGAAGGCCAAATTACTATCAAATTATGGATTACTGAGGTGTTTGAATCCGATTTGCTACAAATATTCCTACGAAGTAGGCTACAGATCGCGAATTGTCCGGTAATGAGTCAGTCAGTCAGTCAGTCCATCCGAATCCTTTCGTCGGCAAAATAAGGAGAACCGTTGACATTAGAACCTTGATTTTTGGCATGAACGTGCATTAGGGCCTTGTTACGAGCAAGTTCCGAGTTGACCGAATTCTGATGAAAATTTGATTTATAATTATTTTTTTTATTATTTATTGATAGCTCAGCGAGTACACTGTCATGCCCATCGGGAAGCCTTGGCTGTATGTTTCACTGTATATATAACACAGTACAAAACGTGATGGGATAATGAAATAGGAAATGCTAATTTTCCATCATTTGTTAGTGCATTTATCTACACTGCTATTACCAGGCAACTTGCCATTCTTAATACACACAATTCAGTATATTGTTATAGATATATGTAAACTGTGGCCTTTAACGTGTATCCTATTTCACATCCAAACATTTCATCACAGACCAAATCATGCAGGCTTCAAATTTAGGTCAAATTGCCACTGATGATGAAATATCCTACATCAACCAATTAAGTCAGCCTGAAGCAATAACCCAGCAGAACATAGAAAGATCTGGTATCATCCTTCAGATTAGCCTGTGAGCAACAATGATAAAATTTACTGAGGGTGAAACAAAGCTGTCCTGCAAGCCACCCAAGGAATTTATCAGCTTGTGTTGGGACATTTTGTTGGTATCATGTAAGTTGTTTAGTAGTTTACTCATTCAAATCTCCATACCATATTTTCTGTTATTCAACAGACAAATTTCTTTACTGGTTTTAATTGTTTAAGTTTTTCTGGGTTTCAACTGCTACAGATAATAACATAGTACTGATACTGTAGAAATGGGTAGTGTGAATTTAATTATTCCATGTTTAGTACAATTTGTTCACATGAATGGTGGAATGTCTGGACTCTCAAATGAAAGTGTGTTATACATGTATAGCTCAAGTATGTTAGGTTTGAGGAACAAACATAGTTGCAATTAAGATATAACCAAAGAAATTTCATGGCAATTATTGAATCTAAGTAGGCCCCTACCTAACAAAATTAGCTTAATAAAAAAGGCCTTCCTGACGTAAATTGTTTTCTTTTGAGAGAGAATGGTATTTTCTGGGTTAAGAATTTCCTGTATAAAGATAGGTTGTTCAAGGAGGCTTTGTTTTGCCGCTGTTGTGTGCATTAAGGGTATGGAAACATGATATATGCACCCAGAGCCCTGATCTACAGCTGTATAAAACTCAACATCTGGCATTGACGGCATGTTTAAAGGGTCTTAATTTATTTTCTTTGGGTAGAATTTAACTAGATAAAGTAACTTTGATTGTACTTCTTGAATATTGACTATATATCACATTGGGATATAATTTAAACAAAAACATTACATGTGTAATTATGTCTAAATTTTTCTTGTCATTTCAAATTTTGATTCCTTGATTAAGGGATACAGAATCACTGCCACGGAGTGTGTTGGTGTGTCACAGAATCACTGCCACAGAGATTCACATCAGCACAGTAACTGGTAAACTATTCATTCAATCCCATCACTTTTAATCTTCAACAAAATATTCAATACTGTTTTAATCGAAAATTTCTGGTGAGTTTTGATGAAAATCTCTGGTGATTCTGACTTGGGCTGCATGTGCCCATCTTAATATAGGCAGGATTTCAACTTGGGGCTGCGGGGGGGGGGGGGGGGGGATTGCCAAGAGCTCAGTGCCTGTCCTAATGCCTACCTTACTTCGTAGGTCCTGTGACGCATAGTCACACTGCCATGTATACATTACCTATAGCTAATATTACCAGCAACTGAACCCTACTCAGAATCGGGGTATTTTGAGTCTATGAATTGCATTCTTGGGAAGATGGAGGGAGGGGTGTTCGCTACCTATCTATTTTCGTTACTCCCCGGGCTAGATGACTGAAACTTTCTATACTATATACCTTGGCCAACGTCTACCATAAAATCCTTTCAAAAAAATCGAGATGACCATCATGATGACATCACGGTGACGTCATCTGGTCGGAAGACATTTTTCTGCCGATGTTTTTTTCAACGATTTTTCTCTTAAAATACCAGTGCGATGGAGAATTATTATTCAGGCTAAATAAATTAGTTTTATGCACTTGTGGGCAAGAAATGTAATAAATAATGGGCGGAAAACAATGACAAATGCTACTTTCTGAGGGCACCTCATTGCAACCATTTTGAATTTACACTCCGATGTAGACGACCGACCAAGGACGCCAAATGTCATTTTTGATGGCATTGTTTGTTAAAATGGATACCCATGCTAAACTAGTTCTTTGTGCAGTAGGGTTGAAGGTGGAAGGGAATAATATACTATGGAATATTATATTGAGCTAATGTTTATCCCATTTCCATAATTCTAGTGATTAACCATCATGCGTTAATTCAAAATGGCGATCATGTGGGGTTACCAGTCAGTAACGCCTCTACAGTTTGTTCATATAATATGCATTATTCTCAGATCATTGTGAAAATTTGTTAACATCAGTGAATCTCACATCAAAGTCTAACTCCTTACACCTATTTTGAATCTGTTTGCATAATTTTCAGCTTAAAATATGATGGTTTAATTCAAAATAGCGAACCTGCGGTATTCTGAAAATCACACTTTTTCATGTTGCTCGAGTAGTTCAAAGCATTATTCTTAGCTCACTGGGCAAATTTATCAACACCGAGGGTTGTCTATGCATAGCCTAAAATCATCTGTCCGTTTTGAATCTATTTACATATCCCTATGATCCATATTTGATGGTGAAATTCAGAATGGCGGTCATATGGGGTCATCTGAAAATCAAACGTTTCATGTTGCTCGTATAGTTCAAGCCATTATTCTTAGTTCATTGTCCAAATTATCGAAACCGAGAGATCTCTGACCATAGAGGAATATCTTACACCCATTTCCAATCTATTTACATGTATATAAGATTAAGAATTGATAGTCAAATTCAAAATGGTGGCCATATAGGGTCATCTGAAATCACTCGTTTTCATGTTTCGCGTATAGTTCGTTGCAATATTCTTAGCTCATTTTTCAAATGTATCAGAACCGAGAGATCTCGGAACATGGGCTGACATCTTACGCTCATATTAAATCTATTTACATATGCCTGAGATCAAGATTTTATGGTGAAATTCAAAAGGACGGCCTTATTTGAAATCATACTTTTTCATGTTGCTCATATTTATCAAGGCATTATTCTTGATCTCACATCATAGCCAAATACCTTGTGCCCATTTTTAATCTAATTACTTGTCTTCAGATTAAAAATGATGGTTAAATTCAAAATGGCGACTACAAGGAGCCATCCGGAAATGCGTGACTTTTTTCATGTTACTCGTATAATGCATGGTATTATTTTCAGAAAAGGTACAAACTTGTTTAAATTGAGCAGAATAACACCATACCTTATCACATTTTATTCTGTTGGCATAATCTTCAGCTGAGAATTCAATTGTTAACTTCAAAATGATGACCACGTGGATTCATCTGGGACTCATATTTTCATTTTGCTTGCATAATTCAAGGTATTGTGTTTACATGGAGTTGAAAGTAACAATTTCTCAAGCCATTAGTCTATTCACAATACAGATCGATCTGTCTATTTATGGACCTAGTTTGGCTCTATTCCTATAATCATCAGCTAGAAAAATAATTCAGGAATCCAAAATTGCAGACATTGGGTCATCCGAAACTCTTGCTCAATTTAGTCAATGTTACTCGTAAATTCAAAGCGATTATTTTTAGCTCGACGCAGATATTGCTACAACTGAGCTGTTTCACACTATAGTTGGTCATTTTACATTTTACGGTTAAAACGTCCAATCAAATGCCCCTTTTGTACTATTCTCTGTATGCGCATGCGCAGATGGACAGTATTTCCACTACATACCAGTCGAACTTTATGACACATCACCTCACACGACCCACTGGAACCACGGATGTTCCATCTAGACCCCAAAAGGTACATCCCACATCTGCCTATGCACCAAACTTGCGCAGTCAGAATTTTTCAGCGAAATTCAACCCATAACCTCGAGACACCTCCATCGTATTCCACAGCATGCGACTGAAAAAAAATGTCCATGGGTGGGTTCCCAATGGGCCTATTAGGCTGGAGATAGAAGTATTTGTCGGGGACCCGGCCTCTAGTACTTGAGATGTATCGGGGTATTTTCAACCTTTTCTATTATGTACTGACTCGCGACCAATTGGATAAAATGTCAGCCGTAGGTGTCCGCATTGCTGGTTTACTCCCACCAGGGTCATGGGGATTCCCCTTCTCCCTGGATGTGGGTTGACTATCTGAGATCAAGCTCTCCGTATCAGTAAATAGACTCTCAGCAGTCTCTGTTTCGGTATCAGCCGGTGGACTATCAGCAGTCTCCAAGTCCATTGCTATGTATGGGGATTTTCCTTCTCTCGCTGGCTAGAGAGGCTATAACATATATGGCTAGAACATTGACGTGACAAGATAGGATTGACCTGTAAGGTCAATTACCCTCCGGACATTTCGGGGATGACCGAACATTCCCAAAGATTCCCAGTATTTCAAGCGAAGCGACTTGTCCATTAACATTGACGTGACTTGGAAGCCAATTCACATTGACTGGGGACTTATCAACCGGTGCCGGAAGTGATTGCATCACCACCGGAAGTGATCTTTGATCTGGGCGTGACCTCGGAACGGAAGTGACCTTTGACCCGGAAGTGACCGTTGATCCGCAAATGACATCAGCTCCGGCCACATGACGTCATCAGCCTCAGCCTCAGTGCGCGGGAATTTCACCTTTATATACTACTCCAATATCTCGAAATTCGTCCTCCAGCGGTAAAAAGTAAATGTAGTTACGGTAGTGTATTGGAAGCATTGCTATGCATGCCCAAAACCAGGTTAAATGGCCCCAGAACGTTTACTTTGGAACTATGGGGCCTTGTCGTGTCTCCTATAATCCAAGATTTTATCATATATGTCGGCCATCTTGGATTTTAGAAATCCCGAAAAATTCAGGAGGGCTCCTAGGCTTAAATTGAATAATAAGCATAAAGGAAGCTAATTGCCAAATTTGGTGCTTTTATGCTTTTGTACAGGGGGCGGGCCTCGGGGACGAAATGTCCACCAGCAGTCTAAGACATTCTCATGCACTTTCTATCCATGAGCCGTCGCGATATGACTGAAACATTGTTGAAAACGACGTTAAATGTACTCACTCACTCTCTCACTCATCCATTCTATCCATGAGTGTCATTGGTATATACACATTTTCTGTATATTTTGGTCCATAAATAAAAAAAAATGGGTGGATATAGCACAGAGCGGGAGTACCCTTCGTTGTGTTATATTCATATACACAATAAATTATATCTTCAGATGGATAAATTAACAAAACCAAAGATGGACATTTTTTACTCACCCTGTATGCAGATCGACGCTTTCAAAAACAGATTATTTCAAAGCCCGTTCAGTCTCATTCGCCAAGCGCTATATAGACGATCTTCTTTCTCTGGATAATCGCTATATAAATGAAGCAGCGAAGGATATATTCCCACCTTCACTGGATTTGAAAGAAACTACAGATGGCACTAGCGGCACATCTTACTTGGACTTATATCACCTAAATCGCCAGCACTATGTGTCGGCGATCCAATCCACTCGGCCAACGGGCCTCCCACAAAACATCCCCTTGTGGAAAGTATGAATATTACATGGACAATGTAATTCCTATTGATGACAGTATTTATTTAATACAGACATTATCGGTAGAGAAAGAATTATGGTTTAACGTCGCGTTCTTATCGGTAGAGTGAAGCATTTGTCCATATTAAATACCCCCAGAAAACATAGTAGTAGTTATACATAGTAATGGTCTCTAGGCGGAGTAAATATTTAATGGCGAGAGATTCGCCATTGTACAGCCACAGAAGCACTTATGAAAGGAAACAGCGTCAAACAGTTCTAGATTGCCGTGTGGATCTACAGTCGAAATATATAAATATATAACTACCATTGTTCACCACGCTTGCAAAATGGTTGTGTGCATGGAGGTATAGAAAATAAACATTATTCTTTGATTAATCTATGATTAATTCTCGTATTGCTAACATAAATGACTCGTACATGTGACCATGGGGAATGATGTGCCACTTTGTGGTCATTAATTTGTCCGATAAAAATTACTCAAAGAACAAAGGAGTTGAAACTACTGGAAGTTCACATCTGTTGAAACCAACCTCAGCTGCAAGTGCTATGAACGTATTTTGGAGTTCATCGGCATTGGTATATTGGGTTATTAACACGAAGTCTCACTAAAGTTTCACGTTAAATCTCCAGTGAAAAAATTACGGATTTTTTTTAAAGAAAATGAACAAGATATTACATTATCGCTAACGACCCTATGTTATGTTCTATCCTACATGGTGGGGAGAACGTGCAAGACGATTCTTCTACCGATAGGAAATTATAACACATATAAGGGAAGTGGGAAGATGTGCCGACATACTGACAGAGCCACATGACTTCACAGTATAGTCTTCCGGTTAACCTATTCTAAAGCACACACCAAGAATCTAACGATTCGTGATATGTGTTGTATCTCAGGTACGCTTTTATTGTATCTGTTCATGTGGCAACTTTGATGATATGACCACACGGCCCCTAGCACCGGCATAAGCGGTAGTAGATACAAATCTAGAGAGCTATGATGGAAATGCTCTGACAACTCGTATATTGGTAACTGGTGAGGTGTTTCGCTGTGACAACTCGTACACTGGGGATTGGTGAGCTGTATGGTCGTCAAATGAAAATGACGGCATTTAACACAAACGACTAGTCCGAAAGGCCCGATGTCGACCCAGCATCAACTTCCCACAAATGCCAACATATATCAAAGACCAAAAGGTCTGTACAGGGGGCGAGCCTCGGGGACGAAACGTCCACCAGCAGAATCTCGCCATATACAGGTAGAAATTACAACACATATAAGGAAAGTGGGAAGAAGTGCCGACATACTGACAGAGCCACATGACTTCACAGTATAGTCTTCCGGTTAACCTATTCTAAAGCGCATACCAATAATCTAACGATTCGTGATATGTGTTGTATCTCAGGTACGCTTTTATTGTACCGGCTCATGTGGCAACTTGGATGACATGACCACACGGCCCCTAGCACCGGCATAAGCGGTAGTAGATACAAATCTAGAGAGCTATGATGGAAATGCTCTGACAACTCGTATATTGGTAATTGGTGAGGTGTTTCGCTGTGACAACTCGTACACTGGGGATTGGTGAGCTGTATGGTCGTCAAGGCTTGATGCTCCTATTTCTAAATCGGCGTCAGAAACCTAGCACCAGTCATACATACTGAAACAGTAAAAAGCATCTGATTTAATGGAATGACTGTAAGGAAACTGTAGCATTACTTTTTAGTTTTATGTCATTTCTGCTTAGAGTTGGGTACCAATGCAGTCCTACACAAGCAGTTCTTTGGTTGCTGATCGAAATAAATGTGACCATTCTGGCACTTCTGCTAAATTTTGGGACATATGGGTTGATAAAATACGCCATCCATTTTCATCGAATTGATTTGCTGCTTTCATTCGTTCTATAACCTTGGATGTCATTGGGTGCATAATTAATAACACTCAACAGCCACTTCCTTGTGTGCCGTTATGTGGTTCTTTTGTTACTCAGAAGATTTCTGGTTGAAACTACAGTTCCTGGACTTGAAATGTATTCATAACTTGGTCAAAACTGGAGAAGCGTCGTCTTGGTGATGGGACTGTATTTCCATAATTGATTTCGTCTTTACAAAGCACAGCAAGTAGTGAACAACATGGTCGTCTAATGGGACAAAAACACGTGTCGTCTATCCGCCTGACCACACATGACTGACCACTGAACCCACATCGTCTAACCGCCTGGCCACCCATGACTTACCACAGAACCAACGACGTCTAACTGTCTGGCCACACATGACTGACCACTAAACCACGTCGTTTAACCGCCTGGTGACACATGTCTGACCACTAAACTACGTCGTCTAACCGCCTGGCCACACATGACTGACCACTGAACCCACGTTTAATAGTCTGGCCACACATGACGGACCGCTGAACCCACGTCGTTTAACCGCCTGGTAACACATGAATTACAAGCGTCTAGTCCGTCATTCATAATCCAGCCGTCGTCCATTAGAGAATATCCGCGTCCATAATCCAAAGACCTATTCCATTTCCATATAACAGTATTAGCACCAAATTCAAAAAGACAAAAGTATACATAAACATAGGATTGTTTCCTGCAAGAGAGAAGCGGTCAACAATTTTCAATGATGCCGGCAAGACATCATGATGTTCCAAAATATCAAATCCGTATCGCTGATCAGTATTCTTAATCCATAATATTCGTTATAGAGTCGTCATCCAAAAATGATGCACCCCAGTCACGCTCTGATTGTGACTGTTCATATGAGGATCTTGAAGTACATGGGCTCATACGGCCCCCAGCCCCGGGTTAAGCGGAATTAGACACATGTTACGAAACGTAGCGCCATAGATCTTGCACGCTACGTTCGTATTTTGCTATCAGCATGCGATATGTATCGCCAAATTTCAGAAACTTTGAGTGGAGGCGCTTGGTGGAATAGCCCTGTTTTATAAGTTTCTGCAACAATGCTTTGTGACGTTGATTAAAATCATCACATTTAACACAGGATCTAGCAAATGCTACTAAGCGAGATATGTATACGCCATATGCAGGTCCCACTGGAATATTACTATCCAGAAAGGGATAGTTTACGATGTCGAAATTGTAATCATCTCTTTTGTCATAAAGTCGACGAGAGAGAATGCCCACTTCATTTTTATAGAGGTAGAGATCTAAATAAGATGTGCCTGTAGGGCTATCTGTAGTTTCCTTCAAATCCAGTGAAGGTGGATATATATCCTTCACTGCGTCATTTATATAGCGATTATCCACAGCGAGAAGATCGTCTATATAGCGTTTGGTGAATGAGAAGGAACGGGCTTTGAATGGATCGGTTTTTGAAAGCGCCTGCATATAGTCATATTCATAAGAGAACAGATACAGGTCAGCCAACAGGGGTGCACAATTAGTACCCATTGGAATACCTATATGCTGCTGATATATTGTGTTGCCAAATTTCACATAGATATTTTTAATGAGAAATTCAAGCAACTCTATAAACAAAGAAACATCCCATGAATGATATCTCTTGTATGTAGTCGAGCTAAAGAATGCTTTATGGCTTCCGACATTAATATATCTACGATCAGTTTTCTTGAACACAGATACTATTAATGAACTTAGACGGTCAATAAGGTCCTGATGAGGGATTGTAGTATAGAGAGTCGAGAAATCCCATGTGGATACATGTCTGTACAGTATGTGACCTTTAGCACCAAGTTCTTCCGTTAGACATTTTGAGTTTTTCAATATCCACATACATTCAACGCCAGAGTTCTTAGAAATAGTGGCGCAATACCTTTCCCAAAATGCTTTTACCTCCTGAAGGGCCCTCGTCAATAATACGCTTGGTGGTGCAGCTTCTAGAACCAGCTATGAATCTAGCTTTGTATGGTGATTTATGCATTTTGGGAGTCCAGTATAATTTTGGTATGTCGTTATGATTGGTTGGAAGACAAATACCTCTTTCCCTGAGAAACTTTTTGTATATCATTTTGTGTTTAACTATTCATTCTATGTGAACATCTATGTGAATTTTATTTTTTGCTTAATACCGAACAGATTAGAACGTTTGTCAAAATATTGTTTTCATTTAACATTGTTGCAAAGCGTATTTTCTCATGCATGTAATATGTCACAGGGAGGTACCTCCCCTTGATCATTGTACTTTTACTATGATTGCTAATAAATATATCGTATAATAATGATAATAATATAATACCGTGAGAGGTAGGGTTTTCTCTGAGTGTATTGTTTCTCAGATGATGTAATATCAACTGCTCATACCATTCTTGACCAGGTCATGATTTCTCCGAAGAAATTTTTCATTCCATGCTAATAAGTTCGCCAGTTATTGTTCAATTTGTGGAAGCGTATGTTTTCACTAAAAATTATTATTTTGGACAATTTGGCTGCTGTGATGGCTTTGCATAAATTACTACCGGCTGGAAACTACAAACGTGATGGGGGACGCAAAATATCTGACAGTTCATCGGTGCTGGTTCATTTTATTGAAGAGGTATCTCAGACTTCAGAAGAAACAGTCAACATTTTCCACATTCATCAGCAGATGTGATGTTGCTATTCTCTTCATTTCGGCAAAACAAACTATACATCACAATTTCATTACACTATCACTTCGCATTTCTTGACATAAAATATGGGTTTTACCAAATTTAGTACAACCAGGAGTGGATTTCTTTGTTACTTCCCGCTTGAAGAAGGAGTATATGAGAAAGACAGAATGGATTTGTTTGAAATGTTGGCAGTTGGGTTCAATTCAATGATTGAAGAAGGAAAACTGTCTTACCATAGCAGGGTTTGCACTATACTATGTAGTCAATCAGTTGCCTTGATCTCCACTTCTCATCCATCCATTTTACACCTTTCTTGTGGTTACCTACATGTATCAACTTACAGAATTGAAATCTCCTCTTCGTCCACTGACTCGATACATTATCGAAAATGGACCAGAAGTGAAGGTCGAGCCAGCATTGGATTAAGTATGGATCCATCTTACAACTGTAACGGGAGGTTTTCCCGGTGACCTAGGTTCGAGGATTCGCAGTGGTAGAATGTCGTAACCTGGCGTGCGGGGATACTGGCAGAGAAGGCGTAATCAATAGAAGAACACAAGTCGGAGAGTAAGATCAAATATATACTATGCATTTATTCAGACGAACAAAAGGTACTCGCGGCTAACAATTCTCGCGGCTAACAACTTCGCTAGTAATCATGATCTCGCGGATAGCATCAAATCAAATAAAATGTCAGATATGTCTTTCCCGGAGAAGGTCAATCAAAGCAAAATATTGAATGACACCCCAAACAAAATAGTCCGAGGAACCAGTCCATTCGACAGACTTTCGCTCCTACTCAATGGTAAATAACCGGGCAAATATACTGCCGCCTGTCCTTAACCAAAGAAAAGGGGGGAAAACGGAAGAGAAACAACTCAGGCAAACATGGTACCTTTCAGGTGACCTCCTCCGAGAAAGCGATTTGCCAATCAATCAATCAATTTTTAATTTGGGTGGCGCTTTCAATTTAATAAAATTATGCGCGCCAGGTCGTTACATTGAGTTTGATGTACAACATAAATATTAATTTAAAATATCCAACTATACGGATTTGTAATGGATTAAAAAACATGTAGAAAAAACAAACTCCAAATGCGTTATTTAATGTCATCGTGAGGTTAGAGACATAAAAGGAAGCGAGCATATGTACGGACCAACACACTTAATTTAATAGTAATAGAATCCTAACGACCCTATCTATAAAAAATATAAAACTGAATTAAAAAGGCCAATATAGCACATGCATATTATGTTTAAACAAAAATTAAACTCATAGATTTAGATTTGACGATGTGGTAAATAAAAACGAGATTTGATGTAATATCTATACTCATCCTGATGAACACCGTGAATGAGGATCTCCTATGGTATCCTCAGACACCAATGTCCAACCAGAACAAGCAAAGACATTATTTAAAACAAAACTCTTTACCAGAGCAGAAATATTGGTATAATTTCTTAACCACAGGTAAGAAAATATATATTAAACAGAGTGGTGAATAAAAGCGAGATTTGATGTAATATCCATACTCATCCTGATGAACACCGTGAATGATGACCTCGTGGTATCATCAGACACCAATGTCCAACCAGAACAAGCAAAGACATTAAATAAGACGATGTGGTGAATAAAAACGAGATTTGATGTAATATTTATGCTCATCCTGATGAACACCGTGAATGAGGACCTCATATGGTATCCTCGACACCAATGTCCAACCAGAACAAGCAGAGACATTATTTAAAACAAAACTCTTTACCAGAGCAGTAATATTGGTATAATTTCTTAACCACGGGTAAGAAAATATATATTAAACAGAGTGGTGAATAAAAACGAGATTTGATGTAATATCTACACTCATCCTGATGAACACCGTGAATGATGACCTCGTGGTATCATCAGACACCAATGTCCAACCAGAACAAGCAAAGACATTATTTAAAACAAAACTCTTTACCAGAGCAGAAATATTGGTATAATTTCTTAACCACAGGTAAGAAAATATATATTAAACTATTCTAGAATTTTATTATTCATCAACTTGTAATATGCATGTACTATTAATTAACCAATATAACTATTATAAATAATTCCACAGGGTGGAAGGGGAGGTAACAATTGTACACTCCCCTAGACTAGATGTGAAATGTAGAACAGAATAATAAAATCAATATAAATTAAAATCTGCGTGTGCGCAGCATAAACCTATAAATAGCCATAAAAACTTTATCACGGTTTTTTCTAGGCTTTAAGATGGACCCCATGGTATGATTGAAAACACCAGCACATATCAGTTCATTAAAAAAGTTGAGTCTCTGATTATTAAATCGTGTACACGATAATAAATAGTGACTGATGCTTTCTTCTACATCACACGCATCACACACTCCAGTAGGATGTAAATTACATCTATAAAGATATGAATTCAAGGGAATATGCGCGACGAGAAGTCTAAAAACAAGTACTTCAGCGTGGCGATTTGGTAATTTCAAATAGGCGTCTGTAACTGAAGGCTGAAATTGATAGTAAAAACGCCCCTTCTCTGAATTATCCCAGCATTCCTGCCATTTAGAATTAAAATAGGGATATAAACAAACCATGGCTTCATTAATTGTTAATCCCATATGTATATTAATATCTGAAAGTGCAGATACATGCTTAGCAAGAGAGTCCGCAAGCTCATTCCCATATATACCAGAATGGCCCGGGACCCAGTCGAAATAAATTATTATATTTTCATAACTCATCGTAGTGACTAAATATAATATTTCATATAAAATACTTGAAGACCGGCTCCAAGAGAAGTTAAGCATTGCTTGTAGAGAGCTAAGAGAGTCTGTAAAAATTACAGCTCTAGATATACTAGTATGTCTAATAAAATTGAGTGCCATTAAAATAGCTGTCAGGTCAGCTGTATAAACACTCACATGACCATTAATTCTAAAGGATTTAGAATATTTTAATTCAGGTATGCAAAATGCAGCACCCACCCTGCCGGTATCTGGACACTTGGAGGCATCTGTAAACATTTGCCAAAGCAGGACTCTGTTCTTATAGAACGCAATAGCAACACTTTACAGGTACGCCTCATGTACATATTACACCCTATTGATTCATTTGTAAATTCGCATATTGGTATTTTCCAACATTCAGCGATCCGCGAGATAAAACAATATTTATGCAAACACCTGCTTCGGTCAATAATGTTATCCGCGTCAAATTCATCCATAATTCAATATAAAATAATCATATTCCGCGACATCTCATGTTCATAATGTAAATATCAAACGTCACCTGAACGTATAACAAATTCATCCGAAATCAACGTCCCTCACACTCCCCCCACATTACACTAAACTCCCTGCAACAATATGAATGAGTGTCATTTTCTAAATTTTGGCATCCAGGAATGCTTCACTATTGTGGCCATTGTCTTAGTGCCATCCTCCTGTCTCACAAACCCTACCTCCTCATCGCGGCAGTTATACTCTGCTGAGAGTTGGCATGGTTTATCCTCGGCAGTGTTGGCCACCTCAAGCCGACGGCGCTTTGCCGTCTCCCTCTCCTCAAGGTGAATCGTCCTTTTTCTTTTTGGACCGTCAGGATCTACATATTTGTCATTTTTAACCAGTTCACCGGTTAACCCCGTAACGGTTTGACGGGCATGCTTCCCCGTATACAGATGTTTGGACCGGAGATAACGGGTCATATCCGCCTTACGTTCATGCCGAAAACCACATGTTCCTTCCGGACAGGAGAATCGTCTTATATATGGGTTATGCCGCAGCTTCCAGCGGTTCCAGAGGGCTGTTAAGGGCTGTGTAAAACCGGTCTCCACATTCCTCAACCCGGCAGCGCATTTCCCCTTCCCCCCATTCTGGTCTGAGGTCGTCGTCTAAACTAGACAACTCCGCCTCATGATGCAGTCTCCTCCATCGGTAGGGCCCATATCCATGGCCGATCAAGGACAGCACATCACGAGAATCAAGGTATTCTTCATAAATCAGCAAAACAGTCCAGGGAGCATGCATAATAAAACCACAGTCTAAGGAGAATACCTAACGGCAAGTCTAATAGGGCGCCCTGCTCGAGACCAACGCACACCATCCCTCCCCGTTGACCTAGTATCCCCTCTCCCAGAAGTATCAACCATTTCTGGCACCTCTCCCGAAGTCAAACTCTCGTTCAATACCGGGTAATTTGCGCTGTCTACCTCACTGACTGGACTACACAACCCGTCGTCGCCTAGCGAAGGTGTTTCACACTCATGATCTGGGTTATCTTCCAGTCCCCCCAGTCCATTTTTCCTCAGCCCCAACTCCCTCATATGGCTTGAGGTGATCCACATGAACCACTTTAGGTTTTCCAGAGGGCCCATCCTTAATCCGATAGGTCACAGCGGACAACATATCTTCTACCCTACATGGCCCAATCCAGCCCAGTCCGAGCTTGCAACCTGCCGCAGGAGGATACCACCGCCAAACATACTCTCCGTCCAGAAAGACACGGGGCTTACTCCCCCTATCGTAGTATTTCTTTTGCAGAGCTGTCGCTTTTGTCAACTTTTCCTGTGCGAAGTCAAACGCCCTTTGTGCACATACTGTAACCAACGGACATACTGCACCGGGCAGAAATCCGACCCAGGCGACGAGGGATGTTCCACCATGACATCGAGTGGACACAGGAGTTCATGATCGAACATCAACATATTTGGTGTGCATCCGGTGCTGTCGTGCACACTGGCCCGATACGCCATCAACACATACGGTAAATGGTCATCCCAGTCTGAATGGTTTTCGTCCACATACATGGACAACATTTGCAACAGGGTGCGGTTGAATCTTTCAACCAGACCATCTGACTGCGGTCGATACGGCGTTGTCCGGGATTTTTTCGCACCCAGCAAGTTCCACATATGCTCAAACAACCGGGACTCGAACTCCCTACCCTGATCGGAATGGATAACTTGTGGCACACCAAATCGACAGATAAATTCCGACATGAGGCGGTCTCCCACAGTCATGGCTGTATGGTGAGGTATCGCGTAAGCTTCGGCCCATTTTGTAAAATAATCGCAGACCACGATAATGTACCGGTTTCCATTCCCTGATTCTGGGCATTCCAATATATCAAGGGCCACCCGCTCCAAAGGAACTGCGACTGCGGACTGTTGCAACGGCGACTTGCCAACCCCGGGACCAGGTTTTCTGCGTGCACACACCTCACACTGTCTCACCCATAAACTAATATCCGCCCTCATTCCTGGCCAGTACACCCTGCGGCGCACAGACTCCAAAGTCCGTTTTCTCCCATGATGTCCGGCAGTACGACTACAATGCAACTCCTGAAATACTCTACTCCTTATAGCCACGGGCGCCACCAAAAGAAGTTTAACTTCGTCGGTAAACTTATCGTGCCACTGGTAATAGAGTACATTGTTTTGGACTTCCAGTGTTTCCCAGATACTCCATAGAATCCTAGTACGCCTGGACAGGGATCCTAAGAGACTTCTGTACGGCTTAGTGTACGCTTCTCTCTTGCAGGAAACAAGCCTGTGTTTATGTATACTATGTCTTTTTGAATTTGGTGCTAATACTGTTATATGGAATATGGAATAGGTCTTTGGATTATGGACGCGGATATTCTCTTATGGACGACGGCTGGATTATGAATGACGGACTAGACGCTTGTAATTGGTCAGAGTGATAACTTGATTTGCTCGTCGATGTCAGTCACGTGTAGGGTAGGGTAGATGTGAAACTAGGAATATTGCTGAAAAAGAAAATGCGAAAAACGAAGTTTACACCCAAAACTGAGGAAAAGCCTTCTCAAATCGGCCTAGGTAAGCCCTACCTGGATTACACGCGGCAGTCACGGTCTCGTCTGGAAGCACTCGTCGAGTAAGTTAGATGGAAAAGTAGGATTTTGCTGAAAATATAAAACGCGAAATAACGGATTTCACACAAAAAGTCACGTGATTGTGACGTTACAATTCAATTCAATTCAATTTATTTCCATACATGGAACATACAGAAATATTAAAAGGTTCATATTAAAAGCTACAGGACAAGACAAATGCATATACATACACATATATATAGATACATACATACACACACAGATAGAATATGGTACCGTAACAAAGTTATTTGGTCAAACCCAGTGTGAATAAATACAATTTACCCATATAATCAGTCATGCGGCAGGGATGCAATTTCGTTCCTTTGCTCTCTCGTTAAGCAGTTCATAGAAAAATTGCCCTATTATTGGTGAAAGATGCATTGGTGAAAATAATTTTTTTCCAGATCCGTCAATATTGGCAAATGCTACTTATGTTTTTATAAAATAGATCTCTTAGTTTTTCGCCGCTAGGACATTTGCACAGGAAATGGAATTCATCTTCTACTGTTTTGTCAGTTGTTATACATCCCTTGCACAATCTTTTATCTCTGTCTATATTTCTGTATCTACCCGTTTCTATTTCAAGCCCGTGTGCACAAATTCTGAGTTTTGTTAGGGCCTGTCTGAAATTTCTGTTTTTAATGAATTGTAAGTAGTTTGCAATGCAGTAATTTTGTCCTATGTGCTTATAGTGGAGAAGTTTCTCCGACTCTTTCAACTTAAGTTGATAGTATTGTATATATTTTGCAGTCAGTTTATCTTTTACATTCGAAGAGATTCTTTTGCATTTTAAAGAGGAGTGCGGAAGCTCCTCTAACATGATATCATTTTTTTCATGGCAAGATGGGAATAGCTGTGCCATCCAATTCCACTGGTTTGGAGTGGTTTGCTACAAAGTACTGCATCCCGAAGTATTGGTCTGTCAGCATTATCTTCAAGATGTGCCATATAATTTAGAATGTTTGTATGAATGTCGACAATAAGAGGAAATCGTCCAAGTTCTCTTTTACATGCGATATTGACTGTATTTTTACCGACTTGAAGATTTAACTTGCAGAATCTTGTATGAACTTTCTCAAATGGTTCAGATTCAGTTAGCATAAAAAATTTGTTAAGGTCGTTGTTCTGTAATTTGGTTAGGAGTTCTGAGCCCCAAATTTCGGAATTGTATAAAATTATTGGTTTGACAAAGGTGTCAAAAAACATAGTTCAGGTGGTGGATTTAGACCAGAAAATGTTTTGTGTAATTTATACATAGCTTTTAGACCTTTCTTTTCCAAGTCAAAAAAGTAGTGCAGAAATGTTACAAGTAGTACAGAAAGTGCGGCGTCGCTCGGGCGCTCAGTTGAGCCATAACATACAGGGGCGGCTAGTGAACCGTGGAGATACATGGAGTGTATCCAGAGCAGACACGAGTCTCCTGAACTCGGACATTCTCATGTTGTGGGTAGAGCATGATGGGTCGGCCTAGCATGGTAGAGTTATCTCTCCCTCAAGGATAATATATCGGATAAGTTTTCAGAGCATTTGTGGGTGGTACTCCCATATCCTCTTCCAAGTGACGTCTTGACTGTTTTTCTAATGTACGGGCTCATTTGGTTATCCTTACCGGCGTACTCGTTTGCCGCAGCATAGGTAGACTCCTCGTCAGCCTGACTCAGGATTCCCTGTCGGCTGATCGTTCACCTTGGATGTCAGTGGGTAGGCTCTCGATATCGGTGGATGCCCGAAGATTGAGAAAAGGGCAGTTTCTCAAAGGGCGGTTTATGATAGGACAAGAGCGAGCAACGCCGATGATTGAAAGTTCGCAAATGACGGCTTCTGATTGGACAAAAAAATAGCCGAACAAAATTGTAACCACACGCATAGAGGCTCCAGCAACTTGGATGTGATGTGATGGAAGGGAAAATAAAACGTATCATACGCAATGGGCTTATTGTTTTTGTCGTTGGACTAGGCAGTTAGACTAGTGCTTAGCAGGAACTACATCCACAGGCTTATGTATAGGTATGTTTCTGTGTTTTCTCAGTGTGTATGTTCTTATACTCACCGGCGCTAGGGCATAATTGCATTGAGAGGGCTTTGGGAGCGCCTCACTCATTCACAGACTCGCTCGGTCTTCAGTCACTCACTCACTCATTTACTCTGTACCCATGGGGAGGTAACTCTATCATGCTGGGCCTACCCGTCATGCCATATCCACAAACCAGTACCTCTGAGTTCTGGAGTCTCGTATCTGCTCAGGATACACTCCAGGGTCAACATGCATGTCCAATGTTCACCAGTCGCCCTATGGGTTAGTGTGTTGTGGTGTAGATAGGCATGTTTCAAGGGCGCACCCTGTGACGCTGCGCTTATCAAAAGGTCTTTCAATGTGGATAGTCCGAGCGATATCGATAAATTGAACAGTCTAAAAATGATGTGTACTTAATATTCAAAGTTATAAATATGGGTATATTCAAAGTGATTGACTGGTACAGTTTCAGATGTTTATTACTATAGCTGGCGTTTTTACACAAGTGATAGAATAATAACCTAAACAACACATGACAGCTAATGTATCATACCAGTAATGAGGCAATATTAACGGTTATTTTGCAAATGACTGCGTGTCACAATCCTAGATGCGACAATAGCACCTACTTACTGTTCCAAGTAGGATAATGTGTGTGTTATTGTCTCATTCAGGCAGTTGTAGAGTCTACAGTGGTAAAGCCAAGGCCACTATACTACAATGTATTGTGGTCACATGTTTGAAATTGATACAGATCGCAACAGGATAACATTTGCATAATGTGTCTGACACTAAACCAGGTGTAACGAATATTGGTATCCCCTAAACGGTAAATCAGGACTAAACACAAGCTCGGACTGAAGCGCAAGTCTGGAACGAAGTGTGCACGCTAACCCGGAAATGAACGGAAATAGGGGTCTACATGAAGCCACAACGCTCAGCATAAAATACGGATATACAACGGGTATATAACTGAATGAACTTACCGTCCAGTATTTGTGTCCATTCTTGGTCTGTGATATCAACGGAGATTACTGCATAATGTTCCCGTTGACAGAGAAACTGTGTAAACAATATACGGCGATATGATCAGCAGTAACGAAAGTGAAACTAGAAGTCGGGAATTCCCCAAGGCCTACTTGGTTATAACGATTGGAGGTATCGTTCCTAAATTGTACAATGATGTGAGTTATCTTTGACTGGATAGTGCAGATGGCGCTGCGGGAAAATATGGTTTATCATACGGGCGACACGACGTCATGTGAACGTTGGTCTGATGTGTATAAAAGACGGAGATCAGGCATGGAAATCACTTTTGATCTGAACTGCAACCAGGTAACTATACTCTTCTATTGGGCAAATAGACTGAACAGTGTATTGCATGCACAGACGTGTAATCGGTGGACGGTGCCTGTACGAAGAAGAGGGAACATAGGAAGTCCAGTGTCTGTTGTATTAGTGAAGGGTATCGAGCAGCAGTGTGGTCGGCGAATGCTGGGATGCGTTGGGGCGACCAGTAATATTCCAAGGGATATGGAATTGGGCTGCTGATACATGGAAGCACTATACCGCACTGGCGATACCTAGGATCCAACTGTACCTACCTGATTGGAGTTTGAAGGAAGAAGTCACTCTCACAAGCCAGCTTATGTGTTGGGGGCCCTGAAGTGTTCACGGTGGAGAGGCATAACGCTGTCTGAGAGCGTTCTCGCCGTGAAACGGGTGACAGAAAACAAACTGGTACCAACCTGTGAGGGAAAGCAGGGCGATTTGATGTGATCTGAGACGTTGAAGGAAGTCTATCGAAAGAAGGTCTGTTTTATCGGTCGTCGTGAGTACCTCAGTCTGGGCCGTTTACGGTGCCTACGCGCCACCGAAGCAGCATCTCAAAACTGTTACAGACAGATTCGCTGCCAGAGACGTAATATTAGACCACATCATCTAGCCGGATACATCCTGAGGAGAGGATCCTCGCAAGCCAGACTACGCCTGGATAGAAGTCAGCCGAGATCACGGTGATTAGACGAACCTAGGGTCGGATAATGATCACACGCAGGTGGTGACATCGTCGATACGTACAAACCAGGTGAAGACAGACGCATCCACGATGGGGAGACGAACCTAACTGTAGAGTGGAATTCTTACAAGAAGAAGCAGACGTGTCCACGGTGGGAAGACGGAGCAATCTCTGGGACCATACGTACCTGTAAGGGGAAGACGGTCATATCCACGGTGGGAAGCCACGACGTTTTCTGGGGACGATATACCTACCTTACAGAGAAGAGAGCCGCTATATCCATAGCCTCGCTCCAACGACATTCCATACCAAGAGAGGGGCCAGCAGCCAGGCCGCCCCTACGATCACCTACCGTGTGGAAAGGGCCAGCGGCCAGGCCGCCCTTTACACGGCACTTTATATTAACACTGTACATATTTACATCTTTGAACCGCAATCATCCTGTACATTTAATTGAATATTATTGCATATTATTTGACCCTATATCAGCCTTGGTTGTCTCTACACTCTCCTACTTTCTCGATCCAGACAAGGTGACAGGTCGAAGTGAATCTCTAGTCGGCAAGAACTAGTGCCGGCGGGGACAGCGGCCTGACAGCTTGTACGCTACCATTTAACGAGACTAAGCTCAGCTGCGTCCCGTTCATTGACCAGCCCGGCACACGTTACACAAAACTGGTGGCAGCGGTGGGATTTGCCGACATCCGAGATTCACAGGAGAGTGAAGATCATGGAAAGACAACATGCCCGGGGAAGGGCGAAAACGGAATGTACAACCGATCAATCTCGTTGGATTCTGGGAGCTTGCAATGATGCGGCCAGATACGACGCTATCCGGGACATATTTGAACCAACGAAAGGGATATCATTCAGCCGAACGATGAGTCTTGGTCTATCAGGTCGACAGTTAGCCTCAGTTGGGACAGTCTTAAGAGTGCATGTGTTCCTGCCAATTCATCACTGCATGTTATGGTGTGGTCAAAGAACATAGCAATTTGCATGGTTTACCATTGTATGAACGGGGGTTGTCATGCGGAAATTGTACCTTGACTAACGTACTCTTTCTCTCGTTCCAGAAAAAACCCATGGGGAAGCACGTTGACAAGAAGTCGAAGCACAGCCGCCGGCGGACGCCAAGTCCAGGGGACCCTACAGACCAACCCGGGGGGTCCAGGAAGAAAACACAACCGATGAAGCTGGGGCAGAAACCACGGACGGACAGTCCTGCGATGGAACGTCCATCAAAGAGGGAAGACGGGGGGTCAGAAGGAAGACGTCAGGGAGGGAAGCCGGATACGTCGGGCGAAAGAAAGTGGGGCCCATCGGGGCGAATGGCGTCTCCGCCCCCACCAGTGGCCGAGGCAGACCGAAGCATCTCCACGTGTAAGGAGCCATGGTTGAAAATGATGGACGAAGTGTCCATTTTGGCCACCCCAGTCATTCCTTTGACCCTGTTACCAGACTCGTCGGAGAGCATTGTAAGTGACCCAGGAATGAGTCCGCCGGCAGTCCTGTCCAACAGTAGGAATGATCCACGCCGGGGAGCTTATCAGGCACCACACAGACTAATATTTGAACCCCCTAATCCAGAGGAGATGATACCGGTGAGGCATGAAGTCTACAGCGAAACCATCCAGAGGGATGGACAGGGAAACATAGTAGGGAGGAAATACCATAATAAATCCTGGACAGAGTATGCCACCCGGGGAAGCCTCTCCAACTAGACCATCAAACTATGAAGCTGGACTGGAACAATGACTGTAATTCTCATTCTAATTCCTGTATATAGCCCACCAATCACGATTAATCAAGGAAAACGGAAAAACGGGGAAAAAAACAGTATACAGAGATGGGCTGGGGCATGGCGGTTCCTGCAGGCCGCAGTGAGGACGCCGTCATGTCCCCGGAACTCTGGGGGGGATGGACTGGACAGGACCCCGGGACCCCCATGTGATCGGTTCTTTCTTGTACTACAAACAGCGTGACCGAGCATCGGCGAGGGCGCCGATATTTCGAAGGCGCTACTTGGTTATAACGATTGGAGTTATCGTTCCTAAATTGTACAATGATGTGAGTTATCTTTGACTGGGTAGTGCAGATGGCGCTGCGGGAAAATATGGTTTATCATACGGGTGACACGACGTCATGTGAACGTTGGTCTGATGTGTATAAAAGACGGAGATCAGGCTTGGAAATCACTTTTGATCTGAACTGCAACCAGGTAACTATACTCTTCTATTGGGCAAATAGACTGAACAGTGTATTGCATGCACAGACGTGTAATCGGTGGACGGTGCCTGTACGAAGAAGAGGGAACATAGGTCCACTGTCTGTTGTATTAGTGAAGGGTATCGAGCAGCAGTGTGGTCGGCGAATGCTGGGATGCGTTGGGGCGACCGGTAATATTCCAAGGGATATGGAATTGGGCTGCTGATACATGGAAGCACTATACCGCACTGGCGATACCTAGGATCCAACTGTACCTACCTGATTGAAGTTCAAAGGAAGAAGTCACTCTCACAAGCCAGTTTATGTGTTGGAGGCCCTGAAGTGTTCACGGTGGAGAGGCATAACGCTGTCTGAGAGCGTTCTCACCGTGAAACGGGTGACAGAAAACTGGTACCAACCTGTAAGGGGAAGCAGGGCGATTTGATGTGATCTGAGACGTTGAAGGAAGTCTATCTAAAGAAGGTCTGTTTTATCGGTCGTCGTGAGTACCTCAGTCTGGGCCGTTTACGGTGCCTATGAGTGCGCCACCGAAGCAGCATCTCAAAACTGTTACAGACAGATTCGCTGCCAGAGACGTAATATTAGACCACATCATCTAGCCGGATACATCCTGAGGAGAGGATCCTCGCAAGCCAGACTACGCCTGGATAGAAGTCAGCCGAGATCACGGTGATTAGACGAACCTAGGGTCGGATAATGATCACACGCAGGTGGTGACATCGTCGATACGTACAAACCAGGTGAAGACAGACGCATCCACGATGGGGAGACGAACCTAACTGTAGAGTGGAATTCTTACAAGAAGAAGCAGACGTGTCCACGGTGGGAAGACGGAGCAATCTCTGGGACCATACGTACCTGTAAGGGGAAGACGGTCATATCGACGGTGGGAAGCCACGACGTTTTCTGGGGACGATATACCTACCTTACAGAGAAGAGAGCCGCTATATCCATAGCCTCGCTCCAACGACATTCCATACCAAGAGAGGGGCCAGCAGCCAGGCCGCCCCTACGATCACCTACCGTGTGGAAAGGGCCAGCGGCCAGGCCGCCCTTTACACGGCACTTTATATTAACACTGTACATATTTACATCTTTGAACCGCAATCATCCTGTACATTTAATTGAATATTATTGCATATTATTTGACCCTATATCAGCCTTGGTTGTCTCTACACTCTCCTACTTTCTCGATCCAGACAAGGTGACAGGTCGAAGTGAATCTCTAGTCGGCAAGAACTAGTGCCGGCGGGGACAGCGGCCTGACAGCTTGTACGCTACCATTTAACGAGACTAAGCTCAGCTGCGTCCCGTTCATTGACCAGCCCGGCACACGTTACACAGGTATCTCGGAATTGTTCAATGCAAATGGTAGATCGGCGACTGTAATAACTTACGGTATACTGATGAACCGAGTTAGCTGATGAACCTAAACATTGTGGAAGTTTGTCCTTGCTCGGCAAGGATGAAAAACATATATTTGGCCGGATTGCCGGAAATCTCACCAATTATCCCTCAAACAGGCTACAGTAATGTGAGACATACATTGTTCTTCTTCATGAAAAAAAAGTCAGAAATGTTTTCCCAAGTTAAGGGACTTTTTTAAATGTTGGGAGTGGGTTAAAAACTTTCTTGTTGAATCTAACTCTAGACCAGGTAGTTCGGTCTCGTTTACTGTAAGCCTGATCGTTTGCACAAATCATAGTACATTGTTGAATAGCTAAACAAATACACGTTTGCTCGATTTTGAACCATTTCTGGCAATGGTTAAAGGGAACGTAAACTCTGCGGTAAAACACCGCGGGAGTTCCGATAGATTAAAAAAATCGTGACAAACATTTTTTCTCATTTTTTTTCCAATGAATGATACAGACGCAAACATGGAAAATACCGTGATTTGGAATTTCTTCCGCCGCCATGTTTATTTTGGGCAGGATTTTTATCCAATGGGAAAGCTTGAAATTCAGTTGTGCCGATAATCTCCTACGTCATCGGACATGCTTTGCGTCGAGATAACATGGCCGCATATGGTCGTTTTCATGCACTCCTCCGTTCCCCGACTAACAGAGGCAATGTTATAGATTAGCTTTGATGTAGAATACGGCCTGATTCTAGCAGATATTCTACGATGCCGGGCTGCTCTGCATTTGGCTGTCACAATGTACCAGGTAATCCCGACACGTCGCACTATCATCCTCGTTCATGTTTGCCAATTGACACGTTTTTACCTCCAGAGGCAGAAGAACTAGTGTTGGCTGACGTCACGATTCTTCAAACTTGGAGGCCACTATGTTATTCCAGTCTAACGAAGTTAAAACGTTTAGTACTGCTTTGAAAAAATTGTAAAAAAATATCTGATACACGATTTGGATTCTATGAGGAAAAAGCTTTATAACTGGCCATGCACGGTTCACCAGAGTTTACGTTCCCTTTAAGTTAAACAGCTCAAACAGTCGGCATTATAGAAGAAAAAATTGTCTGATTTTGTAAAATTAATGATTTCTCCATAATTGGAGGGGTGGGGTGGGGTGGGGGGTAACATTTTACGGTATTTCTTTGTTTTATAGTAATTTTGCTCTCTGCTAACGATAACCTACCTGGCATAAATTGTGATATGCCGATGAACTCCAAGATGACACATTACCGTGAATGTGAACGTTGCCCCGGTTAGCGGTTGTCCGCCGGACCACCATTAAAGAGACAGGTTGTTCATGGACAACATATACTGTTGTGAGTTGTTCAGGGACAACTGATACTATAGTAAGAGTTGTCCATGGATAATTATATCCGGGGATGCGTTGTCCGACGATAGAAGTGGTTGTCCAGGTTTTATCGCGATTGTACCTAAGTCGTATTAAGGGTTGCCCACCACCTGGAAATAGATGTCCAATATCAGGCCTCAACATATAAAGTGGCCCAATAAGGTAATGATAGTTTGCGCAGCCAATAAATAAACTGATTTAACCCTACCAGATCTGGGTGATTTGTGGAAGTTTCTCCTATTTGGCGGCTGTCCGCGAGTGACGTGGGAGGGTGGGGGTATTTCGAAGCCCTATTTATTTTCGTTATCACTTAGGGTAGATGGTTGAAACTTAATTTCCATACTATATATCTGAGTCAAACTCTATAATAATGGACAATGTTAAAAAAATTTGAGCGTATTTATTGATTCAGATATATGGTATGTACAGCCTCTACGTTATTCCACAATTATACCACACTAATACTCTGTAATATGTCAATTCTTCTGATTAGTTTGATCAGTGAACAGGAAAGCTACTAATTAAAAAAACAACAAATGAGGGATTTTCTTCGATTTTTGGCGTAGGGTAACATTTTATGTGATTCATCTGATAATAGATCAGATAATCTGGTATTGTGTATGGTAAGTGGTAGCCCGATAAATTGTACAATTTTTTATATACTGATGAATTCATTCGGTTGATAAGTCATACCATTGTGATCTTTTTACTTGGGACGGAAAAGTAAAATACATATTTTGCATAATTTCGGCACACAGCTTAGATAACCGCTACTTTTTTTTACAATCATATGATATCCAATATCTTTAATTTGAGACATAATTTGTTCATTTTTATGAAACATGGCAGTGTGACTATGCGTCACAGGACCTACGAAGTAAGGTAGGCATTAGGACAGGCACTGAGCTCTTGGCAATCCCACCCCCCCCCCTCCCCCCCCAGCCCCAAGTTGAAATCCTGCCTATATTAAGATGGGCACATGCAGCCCAAGTCAGAATCACCAGAGATTTTCATCAAAAATCACCAGAAATTTTCGATTAAAACAGTTACTGTATTGAATATTTTGTTGAAGATTAAAAGTGGTGGGATTGAATGAATAGTTTACCAGTTACTGTGCTGATGTGAATCTGTGACATACCAACACACTCTGTGGCAGTGATTCTGTGACACACCAACACACTCCGTTGCAGTGATTCTGTATCCCTTAATCAAGGAATCAAAATTTGAAATGACAAGAAAAATTTAGACATAATTACACATGTAATGTTTTTGTTTAAATTATATCCCAGTGTGATATATAGTCAATATTCAAGAAGTACAATCAAAGTTACTTTAAATTCTACCCAAAGAAAATAAATTAAGACCCTTTAAACATGCCGTCAATGCCAGATGTTGAGTTTTATACAGCTGTAGATCAGGGCTCTGGGTGCATATATCATGTTTCCATACCCTTAATGCACACAACAGCGGCAAAACAAAGCCTCCTTGAACAACCTATCTTTATACAGGAAATTCTTAACCCAGAAAATACCATTCTCTCTCAAAGAAAACAATTTACGTCAGGAAGGCCTTTTTTATTAAGCTAATTTTGTTAGGTAGGGGCCTACTTAGATTCAATAATTGTCATGAAATTTCTTTGGTTATATCTTAATTGCAACTATGTTTGTTCCTCAAACCTAACATGCTTGAGCTATACATGTATAACACACTTTCATTTGAGAGTCCAGACATTCCACCATTCATGTGAACAAATTGTACTAAACATGGAATAATTAAATTCACACTACCCATTTCTACAGTATCAGTACTATGTTACTATCTGTAGCAGTTGAAACCCAGTAAAACTTAAACAATTAAAACCAGTAAAGAAATTTGTCTGTTGAATAACAGAAAATATGGTATGGAGATTTGAATGAGTAAACTACTAAACAACTTACATGATACCAACAAAATGTCCCAACACAAGCTGATAAATTCCTTGGGTGGCTTGCAGGACAGCTTTGTTTCACCCTCAGTAAATTTTATCATTGTTGCTCACAGGCTAATCTGAAGGATGATACCAGATCTTTCTATGTTCTGCTGGGTTATTGCTTCAGGCGGACTTAATTGGTTGATGTAGGATATTTCATCATCAGTGGCAATTTGACCTAAATTTGAAGCCTGCATGATTTGGTCTGTGATGAAATGTTTGGATGTGAAATAGGATACACGTTAAAGGCCACAGTTTACATATATCTATAACAATATACTGAATTGTGTGTATTAAGAATGGCAAGTTGCCTGTAATAGCAGTGTAGATAAATGCACTAACAAATGATGGAAAATTAGCATTTCCTATTTCATTATCCCATCACGTTTTGTACTGTGTTATATATACAGTGAAACATACAGCCAAGGGTTCCCAATGGGCATGACAGTGCACTCGCTGAGCTATCAATAAATAATAAAAAAAATAATTATAAATCAGCTCAGAACTTGCTGGTAACAATGCCCTAATGCACGTTCATGCCAAAAATAAAGGTTCTAATGTCAATGGTTCTCCTTATTTTGCCGACGAAAGGATTCGTATGGACTGAGTGACTGACTCACTGACTCATTACCGGACAATTTGCGATCTGTAGCCTACTTCGTAGGAATAATAGAAAAAAGGTTACGAAAGTTATCGTGAATCTGATAAATTTTTGCCAAATTGATTCATTTTAGCGCCCTAAAATCCAGCGCAGAATATGTGCGCTCGCGTTCCCTCTATTCATCAGAAACAGTTTCACGTATGCAAGGAAAAGGGTAACGAAAACATTCACTAATCCACTTTTTCAGTTCTGGCCAACATATCAGCTCAAAGTGGCCTCTCTTACACTGCCTCTCTCTCAAACTGTTTGTGGGATTAGATAGGATAAAATTTGTCTTTTGGAGAAAGCTGCATTAATATCTTGTTAGAGAACTCCCATGACAATACAATACTGGCATATTATAAAGATTTATCAAATGCAGAAATACCAGATTCACCGCTATTCAGTAATAAATGTGTGTGTTATAAAAGCAAACCTGTACTCCACAAGGATTGGTCAGTACTGGGGATAACGGGAGTACGAGATATATGTAGGAACAATAAGTTATTAGACTTTAATCGGATTGTAAATATAATTGACCCATCTCCTCATAGAATTTTCCCGCCAAAAAGGGATTTCCCTTTTGTGGCTGGTCAGCAAACTTGTTTACGTCACTACTCACTGCTCGGCGAGCCAACGGGGTTGTGCCATGTTGTGTGACTTTTTTTATCTGGTTTAGATATTGTACAAATATTTTTCGGTTACCATTTATTACTACTAAAGAAACTAGATTGCAACGGAAAATCGTTGACAGTTTGTATCCAACATAATATTGTTACACACATTCAGTAAAAGGGAAACGAACAAATGCAAGTATTATAATGTTGAGGTCGAATTTATCTAACAGTGTCTTGTTCATTGTATACAAGTAAAGGGTTTGTGGGTAGAAGTGACAAAATATGTATTGGCTTAAAAACAATGTAAAGTTATTGATATTTTATTTGACATTAAATGTGAAGATCACGACAGGTCGGACGCTTGTCAAGTTCGAGAGATGGTAATCTGCAAACACAAATATGGGGACCATAGCAATTCATATTTTTACTTGAACACCAGTTGAATCTATTTTGCTTTTCCAGATCTAAACCATGAAAAAAACTACTTCACAGCTGTCTATTGAAACATTCATTTAGTGGAGTGAGTGAGTGAGTGAGTGAATAGGGTTTAACGTCGCTTCTATCATTTTTTCGTCATTTAGTGGATGTAGATATGGAAATTATCACAATCGAAGTCGATATGTGAAAGGGAAAGGGGTATTTGGAGAGAAATTAAAAGAAGTCTAGCGTATAAGCGAATATTTTTTTGTAATTGTGGGGACCGCACTGCGGTGGTCTAATCATAGAGCGTCGGCCTCGTAAGCGGTAGGTACTGGGTTCGATCCCAGGTCGGGTCATACCTAAGACTTGAAAAATGAAACTTGTTGCTTCCTCGCTTACGCTCAGCATTAAGAGAATAGGACAAGGACTGGTTCGCTCGGTGTCAGTATAATGTGACTGAGTGGGGTGTCATGTCTGCCTACGGCGACGTTAAAACCCTATTCACTCACTCACTCACTCACTCACTCGCTCACTCACACTTGTAATTGTGTTTGTCATAAGATTGTATACTAGAGTGCGTTAGTCCTATCTTTGGTTCGATTTGATATCTGCTGACAATATTATGGCAATTACTCAGAAAATCTGTTATTTTGTATAGATGCAGTAGTATCGCTATCCAATAGAATTATATCGTAAGTGATCCGAACGTATCTACGTGAAAAGAGAACAAAGTTGCATTTAAATGCAAATGTGAGAAAATGTATCGACCTGAAACACTAATTTATCATCAGTAACCGAACGTATATTTCCCTGAAGTCAATTACATTGTTGTATGAATGTTCTTGATTTCTTCTGTTTTGTCCAAGTTATAAATGCGTGGTCGTATGACGGATAAATGCCCAATTGTCCGCCCAGGGCTTAAGTGAAGAACAAGAAAAAAAATATATGCAACGAACCCTACTCCGTCCTTAGAGCAGTCTGTTCATGAGAGATAATTTGCATGTAACCGAGAGCAAGCAGTGCAAACTTTTCATATTCACGAAATCATACAAACCGGGTAATTTACAGATACTATTGCGAAACACCAATAGTCCTATGCTTGCTACGTGAGACTTAGTTAGAAGCAGTTAGTACCGGTAATAAATGTTGCTGGAAAATGGCACCGTTAATAATATTTATTGATTTACCATTCGACACGTTCGAGGTTAACAGATAATCAAACGCTTTTACCGACTCACCGTGAAGTAGACTTGACCGTCTTCATTATAAACACCACCGATGACGATATCCGATCCCGGCATGTTGCCGTTGGGCGACAGACCGAATCCCACATAACCCAACGTTTCTACTTGAACCTCAAAGTAAATGTTCTCTTCGTCAAAATTCCAGGATACATGATATTTTTCTTGTGGGTCCAGAACTGCAGAATGAACCAAAATATTTTGCCCTGGAATTCCAAGGCAAACTCCATAGTTTGAGAGAAAAAAGAAAAGCAGAGCTTGAGACAAAATTTTCCACCCCATTTTCACCGGACAGGGAGTTGAAGCTTCGTTAACCTTGCCCAGAAGTAGATAAGATCTTGTACCGTGCGGGTGATTCAAACGAATGTATATATATATAACCGAAAATCGCGTGATTGCGAAAGAGCCCAATCCCCTATTTCTGTATAATTTACAAGGGTGAGTAAGTCGCAGCAGCCGATTGACGTGTTTTAACAGATTATAAATTACATTGAATGTGGTAACAATAAAGATAAAGTTGTTTGACTAAGACAGGCCTACCCTAGTGTAGTCGATTGCCTAATACAGCCTTTCCCAAGCGTATGAGATTGTCTAATACAGCCCTTCCGTAGTGTAGAGGATCTGTAACCTTACGATTTATGTGGAATTCATTTATGCTACATTGCTCAGCTAAAGAAAGTTAGTGTGAAAGCATTACTGTATGTACATTAAACACAAGATATATAGGTACATGTAGTGGAAAAATTGCTGACCTGAAGTCATATGACCCCAGATCAATATTCTGGAAGCAGATCTGAAACGGCATCAGAATCAGAAATCAGAAATTACCCATATGATCACTTGTATCTCAGGTATTCTTATTGTAAATGTTCATGTAGACACCTTGAATGACATGCTTACACGGTCCCTGGCACCGGTATTAGATACAAATATGCAAGAGTAATGGTGTATTAGCCCTATCAGATCGCTGACCAAGCGATTTATTCTTCACCATGTATCATCTCATGATTCTCACTGGAGTCAAAATCAGAAGAAAAAACAAAATGACTCTGATATTTGACCACAAGACAATTCCCTGTACGTCAATGGTTGACCGTGATTTGGAAATTTTTAGACAGTTTTTTAGTCAGTTTTTTTTCCTACTGGTTAAAATGAAGGAAAATGATGTCACCTCTGCCAAAGATCGATGTTCGTGGTAAGAACATCCCGAATTAAATGCTCAGTATTTTAGTACTGGGCTAGCATCGTCTCAGAGCACAGTTTGCATTATCACAAAACCATTTGATTGTACTGAGTGTGGTACACACCTAAGTTCCCCATCGGTGAAAACATTGTGTACCGGAGCGGTATGGTACCATACCGGAGACTACATGTATGTCTTCACGGTCCGTCGGTGGTTCTGTGTCCACTCCGGTACCGCCACGCCACCGTTATGGCGATGACGTAGTCACAGCTACGGTATCATACCGCTCTGGCGACAATGTTTTCACCGTCGGAGAACTTAGGTGTGTACCATCGATTAATCGATAGTCTATTCTAACCTACAAATGGAACTTGTTGATTCATATTTCATTCAATCCACAACGTTTGGCAACATGATTTAATTGGGATAAGCAGTACCGATGAACGCACAAAAGAACCCATGATATTTCATACGCGTGAGGCCCGACTAGGGGAGTCGTAGAGAATAGCCTTGAAATATATGTTTTTAACATACTAAGAAATGTTGTTCGAAATACACCGGATCGTAATTCAGCAGTTAATTTTCATTTATTCCTGTTATAGGATGCTGATGAAGGATAATGCCTGCTAAAATAACTCGGAAAGCACCCACAGTCGGTTGTTTGTCAGTCGTCGGTCAGGAGGACATGCCTCTCCTGTCTTCCGCATCTAATGATCGAATGATTTTGATCATCCGCCGGCCGCCGGAATTGCAATCGATCTGTCGATCAGTGAGCAATTTACGTAAAAATACTGGCTAAAATTACTCAATGTTTTTTCTTCATTTTAGCTGTAGAAGATCTGAATCTATTGCCATCCTAGGGGTCTCCTTGGTCATGTTGCTGAAGTAGGACCTGGTCCGGGAGAAGATGCGGCAGGCTTACCTGTATATCAGATCTTGCAAATCCCTCCGGCTGTATATCGTACCTCTGTCTAGTACGGCTGGATATGGTCGACTGGGCGAGTATAGGCACGGACTCTCCGATCTCCCGTTTTCAGCCTTCTAGCTTTTCATTGGCTGAGGGTCTTCGGGACATTCCGGCCATCTTCGCTGGTTCAACATGATCTCAGCGGCCACTACCACACCCTTCCCCCTCCTGATTTTTGGGGTGGGTTATCTCCAGCCTTTCAGCCTTCCAGCTTTTTCTTTTATCGTGTTTTACATCCAGCCCTATCCCTACCCTAACTGTCCTAACTTCAAAATATGTCCCTAAAAACTCCCAAATATTCCTAAACCTTATGCTACCCTTAAAATGGTGCAGTTCCCATTACTCCAGCATTTCTGCCTAGCATGTCCTGGCCTTACAAATAAGCTACGCCAGCCTCAAAAATACCTACACTAAAAACTTGCCTATCTCTGCACTAAAAATGATGCACTATTAAAAGACACTAAAACTGTTTTTCCCAGATTCAAAGAAATACTCTATTTCTTTCTTTCTTTCTAAACCTCAACTTCAGTCTGTTAGCAGACCGCGAGGCTACTGAACACCCCCCTTCCCCCCCCCACCGGGGCATGCCTACTAGCTGCCCCAGTGGAAAATCCAAAAGCTACCCATAAAAATTAACCTTAAGAAATGTACTCCAAGGCCTAGCAGCCTTATCCCCTCCCTCGTCAAAATTTAGATGGCTCATCAGCCATTTAGCCTGGAGCCAACCACACACGCTGAGCACGGAGCTGACAAGTCACCCAACCCACCAATTCTTTAAGATCCTTCAGCGGCCTTTCAAATATTTAGGCCTAGAATTGGCACCTATCAATAAAAAGGGCTATGTAATCCTAAAGGGTGACAAAAAAAAGGAAAAACTTTAAAGTTTAAGTTCTTGTAACTCTCCATTTATTTTCAGCTATTATGAAAAGCTGAAGCTAATTATCTATAGCTATGACAGGCAATAAGTGTCTCCCCTTTTGTACTCAGCGTGTGTGAATAAAATAACTATTAAAATATTCACTAGAATAGGGAGCTAAAGAGGGAGAACTGCCTACTAGCTTTCTCCCTCAAAAAAGCCCCATTCTAAAAAAAAAATAAAAGATAAAAAATAATCACCCCCCTCCCCATCTGTTTTCCCCTGGGATGAGTCCTGAGAAATAGATGCGAGGCCCCAGAGGGAAGACCGCCTACCAGCGTCCCCCCACCCAGGACCCCCATCTCAAGACCCATCCCAAGCCTGTTTTTCCCCTGGAGTGCTAAGCCCGTCTTCCGGTGACCACCCGGCGCAACGCCCTATACCGAAAGATGGTAGAATCGGCAGGCGTTCCGCCGGGTTATCTCCGCGACCAGCCGGGGTGGCATATTTTTTACCCCGGCCACCCATTGAATAACGGGCCACACACCCCAGGGGGTATTGATCTGCGGGAATCCTCGAGGAGACTGGCAAGGCGAGTCGGATTCAACCATCAACCGATCCATGGGCAAGCCCTGAACAGCAGCCCCGGTGTCCCTGCAGTCCAAAGCCCGGGCGCTCCCCTCAAATATTACATTTGGGAAGCGCCCGAGCCAAGACTCAAGGGCAGCAGAGCTCCCAAGGAAGCAATGCACATGGACCGGATAGCGTCTCCCCCAAGATCCCCAGAAGATCATCGAGGGCCATGGTCCGCCCTCCGCCATCCCGGTAGCCACTCCTCCGGGTATTTTCCCGGCAATGAATGACGACCGGGAGGATTCGCGGGAGCGCCAATGGCATGATTTCCCTCAGGAAATCAGCCTGACACCGGCGCTCCACGACAGACACATGGTCCTCATAGTCCAGACCGACCTCCCCCAGACCAACACATCCTGGGGACCGCAGAAATTGATGAAATTTATCCTTGGTTTTCCGGTCCACAGGACGGCCGACCCGGTGGGGGTGCAGTCCGTATGTGGCGTGTACTCCTGGATCCCCGAGGAGCACGGTTAGAGATTTAGACTTCCAGCTCCCCGGGAAAACAAGATCACACACCACATGCTCCATTACCACCGAGGTATGCAACAGATGTACTGTTCCGACTTCGACCCCGATGGTCTCCAAGGTATATTTACCGTGGAGGCGACCGAGGACGACATCCAAGTGGCAATATGAGTCAACCACCCTCAGGGGCGGATGGACCTGAGCAACCCACAAGGGGTTGTCCAGACCCGAGGAGTCCAAATGAACAAGCAAGACAACAGAGGCCGGACGGCTCCAAGCTGGGCTGCAACCAAGAATAGGAAAGCTGCCGACCAGAAACCACCGGAGCCTGAAGGCAAATGCCCACAAGAAACACTGCGATAATCAAGAGAAAGAGAGAGAGAAAGAAAGATCCCCGCGCCCAGCCAGAGACCAACCAGCCACCGATATCACGACTGCTCACCAAAGAACCGGGAAACCAGCCGTCCCAAGGCGGCACAGCATCGCAAGCAGATCAGCCACACTGAGCCAGTGGCTGTCCCTGCCAACATCAGCACCCAAAATTTAGGGCACACCCAAATATTCCTCTCCCCTTACCTACTGCTACCCCTCCCTCCCCAAATTAAATAACCCCGAACATAATTGGCCTTTTTTTTTTTTTTTCTGAAAATCAAAGAAAAAAAAAAAAAAAAAAAATGTCAGGATCCAAACAGCCAAGACCACGTGCGTTTCAGATATCGCCCTACAAGGCCATATTTAATTTTGCAATCAAACTTAGTCTTGTATTAGTTTACTTTGGCACCAGTTGAAGTAGGACCTGGTCCGGGAGAAGATGCGGCAGGCTTACCTGTATATCAGATCTTGCAAATCCCTCCGGCTGTATATCGTACCTCTGTCTAGTACGGCTGGATATGGTCGACTGGGCGAGTATAGGCACGGACTCTCCGATCTCCCGTTTTCAGCCTTCTAGCTTTTCATTGGCTGAGGGTCTTCGGGACATTCCGGCCATCTTCGCTGGTTCAACATGATCTCAGCGGCCACTACCACATTGCTGTAAATGAACATAGTTTTTCGGCATGTCTTGTTTTCACTCAAAACAGCAATCCATTAGATGAAGAGCTTATTTATATCTATTTAAATATATTTTAGAACATTTACAATTACCGAAGATGCAAAGTAAGTGGGTTGGCAGGATATCAGCTTTGTAGGTGATTTCTCCGTATGAACCCCATTCAATATCTTCCGGCAATATCAGACGTTACCGCAGGTGGCATTGTCAACATATATTGTGATTGGGTCCGTCTTAGTATATTATCATTTTGCTGGAGGCAGAGCATCGTAGACACAGTGACAGTAGCCATTAGGGTTCTGCATTCCTATAGAATATAACGTACCTCCTACATTCAGCTTCCTCCATATTGCACTGATCGTATCAGAATGGCTTCATATATATTGGAGGGAATTTGGCTTAATGTCACACTCAAGTTTGTTTCACTCATATGGTGACAGTCAGTTTGGCTGGTGAAGGAAGCCGGAGTACCCGGAGAGAATCGCCGCCCTTCGGCAAGTAACTGACAAACTTTCACACATGGACCAGCTGGGCTCGAACCCGTGCCGGTTCAGCGGTGTGAGGCTAGTGGTCACCAGCGAAGCGCCTTAGACCTCTCGGCCACCGAGGCCCTGCACACTGTGACAAAGTCGTTGACGACGTTTTAATATAAATTGGCCCTACTATAGTATAGAGACGGTTAAGGACTAGGAGAATGCTGCCTCTTTCACAACCAGCATGTTGAACCAGCTCACCACCGGGCCAACACTCCCCGACCCTTCGACCTGATTGGTATGGACCATTTATCATGCATAAATATGGCTGTGGTTGCCAGCCTTTGGCATTTCTTCATTGTATGTGTCTCATACAGTTTTTGAATATATTCATTAGTTCAAAAGCCTTAATCAACTTAACATTTGGCACATTCATTCTGTTTATTCGGCAAGATACAGTTCTCTGTGGGAGAATCAGATTGATCGCAACATTTGGTGTTACAATACGTTGGTACGGTTTTAGACCGATTCGAGGATTTTGTCCGTCACCACATATAAGCTATGGTATTAAGATGATCGGTTTTGACGGATGCATTCTTGAGGTATACAGTAGAAACTTATAAGAAGCAAACATAAATACTTCAAACAGACGGCTATACAGAGTGTATATAATCTGTGATGTCGAAGAGTATTCAGCTATTTACTTTTGAGAAAATTAATAAAATGAGAAGAGTAAAAAAATTACCTCATTGCTGCTATTTTGAATTTACCATATTGCAATATAAACACAAAATGAGCGTGAAATAAATAGCTGTGGCGATAAGCAACTCGATCAGGAGAGAAATGTGCATCGATGTGAAAAATGACCATAATAAAAGAAAAATTTGAATTTACACATGATGTTGTGCACGGTAGGAGAAACACGTAAGTAGGCCCAAAATGGGTTCGAATTAATCACTGACATAAAGTAGCTACAATGCAATAAATACGTTCTATTTATTTTATGGTCACCGTTTTTAATTTTACACGTGTTGTTTCTAGCGGAAAATGATGCGAAATTGAACAAGTAAGCCTACTGACAAGCTGAGTATTTTTAAGTGACAAAATATCCTAACTTGGAAAAAAAAAATAAAAAAAAATAAAATAAAATTAAACACGCATTTCAGATTACATCTCATGGTCGCTATTTTGATTTTTTTTTCACGGAAGTTATGCAAATTGTTTCAAACTGTATAAATGAGCTTCAGCATGGGAAATATATTATATGGAGTGGAACCATATTTATAATTAAAAAGCATTCAGCAATTTCTGATGACACATGGTCGCCATTTTGAGTTTGTTCATTCTGCTCCTCACAGAAGTGTGCAAATTTGACTCAAGTAAGTCCGATATATTAGGTTACCAACCCGAGATAGGTTGAAGATGATAAATGTGTGAATGGCGATGCCTGTCGAACAATATCGTGGAGAAATAATATTTCTATGGTGGCCATATTGAATTTACCCATGAAGAATTTTTTTTATAGAGTATTAGGAAAATATGCTCAAAGTAGTTTTAATATGTTGAGCTATGAAGTCGCATGATTTAAATTTTAAGTTTTTTCCTCTTGGATTTACATACAGAACTGTGTAATTTAGGCTTACACGGCTTTTACCTGTGACCTCATACATGACACTGACGATCAACAATTGGTATCAGGTTATACCTAGACATTTATCCATTGATTAAATGAGACAGAGGACCCTGGTTTCACTTATTACTTACGCTTCGTTTAATACCTACGCTGGCGTACACGAGACAGATCCCGTTGCCAAGTAATCAGGTCGCGAGCGTTGGTGAGGCGAACACTCAAATATTGATCGCTCTCTGTCGGAGGTTCGAGATACCCATGCAGAATTGGCCCATTTTCATGGCGTTAGGGCCTTTAAAATCGCTCCATGTCAGTTTCAATTTCGAGTTCGCGCGACTTCTCACTGAAACCATTTGCGTACACTTCGCCATCCATATGATGGCTTATCGTGTGTCGCCATTATTGCGGAGCGATATCCGATACTTTACCGTATACTGCTCGGTCTTCATTCGGCGGAGAACAGACTCCAGAAATCTGATAAATTACAGGCTTTTCAAACTACTTTTGAAACGTATATTTTCTGAGCTCACAAAAGATACACATATGAATAACTTCCATTATTCTTGGTATGTGCTTTAGAATAGGTAACCAAAAGACTATACTGTGAAGTCATGTGACTCGGTCAGTACGTCGGCACCTCTTCCCACTTCCCTTATATGTGTTGTAAGTTTTGCCTGTATATGGCGAGATTCTGATGGTGGACGTTTCGTCCACGAGGCCCGCCCCCTGTACAGACCTTTTGGTCTTTGATATATGTTGGCAGTTGTGGGAAGTTGATGCTGGGTGGACATCGGGCCTTACAGACTAGTCTTTTGTGTTAAATGCCGTCATTTTCATCTGACAATACAGATCACCAACCCCCAGTGTACGGGTTGTCACAGCGAAACATCTCACCAATTACCAATATACGAGTTGTCAGAGCATTTCCATCATAGCTCTCTAGATTTGTATCTAATACCGCTTATGCCGGTGCTAGGGACCGTGTGGTCATATCATTCAAGTTGCCACGTGAACAGGTACAATAAAAGCGTACCTGAGATACAACACATATCACGAATCGTTAGATTCTTGGTATGTGCTTTATAGGTTAATCAGAAGACTATACTGTGAAGTCATGTGACTCGGTCAGTATGTCGGCACTTCTTCCCACGTCCCTTATATGTGTTGTAATTCCGTATCATCCAAGAGGTGTTGTAGATCTGTCATTTTGAACAAGTAGGACAGCACGACTCGAAAATGGCGGGTTACGTTGGTAGAGTTTAGCTGATTGGCTGACATCACGTGGTGTTATAGTTGCCGAAACTAGGCTGAAAATTGATACACACGATCCCAGGGTCAGTCTTACCGCGTATAGATGACCCATACTTACAATTACCGGAGATGCAACATAAGTGGGTTGGTATTCAATATCTCTCGGCAATATTAGACGTTACCGCAGGTGGCATTGTCAACATACATTGTGATTGGGTTCGTTTTAGTATATTATCATATTTAGGCAGAGCATCGTAGACACAGTGACAGTGACCATCAAGGTATTGCATTCTTGTAGAATATAACGTACCTCATACAGTCAGCTTCTGACATATTGCACTGATCGTATCAGAATGCATTCATATATAAAACTTAATGTGACGTCATTGTGACAGTCGTTGACGACGTTTTAATATAGACTGGCCCGACTATAGCTTAGAGCCCAAGCGTCTCAAGTGTAAAGAGACGGTTAAGGACTAAGAGAATGCTACCTCTTTCACAACCAGCATGTTGAACCAGTCCTCCATCGGGCCAACACTCCCCGATCCTTCGAGCTGATTGATATGGACCATTTAGCATACCTAAATATGACTGTGGTTGCCAGCCTTTGGCATTTCTTCATTGTATGTTTCTCATACAGTTTTTGTATATTCATTAATTCAAAAGCCTTAATCAACTTAACATTTGGCACATTCATTATGTTTATTCAGCAAGATACAGTCTTCTGTGGGAGAACCAGATTGATCGCAACATTTGGTGTTACAATACGTTCGTACGGTTTTAGACCGATTCGAGGATTTTGTCCGTCACCACATATAAGCTATGGTATTAAGATGATCGGTTTTGACGGATGCATTCTTGAGGTATACAATAGAAACTTACAAGAAGCAAACATAAATACTTCAAACAGACGGCTATACAGAGTGTATATAATCTGTGATGTCGAAGAGTATTCAGCTATTTACTTTTGAGAAAATTAATAAAATGAGAAGAGCTAAAAAAATTATCTCATGCCTGCTATTTTGAATTTACCATATTGCAATATAAACACAAAATGAGCGTGAAATAAATAGCTGTGGCGATAAGCAACTCGATCAGGAGAGAAATGTGCATCGATGTGAAAAATGACCATAATAAAAGAAAAATTTGAATTTACACATGATGTTGTGCACGGTAGGAGAAACACGTAAGTAGGCCCAAAATGGGTTCGAATTAATCACTGACATAAAGTAGCTACAATGCAATAAATACGTTCTATTTATTTTATGGTCACCGTTTTTAATTTTACACGTGTTGTTTCTAGCAGAAAATGATGCGAAATTGAGCAAGTAAGCCTACTGACAAGCTGAGTATTTTTAAGTGACAAAATATCCTAACTTGGAAAAAAAATAAAATAAAATAAAATTAAACACGCATTTCAGATTACATCTCATGGTCGCTATTTTGATTTTTTTTTCACGGAAGTTATGCAAATTGTTTCAAACTGTATAAATGAGCTTCAGCATGGGAAATATATTATATGGAGTGGAACCATATTTATAATTAAAAAGCATTCAGCAATTTCTGATGACACATGGTCGCCATTTTGAGTTTGTTCATTCTGCTCCTCACAGAAATGTGCAAATTTGACTCAAGTAAGTCCGATATATTAGGTTACCAACCCGAGATAGGTTGAAGATGATAAATGTGTGAATGGCGATGCCTGTCGAACAATATCGTGGAGAAAAAATATTTCTATGGTGGCCATATTGAATTTACCCATGAAGATTTTTTTTATAGAGTATTAGGAAAATATGCTCAAAGTAGTTTTAATATGTTGAGCTATGAAGTCGCATGATTTAAATTTTAAGTTTTTTCCTCTTGGATTTACATACAGAACTGTGTAATTTAGGCTTACACGGCTTTTACCTGTGACCTCATACATGACACTGACGATCAACAATTGGTATCAGGTTATACCTAGACATTTATCCATTGATTAAATGAGACAGAGGACCCTGGTTTCACTTATTACTTACGCTTCGTTTAATACCTACGCTGGCGTACACGAGACAGATCCCGTTGCCAAGTAATCAGGTCGCGAGCGTTGGTGAGGCGAACACTCAAATATTGATCGCTCTCTGTCGGAGGTTCGAGATACCCATGCAGAATTGGCCCATTTTCATGGCGTTAGGGCCTTTAAAATCGCTCCATGTCAGTTTCAATTTCGAGTTCGCGCGACTTCTCACTGAAACCATTTGCGTACACTTCGCCATCCATATGATGGCTTATCGTGTGTCGCCATTATTGCGGAGCGATATCCGATACTTTACCGTATACTGCTCGGTCTTCATTCGGCGGAGAACAGACTCCAGAAATCTGATAAATTACAGGCTTTTCAAACTACTTTTGAAACGTATATTTTCTGAGCTCACAAAAGATACACATATGAATAACTTCCATTATTCTTGGTATGTGCTTTAGAATAGGTAACCAAAAGACTATACTGTGAAGTCATGTGACTCGGTCAGTACGTCGGCACCTCTTCCCACTTCCCTTATATGTGTTGTAAGTTTTGCCTGTATATGGCGAGATTCTGATGGTGGACGTTTCGTCCACGAGGCCCGCCCCCTGTACAGACCTTTTGGTCTTTGATATATGTTGGCAGTTGTGGGAAGTTGATGCTGGGTGGACATCGGGCCTTACAGACTAGTCTTTTGTGTTAAATGCCGTCATTTTCATCTGACAATACAGATCACCAACCCCCAGTGTACGGGTTGTCACAGCGAAACATCTCACCAATTACCAATATACGAGTTGTCAGAGCATTTCCATCATAGCTCTCTAGATTTGTATCTAATACCGCTTATGCCGGTGCTAGGGACCGTGTGGTCATATCATTCAAGTTGCCACGTGAACAGGTACAATAAAAGCGTACCTGAGATACAACACATATCACGAATCGTTAGATTCTTGGTATGTGCTTTATAGGTTAATCAGAAGACTATACTGTGAAGTCATGTGACTCGGTCAGTATGTCGGCACTTCTTCCCACGTCCCTTATATGTGTTGTAATTCCGTATCATCCAAGAGGTGTTGTAGATCTGTCATTTTGAACAAGTAGGACAGCACGACTCGAAAATGGCGGGTTACGTTGGTAGAGTTTAGCTGATTGGCTGACATCACGTGGTGTTATAGTTGCCGAAACTAGGCTGAAAATTGATACACACGATCCCAGGGTCAGTCTTACCGCGTATAGATGACCCATACTTACAATTACCGGAGATGCAACATAAGTGGGTTGGTATTCAATATCTCTCGGCAATATTAGACGTTACCGCAGGTGGCATTGTCAACATACATTGTGATTGGGTTCGTTTTAGTATATTATCATATTTAGGCAGAGCATCGTAGACACAGTGACAGCGACCATCAAGGTATTGCATTCTTGTAGAATATAACGTACCTCATACAGTCAGCTTCTGACATATTGCACTGATCGTATCAGAATGCATTCATATATAAAACTTAATGTGACGTCATTGTGACAGTCGTTGACGACGTTTTAATATAGACTGGCCCGACTATAGCTTAGAGCCCAAGCGTCTCAAGTGTAAAGAGACGGTTAAGGACTAAGAGAATGCTACCTCTTTCACAACCAGCATGTTGAACCAGTCCTCCATCGGGCCAACACTCCCCGATCCTTCGAGCTGATTGATATGGACCATTTAGCATACCTAAATATGACTGTGGTTGCCAGCCTTTGGCATTTCTTCATTGTATGTTTCTCATACAGTTTTTGTATATTCATTAATTCAAAAGCCTTAATCAACTTAACATTTGGCACATTCATTATGTTTATTCAGCAAGATACAGTCTTCTGTGGGAGAACCAGATTGATCGCAACATTTGGTGTTACAATACGTTCGTACGGTTTTAGACCGATTCGAGGATTTTGTCCGTCACCACATATAAGCTATGGTATTAAGATGATCGGTTTTGACGGATGCATTCTTGAGGTATACAATAGAAACTTATAAGAAGCAAACATAAATACTTCAAACAGACGGCTATACAGAGTGTATATAATCTATGATGTCGAAGAGTATTCAGCTATTTACTTTTAAGAAAATTAATAAAATGAGAAGAGTAAAAAAATTACCTCATTGCTGCTATTTTGAATTTACCATATTGCAATATAAACACAAAATGAGCGTGAAATAAATAGCTGTGGCGATAAGCAACTCGATCAGGAGAGAAATGTGCATCGATGTGAAAAATGACCATAATAAAAGAAAAATTTGAATTTACACATGATGTTGTGCATGGTAGGAGAAACACGTAAGAAGGCCCAAAATGGGTTCGAATTAATCACTGACATAAAGTAACTACAACGCAATAATACGTTCTATTTATTTTATGGTCACCGTTTTTAATTTTACACGTGTTGTTTCTAGCGGGAAATGATGCGAAATTGAGCAAGTAAGCCTACTGACAAGCTGAGTATTTTTAAGTGACAAAATATCCTAACTTGGAATAAAAAAATAAAATAAAATAAAATTAAACACGCATTTCAGATTACATCTCATGGCCGCTATTTTGATTTTTTTTTCACGTAAGTTAAGCAAATTGTCTCAAACTGTATAAATGAGCTTCAGCATGGGAAATATATTATATGGAGTGGAACCATATTTATAATTAAAAAGCATTCAGCAATTTCTGATGACACATGGTCGCCATTTTGAGTTTGTTCATTCTGCTTCTCACAGAACTGTGCAAAGTAAGTCCGATATATTAGGTTACCAACCCGAGATAGGTTGAAGATGATAAATGTGTGAATGGCGATGCCTGTCGAACAATATCGTGGAGAAAATATATTTCTATGGCGGCCATATTGAATTTACCCATGAAGAATTTTTTTTATAGAGTATTAGGAAAATATGCTCAAAGTAGTTTTAATATGTTGAGCTATGAAGTCGCATGATTTAAATTTTAAGTTTTTTCCTCTTGGATTTACATACAGAACTGTGCAATTTAGGCTTACACGGCTTTTACCTGTGAGTAGAGATATTAAGCGTGTCCTGGCTCGGGGGCAGAGCAATCTGTTGAAATAGCTATACACGTCTTCCGGTTATTTATACCTAATGACATCATGCCACCTAATTTTACTACATATCTATACATATTCGGTTATTTATACCTGATGACATCATGCGACGTTCTCCCCCGAACCTATATATAAGCGCCCTTGTCTACCGTCATCCACCTAATTTTACTACATATCTATACATATTCGGTTATTTATACCTGATGACATCATGCGACGTTCTCCCCCGAACCTATATATAAGCGCCCTTGTCTACCGTCATCCACCTAATTTTACTACATATCTATACATATTCGGTTATTTATACCTTATGACATCATGCGACGTTCTCCCCCGAACCTATATATAAGCGCCCTTGTCTACCGTCATCCACCTAATTTTACTACATATCTATACATATTCGGTTATTTATACCTTATGACATCATGTTCCCCCCCCCGAACCTATATATAAGCGCCCTTGTCTACCGTCATCCACTGAACTCTTCATCTCACTTCAAAGTTAGACTTCATACCTAATCTGCATTCCTGTAGCCTATGGAGTTGAAATTAACATTTCTGTTGAAGAGGATCTTCTTTATATTGCAATAGATAATAATTGCAAACCGTAGAAAGGTGTTAAGTTCACGCCAAAGCCTGGGAAAAGCGGAAATCACATCACTATTATATAGGTAAATATGTTGAAGATGAGCGTCAATCTCCACTGACTATTCACCTAGCTGAAGATGTTTACTCGCTGATCATTGGAAAATCTGCGGTGAGTGAATTCTATTTCACATAAAATATCTCTCCCCAATGATAATGAATCGTCATAATATCTCATAGCTAGAAATACAACAATCCTGTGTTTTAACCCGACGGAGTATCTGTCTAACACACCATTACATATACGTTTGAGACAAGCATCTATATAGATTAACATACCCTTAAGTACAGCCATTTATGTTTGTGTTTGTTTTGCCTTTAGCCCTCGTGGTATAAGTGTGTATCTAATATCACGATCAATTGGCGATCAACCTCAAATTCCCTTATATACAATGCGTACAAAGAGGATTTAAAATTAATGCTTACACACTCTAAGATATCTTGGGTTTGTAAGGTTGAAAATATTATTAAGTCCTCTCTAGGCAGTCTTCCTGGACCCAATACTAAAACAAATACAGTTACAAGGAAAGTGACAACTGTTCTGAAAGAGAATTTCAAACGTCTATTTCAAGATTGCACTGATCAAAATGCCTATGTTGGTGTGGTTACCACTGGTCCCAGTAAAAAACTGAGGTCATACGGTGCAATCAAACATGACATTAGTCTATCAGACTATCAATCACACATCAAGAACAAAACTCATAGAAGATCTTTGACTTGCCTCCGTTTGAGTTCACACACTTTAGAAATAGAGCGTGGTAGATACAAGGGTGTACCACCAGAGAATAGGTTGTGCCGGCATTGTTCACACAATGTACCCGAAGACGAAAGGCATTTCCTTGTAATCTGTCCACTGTATAATAACTTGCGTCGCTGCCTTATTAATAATATTACTCTCAAGTTAGGTGGGATAAGCAATCTTTTTGATCTAGCCATGGATCCTCCACCGATAATAGCTCAAGATGTGGGCTTCTTTATCTATTCCTGTTTTGAAAAGAAACAGCAAACTCTGTTCTAGTGAGTTTGTATTCAAGCGCAATTGAATACTTTGATAACTAGATTACCTTACAGGTATTCATGTACATAATGTATATACACATAATGTGTTGCCATATCATATTTGTATGTTTTTTCATGTTCTTGTTCATGTGTACTCGGCTCCAAGTGGGCGTTTTAGTACAATAAATTATATTCTATTCTATTCTATTCAATCTTATATGTATTGTGTACATCACTTCTTTACGCCACCATGATAAGGTATATTTTAATGCGATTATAGCATATCACTGATCATCCTAAGTATCTCTGCACATGGAACATTTCCCTAATGCGTACATTTCTTTCGCATTATCAGTACAGCCAGTATTAACTGTATTGCATGTTAACTGTACTCACGTTAAACATGCAGTACATGTACCACGAGTCATGTTGCATTTCCGAGGCCTATGTTATTTTTAACCACATATACTATAACATGTTACTTACGTATGGTGGAATTCTTCCTATAGCCACGTATATCCCAGTACGAAATGAAACGATAAAAGCGTTTCGGAATTCACATACACACACCATCAATGCGTGAAAAACACACAGCGCACAAATTGATACCTTTCATTATTTTGAAATGGCACGCTAAATTTGTTTTCGGCTACACCGACACATATGACTCAACACTTGTGATGTCAACACCGTATAAAAGTCGTATTCTTCCAATTGAATATTTCTTTTCCTAATATCCTCCAACATTCTCTCAATGACACAAAACCACTTATTCTTCGGGTAATCCAAAAATCTGCACTGTATTCGTTGTTCGACGTCCGGTTATTGCGTGTTCAACCTGGCCCCCTGTTTATCCTCCGTACTTCGGCTGTTGTCCTGGTTTACAAATTGGTCATTCCACAAATAGGTGTTTCCCACTTATTATAGCTCGTTGCACTTACTTCTCTGCCGTTTGTCTGGATAACCTTCACCTTAAGTCTAAGGTGCATATAGTACGTTCTGAACGCTAGTCTGAAACACCTAAAAAGTTAACTAATTCATGGTCTATGGGAAACAACTCTACATTAACCGTTTTCAGAACAACACACTGCGCTAACTAACAATTTTGTTTTCATTTGAGCAGTTTAAGATGTACCTGATGGAGGTCAAAATTCTATTAAACAGTGTCAGCCCATTTAGTATTTTTTTCTCTCTCTCTTTTGTAGAAGAACCAATCTTTAATTATGGATGAAGAAAAAGGGGATTACCAGATTAGGTAAGATTGTTATGTTTACCCATATAACATTATATGTTCTCATAAGTAGTGTTAAATGGACAGTCATAGGTCAAAGGGTGTTAGAGCACAGGATTTGATGATAAATGAGTTTCGTCACAGACGAAGAGGAGTAGTGATGAAAAGGAGTAGTCGGATTCAAATGTTCGTGCTCAGGGGTCATTACTAGTACGGAATTACATATCGATGGAAATATTGTGATCATACATACTCTAGAACGACATGTAACTAATGCCGTTGCATAGTCAAGAGAGAGGCGCACTGTACCACTACAAATATGACGTGATGTGATGTTACAGCGACTTATTGTAGGAATTTTAGAGCAAAATATATCAGTATCTCGAAAACGGGACGGTCTAGGGTTATGAAACTGGCACCATTGACACGAGATAACGGGTCATCTTTTGAGTACAAGGGCTTTAGTAATCGGATAAGGAAGAATCGAATATAAGCTGCTAGGTCAGAACGTATGATGATATTCTCGGATGAAGAGAAGTAGTGGTCAAAAGAAACATCCCGAATCACGACTTCGTGTTCAGGGAAAATTGTATAAATAATAATCGAATCTTTTGTCTATTCTGCTCCAAGGCGCTTCGATAACATATGATGTGTATGACGCCCATTGTGTATGTATTCCAGCTGGGACGAAGACGAATTCGTGGAGAGCCTCACTAAATTGTGGGACTGCGAATTGGAACGACTCCGACAACTGAGATGTGAGTCGGGTGTAACACCGTCTTCGAGTCTAAACAATGGCGGTATCGACCTATCACACATCCCTGGCAATCGACCACGAAACGACTCACAGGTGAAAGCATCGGAGGTGAGTGCATTAATTTCGTGAAAACGAAATTTGAGATGTGTACCATATACATTATGCCTCAACGAAGGGAAATCTCTCTATAAATAGATAATACATGTATGGGAGAATTCTAATCAAACCATACACTAATCTTGGCTTAATATATTGAAGCAAATGTTCTCTCTTTACAGGTAAGAAAAAGAACATCTGCCGAAACGCATATCCGCCAAGCGAAGCAACCCAAGATCAACGCCACTTTCTCTTGTGATATTTGTGCGGCAACCTTCACGCGTAGGGCGAATATGAAGCGGCACATCAGCACCACTCACACTAAATCATCTTTTTCGTGCGACGTGTGTCAGGCGTCCTTTCGGACCCTTGCGACTACCAGCAGACGGCTTTGCATGACGCGCTAAAAGTTCACACGATACGCCCAGTGGGGTCCGCTAAAGCGGACCCCCTCGTACTATTCATGCAATATTATGAACAAGTGAACTCTGTATTGAAAAGCGGTCTTAAGTCGACCGGTAGTATGAAGTTCTACATCGCTATCAAATGTTCATTTACCAAAGGTGAAGGCGAAAATATGCAAACGACGCAACCCTATTTTAGAGGTATATGCCATATTATATTGAAAGAGGAGGACGTACAGAACGCTATCTATGAATCGTGAAAAAAAATCCACGAAACATTCGTAGAATATACTCGTCAAGGTTCTAACTGGCAGTTGGATGAAATCTTATAGTTGAACGTTCACATACCCCAAAATATTCAACACGCTGGATGAGGACTGTTTTAAATGGTCAATTTTGGCGGCGCTCCACCCAGTTGCGAAAAATTCGCAACGGGTATCTAAATATAGACCGTACGAACACGAGTTGCATTTCGGGGATATCGACTTCCCGGTGAAGCCCGGCGATATCCCTAAATTCGAGAAGCTCACCCAAATCTCCGTCAATTTGTTCGGATACGCGGATGACGAGGTCTTCCCCATACATATCACGTGCAAACGGTGTGACACTCACGTGAATTTACTTCTGATCGCCGATGATAAAACGTCCCACTACTGTTGGATTAAAGATCTTAATAAGTTACTGTTCGATCAGAATCGCTCTAATCGCAGAAAGCATTTCTGTCCCTATTGCCTGCACGGGTTTATTAGGGAAGATCTGTTGAAGGATCATCTACCTTACTGTCAGATCCACGGACCGCAAAAAATCGAACTTCCGAAAGAAGCCGACAAATGGTTGCAATTCACGGATGTGGCCAAGCAGCTAAAAGTTCCGTATATCATTTACGCTGACTTCGAATGGCTATTAGAAAAAATCGATTCTTGCTCTCCCGATCCCATGAACTCTTATACTCAGAAATGAGCCCATCACGCCGCTGCGGGGTTTGCCTACAAAGTCGTTGGATTGACTGATGACATGACGAGACCACTGGTAGTATATCGGGGCGAGGATACGAGGCAAAAATTCGTGGAACACATGTTGAAGGAACAGGAAAAAATAGATTCGTTCTACGATAACCCTCGACCCATTCGAATGACACGGGACGACTGGCGGGCGTTTAACGGCGCCAAACTATGCCATATATGTGGCGAAGAGCTCGGAGATGATCGCGTCCGCGATCACTGCCACGCGACAGGTCTTTTTCGCGCGGTTGCTCATAACGAGTGTAATATCAATTACAAATTCAAAAAGAGAATTCCTGTCGTGTTCCATGGATTGAAAAATTATGATTCTCATATCATCATGCAAGTCATCGGTCAAATTAAGGACAAACCTTTGAAATGCATTCCCAACAACATGGAGAAATACATTTCATTCTCCATGGGGAACATGGATTTTATCGACTCGTTCCAATTCATGAGCGCGTCTTTAGAAAAGCTCGTGGAAAACCTGGCCAAAGAAGGTTCCGCAAAGTTCCCTCATCTAAGTCAGTACGTGAATGGAGAGTTACTGCCCCTGTTATTACGCAAGGGAGTCTATCCGTACGACTATGTCACTTCCGCCGAGGTGTTTGAAGAAAAGGAGTTACCGCCTAAAGAGGCATTCTTCAACAATTTAACGCAAGAACCGCTCCCACAGGAGGATTACGAACACGCTCATACGGTCTGGACCAGGTTCGGTATCGAGAACATAGGCGAGTATCACGACTTGTACCTCGCGTCCGACGTTTTATTGTTGACCGATGTCTTCGAAAATTTACGTGATATCTGTCTAAACTATTACGAGTTAGATCCCGCCCATTTCTATACCTCACCCGGCCTGGCGTGGCAAGCTTGTTTGAAAATGTCTAGAGTGCGACTAGAACTCCTCACGGATATCGATATGCACCTGTTCGTGGAAAAGGGAGTTAGAGGCGGTATCTCGGTGATCTCGCATCGTCACGCCAAGGCCAATAACCCCAATCTCCCTGGTTATAGACCGGAAGAGCCTACTCAGTACCTGATGTATCTAGACATGAATAACCTTTACGGATGGGCGATGTCTGAGACATTGCCGACGCACGGTTTCCGTTGGTTGAGTCCCGAGGATAATCGAGCGCTAGATGTGACTCGTGTGGCCGACGATAGCTCCGAAGGTTACATTGTCGAGGTTGATATGGACTATCCCCATCACCTACACGATTCGCACGACGACTATCCCCTAGCCCCTGAAAAGTTAAATAACCGCCGACATGCTCTCGCCATATGCCCGTCAGTTGGGTAGTAAACTCGGTTTGGGAGGTATGCCTTCTGAGAAACTCGCGCCCAATCTTCGTCCTAAATCCAGTTACGTGCTACACTATCGTAACTTGAAACAATACACGACTTTGGGGATGACGATCACCAAAGTTCATCGCGTGTTGGCGTTCCAACAGGCTCCGTGGTTGAAGACCTATATAGACTTCAACACCGGGAAGAGGAAGACTGCTCTAAACGACTTTGAAAAAGATTTTTTCAAACTGATAAATAATTCTGTATTCGGGAAGACCATGGAAAATCTTAGGAATAGGGTCGATGTGCAATTGGTCAATCGCGTCAAGCGATTGCGAAAGCTCGCGTGCATGCCTAATTTTCACGCGTTCAAGATCTTTTGCGAGGACCTGGCGGCGATTCAAATGTTGAAACGTAAACTGGTATTGAACAGGCCGATTTACGTTGGATTCGCAATCTTAGACTTGTCAAAGATCTTGATGTATGATTTCCATTTTTCTTATATCAAACCGAGGTATGGGGAAAAAGTCAAGGTGCTATTCACCGACACCGATTCCTTACTCTATCGCATCGAGGGCGAGGATGTTTATAAGGATATGGGAGAGCGTATGGATTTGTTCGATTTTAGCGATTACCCGTCATCACATTTTCTTTACAGCGTTCACAATAAGAAAGTGTTGGGTAAGATGAAGGATGAGACGGCCGGAGTCCCCATCGAGGAATTCTTGGGATTACGGCCTAAAATGTATAGTTTGATGTACGGTGGTAAAGTATTAGCTACGACACGCTTCTTACCGCGAGTGTCTGTTCGGTTTGAGTCAGCAAATATCTCGAATGCAGCGTATTCAAAGCGAGAAACATCAATTGTATACAGTGACTTTGAATAAAATCGCCCTGTCCCCGTACGACGATAAACGCTATCTCCTAGATGATGGGATATCGTCTCGGGCTTATGGTCATTGGCGTAATCTCTCTGAGTGAACTTTTCACTCGGTTTGGTATTTAGTAGTATGTATTCGCCCACTGCGCATTAACTGATAGATTATTGATTATTCATCCGTAATAGCAATTTGAAAAGAAATAATAATTATAACGAAAAAAGTGCACCGTTTGTATAAGAGGTTTTTATTCCATCAAGAACTTGCTAATTTTGAGATAAAATTATGATCATGTTACGATAGTCACATGTTCTATGTATAGAGCAATATGTATTAAATATATGGTAATACGAGAGTTCTCCCTTCATTCTATTCTAGAGTTCATCTAATAAATGTTTTGTCAGGTGAACGCTCGCACCCCACGCTTCTTGAAAATCCACTTCATCTCCATTCTGTAGCTTTTTACACGTGTTCATGATTTCACCCATGATGCGATCCTTCTCCTGGAGAGCGTGTAGATTTGACACTGTGCTGAGGACTGCTTCTCGTAGCGACTCTTTCATTTGCGGTGTAAAGTCCTCCTCCGCCAAACTGATAGCCTGACTCTCCGTGTATCCCTCGATCATATACTTAAGTTTCTTCTCATTGTTAGAGTCACTATACGCTAGTCGTGTAGGAATACCGAATTGTTTCCTCCATATTTTACGTAACACCGTTTTAGGAGTTTTAACGTTTGGATACCCATTATCTCCTGCTACGTGTGATCTTGTGACGCTTCTTCTACCTCCTGTCTGCTCTGTGACTTTGAACCAGGGCGGTATTTGCTTGGTGTATAGACCATCGCCTCTCTGGATATTTGTGAGGATATTTTTCCCGAGTCGTCGCGATTCCGGTGTGCTCGGTTTTAGGTTTATGAACATAGAACCATATGGGGTTGAAATGGCATCTTCGTATACCTTCATGAAGTAATCGAGATGGGTTGGGTATATACGACGACCCAATAACGCGATTTGTTGTTTGTCGATGGGGTTGTTGAATAAAACCACGTATTGACAGTTTAGCGCGATATCCCTTGAAGCATTCCCCCTCTCGAACAAGTTTTGCACTATATAGATAACAGATGCGTTGTCATGGTGAGATCCTTTGGTGAAGAGATCGGATATTCTCGTGTCGTTTTTCGCTTCTGTCATGAGATCGTCTATGATGATTAGATTCCTCACGGTGGGATTAAAATAAGCGTCAGCGCCAAGATGGTGTGGTATTCCTAGGACGAACTCTATCTCCGGCATCCTCTTCGACATTTCTTCGTAAAGAGGTTGCCATTTACCATAAGAGTAGATAATTCTCTGCGGTGTAGGCTGAACATATGCTGTAATACCTCGCAATAACTTATCTACCCATACACTCTTTCCACTAGCGGTAGGACCCACAACTTTCATCGTAAATGGATGTACTAATTTCGTTGTTGTATAATCCATGATTGTTAAAAACTGTGTTGATGCGTTGCAAGCGGAAGATAAACTGATTATAAATCACTTATGCCACTCCCTAAGTATGCTTTCGCGCTTGGAGCTTCTACCGGATGGTCTCGATGTCCTCTTGGGGAACCCAGCTCGCGAATTTGATAGGCCAACCCATGTATGTAACCAGTTTTTCGACTCTACCTCTCCTCCGTCGCGTCTTGAGAACATCGTCTATACGCCATAACGCGTCGGGATCTTTTCTGACTCGCTGTAGTTCATGTTTATAAAATGTCGCCTGTACGCCATCGTCCATAAAATCCTTGAATTCATATACGGCGATGCCTCGCCTCCGGAATCGTTTAGCAATTAGAGTTGCTCCGTCCATTTAGCTTGATAGCCTCTTTGGAAGGCGTACCTCACGTGAGAGATTCTCACGGTATCACCGATATTCAATGTGAACGTTTGTTTTCGACCTCGTTTCACTGTGTCAACGTACATTTCCTTCCATAGGAGCGCCTCGTTCCCACTGTTAACGTCCTCCACCTTTCTGCTTCTTAAAATATGTTGAGGGTTTATGGACAGACTTTGCCTCGTTCCTATAAAATCTGATCCATTTATTCACATCGGGGGTGTACAACGGTCTCCCGGTCATAGTTGTTTTACGTGAAGCGTTACGATGACGGATTCGGTGAGAAATGTTGCCGGTTCACCCTGTTCGTCGGTTATATCGATTTCTAGATAGCGTACGTCGCTTAAAATGATCGGTAGGTAATGCGGCGTGGAGTATATCCTAGATACCGGTTTTTTCTGGAGTCCAGAGGCCTCGACGTAGCGTAGTAGAGGTACTTTCGTCTCGCCCACGAATGAATCTCCACATATATTACAATAAATGCGTAAAAGGGATCGCGATTTAACCTGTGGTTGTCTTTTAATGAATATTTCTACTAAGGCCACGACCCAAGTCTCGTCGAAATGGATGCTTTTATTCAAACTGACGCGAAATTTGCATGGTCGATTCTCGGGGAAAAGCGTCTTTGAGTCCTCGCTGTTTACGACGATGTAGTTATCCATTCGACTGATTCGCATTCAACTGTCTCCTCGGGTGTTGGAATAGTGTTATATGGCAATTCCAGATTTCAATTTTCAACATATGGGAAACATTCTGATACACTGAATATGTATAGATATGTAGTAAAATTAGGTGGATGACGGTAGACAAGGGCGCTCATATATAGGTTCGGGGGAGAACGTCGCATGATGTCATCAGGTATAAATAACCGAATATGTATAGATATGTAGTAAAATTAGGTGGATGATGTCATAAGGTATAAATAACCGGGTGACGTGTATAGCTATTTCAACAGATTGCTCTGCTTCCGAGCCAGGACACGCTTAATATCTCTACTTATATCTCCAAAACTCATCTAGTATTTCACGGGATGTAGGCTGTTATGTGTCAGTAACGTACCATAGTTGAATCCACTATGCTCAGGTTCGTACGCATGTATTTCGGAGGAGCTCTAGGACTTCAGCTCAAACAAGAGGTATCCAGGTATCCAGGTAATGCATGGCTACATATAATCACTGGATTTATGATTAATTTCATAAACAACTGTCCAGTTTCTCCTCCCCCACCATTTAAGTATATAAGCTAATATATATCTGTTCTGTTAGGAACAGACATGTACATAGTTGTTAAATATGCTTAAATCTATATAGTCGCTACATATGTTTTGTCTTAATTAGTTACATATTGTACTATTATGAGCTGCCCAAAATTCCAGAATATGCTTGCTTTTGCTTCTTGGAATATTGAAGGTTACAGAAATCTATGCGATAATACAATTGTAGATAAAATTAGACTGTTCGACTTCATAGACACTTGGTCCACTTCCACGAACCTAGAAAACTTTGATCTTCCAGGATATCAAATGAAAGTGAAACATAGAAATCAGCAAGCTAAATCTGGCAGGGGATCTGGGGAATTATATTCCTATACAGGGACAAATACACAAATTCTGTTACTCATATTAAAACGGACCACCAACATTCTCTTTGGCTTAAACTCCATGGATCGAAATTCGGATGGAAACATGACCTATTCATATGTACAACTTATATCCCCCCCCGGTGATTCAGACTATTTCAGTTCCCAATTCATATACCTTGAAAGGGAAATAGCTACTTACTCAAATCAAGGACATGTACTTCTACTTGACGATTTTAATGCTCGCACAGGTTCAATAAATGGTCCGATGCTAGACTACATACCTAACGACCAGGACACGCATGTTAGTAGTAGTATAAGCGTATTTAAGGTCAGTTTTTCCAGGGAGGTAACTCTTGGTTCCTTTTTTCCGCCAGGGGGCGCCACCAGCCCCGTATGACGTCACTTCCGGTCTGGGTGAATGGGGCGTGACCTGTGAACATGATAGGATATGTACTGACCTGTCTGTGGGGTTTTTCCACAATGTCGTTCACCTTCGTGTCTTATCGGTGACCGTGTCTTTTCGGTGACGTCCGTGTCTTTTCGGTGAGGTCCGCCATCTTCAGAACATGATAGGACATGTACTGACCTGTCTGTGGGGTTTTTCCACAATGTCGTTCATCTCCGTGTCTTTTCGGTCACCTTCGTGTCTTTTCGGTGACGTCCGTGTCTCTTCGGTGAGGTCCGTGTCTTTTCGGTGAGGTCCGTGACATCTTCGGGTACGTCCGTGTCTCTTCGGTGACCTCCGTGTGTTTTCGGTGACGGAGTGTGAACATGATAGCACATGTACTGACCTGTCTGTGGGGTTTTCCCACAATGTCGTTCACTTCCGAGTCTCTTCGGTCACTTCCCGAAAAGACACGAAGGTGCCCGAAGACACACGGAGGTGCCCGAAAATGTCACGGAGATCACCGAAGATGTCACGGAGGTCACCGAAGAGACACGGAGGTGCCCCAAGAGTCACGGAGGTCACCGAAAAGACACGGAGGTGACCGAAGACACAAAAAGGTCACCGAAAAGACACGAATGTCACGAAAAAACGTATAAAAGTTGAAATTATATGGGGATTGCTGCATTCATTGGCCTGCTTCACCAACCTGCCTCACCAGCCTACCTGACCAGCCTGAACCACTCTGACGACAGGAGCTATTTGCCTGAGCCTCACCGCAGCATGAGACGTGGAGAAGATTTTCCAGGGGATCCAGGAGCGCCTCCGGCTGATGCCTTGCCCGAAGACGAGCGTGTGAGTGAGATTTATCGACGTCACTGGAACACCATACGCCATTGTTTTCACCGTCACCGTCGTCTATTGGACTTGTATAACTTTCGACTGCAGGACCTCACGTATCTTTCTACCTATGCCGAGAACATTTTTACAGACCAGGTGACAGCTTTCAAGTTGAATATTACATTCGGCTACATCTTACGGCACAAAGAGACGGACCAGTTGCGGTATTTTTATCCCAGCAATACTACCTATGTGTTTGATCAACCCTTCATGGTGACGGATGCAATTTCTCTGGAGCCACTCATCGAGCAACTCACTACGTTGGACCCGTTGGAATGGGCGCGTCTGCAACGGCCCAACACCAAATGGCTTGTGGAAATGGTCACCAACGTCACATTTTTCGTCTTCAAAATGAGAGATCATCCTATCGGTGCTCCTGTCACTCATCCATCTTGGTTGCTTCGTCGAAAAGGGCTGTATGCGTTAACGGGAGGTTGGGGTGGTCCCTACAAAGACCGTAAATGTCTGTTTCGGTGTTTGGCCGTGCATTTGGACGAGTGTGATCCCAAGGTTTGTGACAAAGTGGCCAATGGCTATTGGAGATAGTATTTACAGAAGCAATTACAAGCGTCTAGTCCGTCATTCATAATCCAGCCGTCGTCCATTAGAGAATATCCGCGTCCATAATCCAAAGACCTATTCCATATTCCATATAACAGTATTAGCGCCAAATTCAAAAAGACAATCATTGCATACATAAACATAGGCTTGTTTCCTGCAAGAGAGAAGCGGTCAACAGTTTTCAATGATGCCGGCAAGACATCATGATGTTCCAAAAATGTCAAATCCGTATCGCTGATCAGTATTCTTAATCCATAATATTCGTTGTAAAGTCGTCACCTAAAGAATGATGTATCTCAGTCACGCTTTGATTGTGACTGTTCATATGAGTACCATGAGGATCTTGAAGTACATAGGTTCATACGGCCCCTAGCCCCGGGTTAAGCGGAATTAGGCACAAGTTACGAAACGTAGCGCCATAGATCTTGCACGCTACGTTCGTATTTTGCTATCAGCATGCGATATGTATCGCCAAATTTGAAAAACTTTGAGTGGAGGCGCTTGGTGGAATAGCCCTGTTTTATAAGTTTCTGCAACAATGTTTTGTGACGATTAAAATCATCACATTTAACACAGGATCTAGCAAATGCTACTAAGCGAGATATGTATACGCCATATGCAGGTCCCACTGGAATATTACTATCCAGAAAGGGATAGTTTACGATGTCGAAATTGTAATCATCTCTTTGTCATAAAGTCGACGAGAGAGAATGCCCGCTTCATTTTTATAGAGATAGATATCTAAATAAGATGTGCCTGTAGGGCTATCTGTAGTTTCCTTCAAATCCAGTGAAGGTGGATATATATCCTTCACTGCGTCATTTATATAGCGATTATCCACAGCGAGAAGATCGTCTATACAGCGGTTGGTGAATGAGAAGGAACGGGCTTTGAATGAATCGGTTTTTGAAAGCGCCTGCATATAGTCATATTCATAAGAGAACAGATACAGGTCAGCCAACAGGGGTGCACAATTAGTACCCATTGGAATACCTATATGCTGCTGATATATTGTGTTGCCAAATTTCACATAGATATTTTTAATGAGAAATTCAAGCAACTCTATAAACAAAGAAACATCCCATGAATGATATCTCTTGTATGTAGTCGCGCTAAAGAATGCTTTATGGCTTCCGACATTAATATATCTACGATCAGTTTTCTTGAACACAGATACTATTAATGAACTTATACGGTCAATAATGACCTGGATGAGCGGCAGTTCCGGGGAGTCCCCTTTAAGTATTTGGATGTCGTGGAAACTCTGTTCAACATCAATATCTTTGTATACCGATTACGACGCGAGGATGACATATTTGTGGCTGAATTGGTTCATCGCTCAACAGAACGGTATGCTTCTACGATGAAAGTCAATGTCTTCGACGACGGCGGGGTGAGTCATTTTCCCCTCATCTACGATATGAGCCTGTACGCGCAATCCTACAGTTGTGCCCAATGTCATCGGGTGTTTCACCGTTCCACCGACTTACATCGGCACGAGAAGATTTGTGACAATACTGTGAAACGCAAATTTCCTGGTGGCGTGTACCATAATACTCCTACCATTTTCGAGGAGCTGGCCTATGAGGGTCTTGTCATACCGGAAGAGGACCGTTATTTTCCCTACCGGGCGTGTTACGATTTCGAGGCCCTGTTGGAACCCATGGACATGTTCTCAGCGAAAACGCAGTGGACGCAGCGCCATATTCCCCTCAGTGTGAGCATTTCCACCAACGTACCCGGCTATGACGCTGCGCCGGTCTGTTTCGTGTCGTCGGGGGACTCCCATGAGTTGATTACCCGCATCATGGGTTATTTAGAGGAAGTCAGTGCGGCCAGTACGGAATTGTTGGTGTCCAAGTTCCAGGACGTACTGGACCAACTGGACGACCGGATTCCTATACCAGATGTATCGTTCAGCGACGATGAAGAGTCAGAGTCGGAGTCGGAGCCGGAACACATTCAGTCGCCGGATGTACCTTCACCTAAGCCGGATGCGGAGAAGTTGAAACCCCGCTTCCTACAATACCTAGGCCAGTTACCTGTGCTCGGCTTCGGGGCGATACGATCTCAACATGGTGAAGGAATTTCTCTACCCTTACTTGGCCCGGGCTAATACCATCAAGTCCATCATCAAAAAGATCAATAATCATATGGCCCTCACTACCACGTCACTCCATTTCCTGGATGTACGGAACTACTTAGCTCCAAATTATAGCTATGATCAGTGGGTGAAGGCGTACCACTGTGCACCAACCAAAGGGAGGTTCCCTTACACGTATATATCGACGCTCGACCGCTTGGAGGAAACACAGTTGCCACCCCGGGACGCTTTCTTTGACGATTTGAAGCTAGTGGAATGTTCGGAAGACACGTACCGGGACTACAGCAGGTATGGAACGACCAACATATGCAGACCTTGCGAGCTTTCCTGATATGATATAATAACTTAGATGTGGTTCGAAGCGGTCGAGAAAATGGTTCAACTCTTTCGGGACCAAATGCACGTCGACATATTCAAGGATTGCTTGAGTTTACCGGGTCTGGCTCTACGCCATCTCTTTCAAGATTGTCCCACTTACTTCTCGCTGATACAGCAAAAAGACGAGGATATGTACGATTGTCTAAAACAGAACATCGTCGGCGGGCCCAGTCTTATTTTTCACCGCTACCACGAGAAGGACGTGACCACTCTCCCCGGTGGGAAACCCTGTGCTAAAATCATCGGATTCGATGCCAATGCCCTGTACCTGTGGTCCCTTGCCCAGCCCATGTCCAGCGGTCATTATACGCGCTGGTTGGCGGAAGGTCAGCATTTCCGACCTCAACGTACACCGTACAAACATCTCGCCGACCAGTGGTTGGACTGGGAAGCCTATCGACGGGGAATTTCTATACACCATCAGACCAACGCCACAGAGAAGTGGATAGGAGATCGTCGACTCCCCTTCGATGGGTTTGCCCTTGTGGGTAGAACACCGACCGTATTTCAATTTTATGGCTGCTATTGGCACGGCCACGAATGCCATTTCAGCGCTGGACGCTTCAACCAACGACGTGGGAAATCGGCGGAAGAATTACGGGAAGAAGTCCAGGAGAACGGAGATTACATCAAAGAGAGGGGATACAACCTCATCGAAATGTGGAAGTGTGAATTTCACACCATGTGCCAGGCCCTCGCACATTTACGCCGTTTCCTTCAAGCGCGCGAGTACCCTCTCAGTCGTCGGCGACTCCTGACTCTGCCACAGATGTTCGACGCCATTCGTTCCGGGGACCTCTACGGCTTTGTGGAATGCGACCTGCATGTTCCCGACACTCTCAAGCCACTCTTCGCCCAGTGCCCACCCATCTTTAAAAACACACTGGTTGGTCGGGATGACATTGGAGACACCATGGGTGCCTATGCTGAGCAACACGAGTGTTTGCCTCGACCTCGACGTATGTTGATTGGCAGTATGTGGGCAGAGAAAATCTTGCTGGGTACCCCGCTACTACAGTGGTACATCAGCCACGGCCTGAAAGTCACGCGCGTGTACCAAGTCTTACAGTACGTACCCAACGCCTGTTTTGCGGGAAATGCCGACATCGTGACGTCTGCCCGTCGTCAAGGCGATCAAGATCCGAGTAAGGCCACCATCGGCGAATCGTGGAAATTGACGGGCAATGGCTATTATGGCAAAACGGTGACTAACCAAGATAAGCACATGAACATAAAGATCTGTACCACCAAACAAGCCCGCAAAAAGTCAATTCTCCCCTGTTTCGGTCCGTGGAGGTCATCGATGACGATACGTATGAAGTGACTTCAGCCAAAAAGACTATCCATTACAACCTGCCCCTCCAAATTGGATGTATGGTATACCAGGTGGCCAAGCTGAGGATGCTCCAGTTTTTATATGATTTCATGGGTGTGTATTTTAATCCATCAGACTGGCGACTCCTGGAGATGGATACAGACTCTGCTTACATGGCCGTGTCTAATGCGGATTGGGAGTCCCTGGTCAAACCCGAGTTACGTGCACAGTATGAGGCGAAACGGGACCAGTGGCTACCTCGACGTGACCATTACCAGTACGACAAGCGGAAAACAATAAGTTTAGCTGCAAAGGGGTGAACCGGCGCGATCCGGCCATCGACAAAGCCTTGTACCTGAACGTGCTGCAAAGCCAGGCCAGTGCGAGTGGGACTAACAGAGGATTTCGGGTCGTGGACCACCAGATGCGGACGTACATCCAGAAACGAGATGCCTTCACATTCTTCTACCCCAAGCGGAAAGTCCTTCTCGATGACATCAGTACCATTTACCTGGACTTGTGAAACTATGACATTTGATATACTTCTCATGATACGAGTTAAAACTATAACTGTAAAAAGTCAGGATGGCCGCCAGTCCTAAGTGCTGGTCTGCGCAATGCAGGACGTGGGTTCGAATCCTACTCCTCACAGTTGTACACACCTACTGTATTCTTTTGTACATATTCTATACATTCTTGTTCACCTGAATAAAAAAAAAGTCAAAACGCTATATAGACGATCTTCTCGCTGTGGATAATCGCTATATAAATGACGCAGTGAAGGATATATATCCACCTTCACTGGATTTGAAGGAAACTACAGATAGCCCTACAGGCACATCTTATTTAGATCTCTATCTCTATAAAAATGAAGCGGGCATTCTCTCTCGTCGACTTTATGACAAAGGTAAACTATCCCTTTCTGGATAGTAATATTCCAGTAGGACCTGCATATGGCGTATACATATCTCGCTTAGTAGCATTTGCTAGATCCTGTGTTAAATGTGATGATTTTAATCAACGTCACAAAACATTGTTGCAGAAACTTATAAAACAGGGCTATTCCATCAAGCGCCTCCACTCGGAGTTTCTCGGATTTGGCGATACATGTCGCATGCTGATAGCAAAGTGCGAGCGTAGCGTGCAGGATCTATGGCGCTACGTTTCGTGACTTGTGTCTGGTTCCGCTTGACCCGGGGCTGGGGGCCGTGTGAACCCATGTGCTTCGGGATCCTCATGGTGCTCGTATGAACAGTCACAATCAAAGCGTGACTGAGATACATCTTTTTTTTAGATGACGACTCTATAACGAATATTATGGATTAAGAATACTGATCAGCGATACGGATTTGATATTTTTGGGACATCATGATGTCTTGCCGGCATCATTGAAAACTGTTGACCGCTTCTCTCTTGCAGGAAACAAGCCTATGTTTATGTATACTATGATTGTCTTTTGAATTTGGTGATAATACTGTTATATGGAATATGGAATAGGTCTTTGGATTATGGACGCGGATATTCTTTAATGGACGACGGCTGGATTATGAATGACGGACTAGACGCTTGTAATTTATGAATTTTTCTATTGAACATCAATGAACGTCAGAACACCAACGTCATAACAAAAACAATAAGAACACCGCGCGGTGCATTGAATCAATTAAGACAACCAGAGTTCATAATCCAGCCGTCGTTCATTAGAGAATATCCGCGTCCATAATCCAAAGACCTATTCCATTTTCCATATAACAGTATTAGCACCAAATTCAAAAAAGACAATCATAGTACACAAAAACATAGGCTTGTTTCCTGCAAGAGAGAAGCGGTCAACAGTTTTCAATGATGCCGGCAAGACATCATGATGTTCCAAAAATATCAAATCCGTATCGCTGATCAGTATTCTTACACATTGCGTGGAAACACACCTCGAAAGGGTACCCGAGGATCTCGCTGGAGTATGGCCGTCAGCTGCTCTGTATCCATGACTAGCTGGCGTAGTCACACAGGACGTTTCTTTGCTGATCCACGGTGATGACGTTATCAAACTCGGCGTAGCAAATCACGTTAATGGTATGGGGTAGAGGGACGGAGAAACGCAGTTCCAACCGTAAGTTTCCTTTCTTGAACAAGGCCAGTTGATGATCGTGTTCCAAGGTGGAGGTGAGGTCGAAGGCAAACAAAGTGTACCCACGGCCAAAGTCTCGTCGAGTGATGGTATTTCTTTCGTCTTGATTGTTTTGTCCTGTGGCTGTTCAGGTTCAGGTAGCTCCGCACATAGTGATGGTTAACAAAATCCGGTTGTAACGGTCTAACGGTCGGGTTGGAACTTGATGGCCGGCCACGTGCAGTGCCACAAAGTTGATGTTGAAATGTTGAAAGTGGAACGGATTCTCACCCCACTGTCCATTGAAACTGGTGTTGGTGACACACGCCAGGGTAAGACGTTTAGGGAGATCCCCTAGAAATAAATTTTCACGATTGGCCATCATCGTACCTGCCGGCACGGAGAACACCTTGGTCTGTACGCGTCGGATGGGGTACAGGGCTGGTTTTTTCGATAAGGCTTCCATGTGACTCACCAACACGCCCTGTTGCAAATCCACGGTACGCAGAAACAGGGCTGCTTCTTCTATGATGATCTTGTAATTGGGGTTATCTCCCCCGGCCATCAAGGCGAAGGCGGGTGGGGAACGAATCAGCTTGATCTTGATGGATACACCGTTCATCAGGTATCGATCTTGCAGGAACAGGTCGGCGCGCAGTCGACCCATCATATCGACGGACTTGCTACCGCCTGTAAACCTTCTGCATTGGATGAACCCACTATTTGCCACGGTGGTCATATCCATTTCACCGGACGAATCCCTGTAGAACAGTGAGGCTTGCAAGTGTGTTTTTTTGGCATCTTCTCCGTACGACAATAACGTCTCGATGTAGGCACGGTACGGGTACGTATTGGTGGACGTACTGATGAGTTTATCGTTCAGACTGATATCCACCTGTTGGAACATCGAGAGCAGCCAGAGATTCACTGGGGCTACCACCGCTTCCTCGTCGATGTCCGTCCCGTCTCCTTTCCCCACTTTGGCTTTCACGTAAAGGTACGTGTGGGCTAAATCCAGGTAGGCCGTATCTCTGTTTTCAACGGTAAATTCCAGCGGTCCCGTTCCCGTCAGGCTAGCCATGGGGCGATGTTCTACCCAACGACCTTCGGCGACACTGGTCTGTGTGGGAGGAATAGTCCACAAATCCAATTCACTGTTGGTAGACGGACACGACTCGGAGTGGATGAATGCCATTATGCGAAGATGTCTCTCCTACTCTTCTTCTTCTTCTGGCGTGTGCCTCGTCGGTGTGTTGATCGTCGAATGACTCTACCCTGTGACGGGGGTTGTCTTTTAAGAGCTTTGGCCACCAAGACGCTGCCTGCTTCTTTGGCCCGTCTTTCAAGGCTTGTCGGGGTGCCGCACCACTCAAGACATCACCGGCCACTTGCAGTCCACTGCGTACCGCTCGTTTGCCCACCGCTTTTACTCCACGTGACACCAAGGGTAAAAACGTTTTGACGATGCTCCCGAGTATGTTTCCCAATCCGTGACCTCGTTGCATGCGTGTACCGCTAAAGACTGGAAGGCCACCGCCCGTTTGTTTCTTGTAATAGTCGGCATAGCTGGCCGTATGGCACTGGTAAGGCACGTACATTATACGAAGTGGGGAGAACGTGCTTGTCGGAAATGAAGTGTCAGCACCACCTTCCCTCGTTCGAATGGCGCCGGGCGTCCCGTGTCATCTCTTATATCCACCGTGATCGTGTTGATATCGCAGTGTCGCACGGATAGGTAGAGTACGTGGTTGAAACTGTGTGTGACTTGATCGCCATACCTCTTTTTAATGGGAATCACCCGTAACAGAGGTGTGTTGACATCGCCCACAATGTGGTTGTCCACCACGTCCGAGTACACGTAGAGTCCGTACATAACCACCCTCATATCCATCGTGATGGGGCCTTTGTGGGCGGTGGGACCAGCGAACATCCGTAGATTGAAACCCATCATTTGCTCTAGGGCAGGACTGATTTCCACACCCACTTTGGGGCTGAGAGTGAGACAGGCCTTGTCGTTGTGTGCGTTGTAATCGAAGTCCACATGATTGATGAAGGGAAAGGTTTTGAAACATTCGTGACCTCCCGTAGAGACTTATATTGCATCAGTTTTTTCAGGACTTCCAGGAACTCCTTGGCGGTATCGTATTGGCCTTCGGGTAGGGCCAGATGAGTGACTTTGCCTTCGTAGGTCACCTCGTACCACACTTCCTTGTCTCGCACGTTGTACCACGAGTAAGGGTATTGGATATCCACGAGTCCACATTCCCAGCGTCCAGGTAAATGCAACGGTTGCGGCAACTGGGTCACGTACTTGGCCAAGGTGTTGTCAGGAAACACATCGAGCGAACTGTTACTGGGCAACGTGAGGTAAAACATGACGACTGAGCTTTCTTGCTTCTGAACCTGGCTTTAATAGGGCTCCCAGGCCTTGGGCGGATGAACGCGGCGTTGTGTTCGTCGCGGCGACTTGCTACGTGTCATAGATCTTGATGCACGTAGTTTCAGGGGGTGGCGTGGTAAAAGGGGTGACGAAGTAGGTGCTCGTCGTTGTGGTGTTTTGGGGGGTGACTCCGGTTCCCAAGAAGGTAGTGGTGGTGGTGGTGGTGATGGTGGTGGTCTACTCGGCGATTGCTGGGTCCGCTGCATCCACCGCCAACGGTTAGGATTCCCCACCAATTCTTGAGGGACGTGTGTGTCTTTCAACCCCTGAGCAAAGGCTTCCCAGCCCGGTGGATTAGAGTGTTTGCGAGAGCGCACCGTATCGTTGATCAAATCGGTGATATGAAACCCCGGCACCACTCGGTTTCGAATAAGCAGTTCCCCCTGATCGCTTCAACCCATATCGGGATTCTGTTTCACCCAGTCCAACAATAAACGAGCCTTGGTCTTGAATGCCTTAGGGACACTGGCCAAGATAGGCACGGGATAGGGCGATTGCAAACTCTGTAACAGTCGAGGTTCGACCAGCATTTTTTTCGTATGTTCCATGACGTTAGCGTGCTCCACCCAAGATGGACCCTACTAACGGTCCCAGTACGGAGGCGGCTAAGGGTGCGAGTAGTGCCCCGAGCAATCCACCTCGCTGTAACACCTGTTTCTTTTTCTTTAAACTTCCCGTCTTCTTCACCAGCGTTCGGAGACCCGTCTTGTGCCGTTGCAATGTCCCTTTCTGCAGGGGACTGAGAGGAACATTCCCTTTTAACACATTATGAGCGACTTCACACAAACACCGTACTAATTCCGCGTCCGCGCCGCGCACCAGGACCCGGCCCACCTCCGGTGGCGCGCTGCGTAATACGCGGAGCGCCGGCGCGTGCTTCCGTATCCGTGCAGACATGATGAGGAAGTGAATGCTAGAGGGTTGTGTCTTCTTCTTTTATTTGGGCGTGTACACCGTCTGGAACTCTCCGGGAAAAATGTAGCTCCGCAATCGAAGTGCCGAGGGTGTTCCTTGTTTCAAGTCGATGAGCAGATAGCCGTGGGCCCCTTGGGTGGCATCTTCAAAGGCTTCCCGCACATAGGCCGTGTTTTTAGGGTACATCTGTCTCGCCAGGTGCATAATTTGTGATGCGTCTCTGGGGTTTTTGAACAATACCACATACTGAGCATTCAAACTGATGTTCCTGGGCTCTTTGTTCTTACTGAAGAGATTCTGAACGATGTAGATGATGCTCAACCGACGATGATGGCTCCCTTTCGTAAAGAGACGCGTCACCCGACTGTCCGTTTCGGTCATCAGATCGTCTACCACTACCAACGTGTCTTCTGGGGTATCCTCTGGGGGTAGTCCTTCCACCAAGGTGAGTCCAGGTATGCGTGCCAGTTCCTCGTACGCAGGCTGCCAAGCTCCATAACACCAGAGGATGCGAGCCACGGGCGGTGAAATGAGGGCTGACCCGTGTTGGATGATCCGTTGAACGAAGTGTGTTTTTCCCGTCCCGGTCGGTCCAGCGATGAGACACGTGAAGGGATGCTGCCACCGAGTATCCATAGGTTATTTGGTGATTTGTGCCAAGCGTTCAGAGGCCCACCACCGTTGTCGTGGATCCCACCGGGGGTCGTAGTCGTTCGGGTACCGTTGCCGTGGTAAACGTGGTACTATACCCACTCTAGGCGTTAGAGTCGTGGTCGTGGGAGTCCTATGTTGCCGTGGTTTTGTCCTGGTAGCTGTGATGGTGGAAGATGATGCTGGTGGGTCGCTTCTGAGGGTAGGACTAGGCAGGTACACGGGTGGTACCCTGGTGAAGTTCCGCAGAGTAGTAGTAGTAGTAGGACTAGACCGCGTAGTGGGATGGGTTGTAGAACCTGGTGGTACCCTGGTAATGTTCCGCAGAGTAGTAGGAGAGATGGTGGTGGTGGTGGCGGTGGTGGTGTTGTGTGATTGCACTTGACCTTGGGGGCCGCTATTGGACGAGTGGATGGTAGGTTGAAACAGGATATCAGGTACGCCAAGTCGTAGAAGACTCCTCCAAACAAGGTACCCAGAAGCACTAGTAGACACACGACGGTACCGACTTGTCCTTTTCGAGTGCGCAGCACTAAGGGCAGATGTGCACTATCCATGGTACAACCCTAGACTGAACGCTGTAGGCGATGTGAGGTAGAATTTATAGCCGTTTCATGTCACGGGCTGAGACCCAGGAATTAAACGAACTGGGCCAACCTTGCCATTTGACGAAATGATAGGGGATGCCACATCGACGTTCCGTTTTCAAAATCTTTTCCACCGTGTGGTAGTCTTTCCGTGTTTTTACCACCGGTTGTAATTCTGCCTCGTAAAACGTGCCTTGCAGTGTTTCTCCTTGTAGATCTTCCAGTTGATAGACGTGTGGGTTTCGAGGGCTATGGCGAACGATGACAAAGTGCTCGTCACTCCAGTTGGGCAAGTAACTTTTCTCAAATTGCCCTTTGACTTTACTGATCCGTACCACATCTCCGCGTTTGTAACGGGGTGACGTGAGTGGACTTGGTTCTATCGAGTACAGCGAACGGCGCCCTTGATGTTCTGAACAATACCACATAGCCGTGGGCCCCTTGGGTGGCATCTTCAAAGGCTTCCCGCACATAGGCCGTGTTTTTAGGGTACATCTGTCTCGCCAGGTGCATAATTTGTGATGCGTCTCTGGGGTTTTTGAACAACACCACATACTGAGCATTCAAACTAATGTTCCTGTGCTCTTTGTTCTTACTGAAGAGATTCTGGACGATGTAGATGATGCTCAACCGACGATGATGGCTTCCTTTCGTAAAGAGACGGGTGACTCGACTGTCCGTTTCGGTCATCAGGTCGTTTACCACGACCAACGTGTCTTCTGGGGTGTCCTCTGGGGGTAATCCTTCCACCAAGGTGAGTCCAGGGATGCGTGCCAGTTCCTCGTACGCAGGTTGCCAAGCTCCATAACACCACAGGATGTGAGCCACGGGAGGTGAAATGAGGGCTGACCCGTGTTGGATGAGCCGTTGAACGAAGTGTGTTTTTCCCGACCCGGTCGGTCCAGCGATGAGACACGTGAAGGGATGCTGCCACCGAGGATCCATAGGTTTATTTGGTGATTTGCGCCAAGCGTTCAGAGGCCCACCACCGTTGTCGTGGATCCCACCGGTGGTCGTAGTCGTGCGGGTACCATTGCCGTGGTAAACGTGGTACTATGCCCACTCTAGGTGTTAGCGTCGTGGTGGTGGTGGGAGTTCTATGTTGCCGTGGTTTTGCCCTGGTAGCTGTGATGGTGGAAGATGATGCGGGTGGGGAGCCCCTGAGGGTAGGACTAGGCAGGTATACGGGGGGTGAAGTTCCGCAGAGTAGGAGGAGGACTAGACCGCGTAGTGGGATGGGTTGTAGAACCTGGTGGTACCCTGGTAATGTTCCGCAGCGTAGTAGGAGAGGTGGTGGTGGTGGTGGTGGGTGATTGCACTTGACGTTGGGGGGCCGCTATTGGACGAGTGGATGGTAGGTTGAAACAGGATATCAGGTACGCCAAATCGTAGAAGACCCCTCCAAATAAGGTACCCAGAAGCAAGGGCAGATGTGCCTTGCCATTTGACGAAATGATAGGGGATGCCACGTCGACGCTCCGTTTTAAAAATCGTTTCCACCGTGTAGTAGTCTTTCCGTGTTTTTACCACCGGTTGTAACTCTGCCTCGTAAAACGTGCCTTGTAGTGTTTCTCCTTGTCGATCTTCCAGTTGATAGACGTGTGGGTTTCGAGGGCTATGGCGAACGATGGCAAAGGGCTCGTCACTCCAGTTGGGCAAGTAACTTTTCTCAAATTGCCCTTTGACTTTACTGATCCGTACCACATCCCCGGGTTTGTAACGGGGTGACGTGAGTGGACTTGGTTCTATCGAGTACAGCGTACGGCGCACTTGATGTTCGTTGCGTTCCGTCACATCGAGGGGAACCCACTGGATACTGCGATGACAGGCTCGATTGTACCCTTGGACCAGTTGAGGTAGCACATCGATGTACCGTCGGGTGTTTTTGGCGGTAAAATACTTGTACATCCGTCCTTTGAAGGTCCGGTTGAGGCTTTGGTCTCGTTGTACGTATGGAAGAAAAACACCTTCTGTTTCTTCAGAAAGGCTTGAAAGTGGCGGTTGAGAAATTCTGTGCCTTCATCCGTTTGCAAATAGAGGGGTTTGCGACCCGTCTTGAAAATCTGCTGGAACGCTCGTGCCAGATTCTCTCCTGTACCGATGTCCATTATTGTGGGCAGCAAATCGACTCATATCGACCAAATCGGCCTGCCATTGTGCGTCTACGCCTCCTACGATGACTCGGGTACGGCGAAAATGTCGTCGGGCTGCTCGATGTAAGCTATAAGTGTCTTGGGTTTTTACATACTCGAACTTCAGTTCGACTGATGCCTTGGGAATGTGCAGCTCGAGCGAGCGCTGCCACAGCGCTATAAGCGGCTGGACTGGTTGGGTTGTAATACAAATCTGTTAACACCTTGTTCACAGTCTTACTCCACGTGGATTCCTGCCGGCCGGTCTTGCGGGTGCTCCACTGGCTTCCCTTTCGGGTCCCCCTCTGGGTGCCCCTCTGGGTTGCGCTGTTGTGTGTTCGCTTCATGGTAAGACACTGACACTCTAGCCTGTGTGCACCCTATAGATATAGTACTTCATCGACAATGGGGACTACTTTTTCCAAGGCCGTCCATAGATCAGGGTCCAGGGTAAAACCACCATCGTTCAGACAGAGGAGTCGAGCAAAAAAGGCGCCGCGGAAAATGTAGACGTCGTCACACAGGTGAATGCTATCACCGTCGGGGTCACCCAACAACACCCGTTTCAAGGTAGTCCAGCCTTCCGGTGACAAAGATACGCGCGCTTTGGGTTCAGGCGTACACCAACACCTAAGTCCGCTATCGATGAGGTCCACTCGTTTGGGGTACAACATTAGGGTGCAGCCAGGTGTAAGAGTTCGGGTAGCCACAGAGTTCGCGTCGGGGTGCAGTAAGTCGTGGACGTCGGGGATAATAGCTTTCAGCGCCTGCCATAATGCAGGACGGAGTGTGATATGGGGACCACCACGCTGTTCTAACCGGGGGAAAAAAGAATCATCTCTACCACTTCGTAGTGGTAGGGTTAAAAATAGCTTCACCTCTCAAGGTTGTTCTTCGATGAGCTGCAGGTGATGGTCATTGACGATCAGGGTGACGTTGGCGGTCAGTTGGAACAACGCAAGCTCACCATCTGCTCCGCACGCTCCCATGGTGGTGAATGACAAACACCGGCTAGGGAGGCCTGTATATATATCGCTGTACAGGCACTTACACTACAATGTCAAGTCCCCCTATGGGTATTATTACACGTTATAGTTTTTATTTGTTCGTGTCTCTCTATCCTAGTCCGTACCCGTACCCGTTCTGGTTTTATTTTTCCGTCTCCCTTCACCCTTCGTGAAAGTCCGTGATCACTCGGTAGTGTCATGTTAAATTAACCCCTAGTCCGTAGCCGTACACGTTATAGTTTTATTTTTTTCGTGCCTATCTATGCTAATCCGTACCCATACACGTTATAGTTTTTATTTTCCATGGCCCCACCTTCGTCAAAGTCCGTGATCATTCGGGGTGTAATGTTATAGAGATACGAATTGATTTAACCTAGCATTTCCTATACCACAGTTTGGTGCAAAAACCGGGGATTGAAATGTTAACCCAGAAGGTATTACGGAGCCTTATTGGGCCAATCAGCGTCCCGTATTTCAACCAATGAAAGAGGTTCGCCCTGCTTTAAACAGCCAATGAGAATCCACTCTATTCAGCATAAAACCCAGGGCACGCGTGGGGAGAGCGCGCATGCAAATCACATTTCTCGAAGCAGCAAGACGTATGCACCAAGCAGGAGAAAATGAGCGGGACAGCCAAAATGTCTACCACCAAAGCTGCAGGACGCATGGCCAAAGAGAAGAGAGAGAGAGAGAGGCGCTTGCCATGGCTGTGAAGGCGTATTGGTTGGACGAGATACGAAAATGGTGCCGACAGAATATGAATTTCACGACACAGACATGGCAATATCTGCACCTTCTAATCGCCGCGGCCTCCACAACGTTAACTGGTGAAGACTGGTTGGACTGCCTGCGAGATGCCCTTGACGAGCACTACCAACAACAACAACAGGAGTTCATCGACATCGGTGAACTACAAAGAATTGCGCCAGCATCCTTTCTGGGCCACATCCCATCAGTCCCGGATGCGGAGGAACAGCCTGGCCCCGAACAACAACAACAACAACAGCCCGGAAGATACTTTTCCGCCAGTTTGATGGAGTAGACAGGACAACCTCATCCCCTGAATAAAACAGGGTAAACAAATTGAAAGGCCCTTTTCAGGGCCACCCCAATCTTACGAAAGGGGACTTCTAACGTGGCACATTCAATTAAAATCAGGCCCTACATTTGTGAATCTCCTCTCCTCTCCTCAATATTCTATGATTACCAATCTCCAACGCCAAAAAAAAAAAATCTGCCATCAAAGGCCCTTTTGAGGGCCAACCCCTAGCCTTCCAAACAGCACTTATAACAATTGCCCCTAGGCCCTACGAATGCCAATCTCCTCTCCCCTATGATTACCAATCTCCCACACCGCCTCACAACAAATTTTTTTTTTACACTCGGCTTTTTCCGGGACTACTCGGTATATCTCAATCTTCTCTCCTCTATGATGACCAATCTCCCACACCTCCTGACAACAAAAACATTTTTTTACACTCGGCTTTTTCTGGGACTACTTGGTATATTATTACCGTACATTCATACTAATAGTGTTTTTTTTTGTCTGGGTGAATGGGGCATGTGAACCTGATAGGATATGTACTGACCTGTCTGTGGGGTTTTCCCCTACAATATCGTTCACCTTCGTGTTTTTTCGGTGAGGTGCGAAGGGTGTTTTCTTTTCGGTGTGATGGGAACAGGATAGGCCATGTACTGTTTGTGGGGGGTTTTCCCGCCAGAATTTCGCTGTCGTCTGCTTGGGGTTGTCACGTGCCGAACACCTGGCTCCCCGAATTGCAACATTGTTGCACGTTCGCTACAATGTTGCGGCATCGTGAACACCTGGTCTGGCGTCTGCGTGAGTGAGTTCACGTGCCGAACACGATTAGGAGTGCATGTACGGACTTGTATGCCGTCCATTCATTTGAGTCGGGGACTTGGGGTCCCTACGGGAGGATTTTGCAAGTCATGGGTGGGTGTATGTAAAATGAGGATTTGTCTCGAAAATATAAAAAGCGGAACACGGACTTTACCCCTAAAATAGGGAAAGCCCCTATCAACCCTAGCCAAAAGGGCTAATATCGGTCCCCGGGCTTATCGGGGCCTGCCTATCAAGTCAATCGGGTGGGTGTATGTAAATTTAGGATTTGTGCCGAAACTATAAAAAGCGGAACACGGACTTTACCCCTAAAATAGGGGAAAGCCCCTATCAACCCTAGCCAAAAGGGCTAATATCGGTCCCCGGGCTTATCGGGGCCTGCCTATCAAGTCAATGGGGTGGGTGCATGTAAAATTAGGATTTTTTTCCGAAAATATAAAAAGCGGAACACGGACTTTACCCCTAAAATAGGGGAAAACCCGTATCACCTCTAGCCAAAAGGGCTAATATCGGTCCCCGGGCTTATCGGGCCTGCCTATCAAGTCAATGGGGTGGGTGCATGTAAAATTAGGATTTTTTCCCGAAAATATAAAAAGCGGAACTCGGACTTTACCCCTACAATAGGGGTCTGTATTATACAATATAAGGGAAAATGCCTGTATGGGGTATGGGGATGGTCAATTTTTTTCGTGGGCTTTACTATGGCTTGTGGGGTCTTGTTTTTCACGTCTCGCCGAGAAAAACACAATGGGAGGGGTCCCTGAGCGAATCGGTGAAATTTTTGGGAAAAGTCACCGAGGTCTGTATATATAGGCTCATGCTGGCTATATGAGGGGAGGGGTCGTCAATTTTTTGTGTGGGTGTTACTATGGCTTGTGGGGTCTCGTTTTTCTCGTCTCGCCGAGAAAAACACAATGGGAGGGGTCCCGGAGCGAATCGGTGAATTTTTTGGGAAAAGTCACCGAGGTCTGTATATAGGCTCATACTGGCTATATGGGGGGAGGGGTGGTCAATGTTTTTTTGTGGGTGTTACTCTGGGTTGTGGGGTCTCGTATTTCTCGTCTCGCCGAGAAAAACACAATGGGAGGGGTCCCGGAGCGAATCGGTGAAATTTTGGGGAAAAGTCACCGAGGTCTGTATATGACCTGTATCCTTTCATCTTGTCTTTGAACTTGGATCATGTTTAGACATGTTGGGGTTTTCCCCATCACGTGCGGTATGACGTCACTTCCGGTCTGGGTGAATGGGGCATGTGAATGGCACATGTACTGACCTGTCTGTGGGGTTTTTCCGTACAGTGTCGTTCACCTTCGTGTTTTTTCGGTGCGAAGGGTACGTTCGGTGAGATGGGAACATGATAGGCCATGTACTGTCTGTGGGGGGTTTTCCCGCCAGAATTTCGCTGTCGTCTGCTTGGGGTTGTCACGTGCCGAACACCTGGCTCCCCGAATTGCAACATTGTTGCACGTTCGCTACAATGTTGCGGCATCGTGAACACCTGGGCTGGCGTCTGCGTGAGTGAGTTCACGCGCCGAACACGATTAGGAGTGCATGTACGGACTTGTATGACGTCCATTCATTTGAGTCGGGGACTTGGGGTCCCTACGGGAGGATTTTGCAAGTCATGGGTGGGTGTATGTAAAATGAGGATTTGTCTCGAAAATATAAAAAGCGGAACACGGACTTTACCCCTAAAATAGGGAAAGCCCCTATCAACCCTAGCCAAAAGGGCTAATATCGGTCCCCGGGCTTATCGGGGCCTGCCTATCAAGTCAATCGGGTGGGTGCATGTAAAATTAGGATTTTTTCCGAAAATATAAAAAGCGGAACACGGACTTTACCCCTAAAATAGGGGAAAACTCCTTTCAACTCTAGTCAAAAGGGCTAATAGCGGTCCCTGGGCTTATCGGGGCCAGCCTATCAAGTCAATGGGGTGGGTGCATGTAAAATTAGGATTTTTTTCCGAAAATATGAAAAGCGGAACACGGACTTTACCCCTAAAATAGGGGAAAACTCCTATCAACTCTAGCCAAAAGGGCTAATATCGGTCCCCGGGCTTATCGGGGCCTGCCTATCAAGTCAATAGGGTGGGTGCATGTAAAATTAGGATTTTTTTTCTCGAAAATATGAAAAGCGGAACACGGACTTTACCCCTAAAATAGGGGAAAACTCCTATCACCTCTAGCCAAAAGGGCTAATATCGATCCCCGGGCTTATCGGAGCCTGCCTATCAAGTCAATGGGGTGGGTGCATGTAAAATTAGGATTTTTTTCCGAAAATATAAAAAGCGGAACTCGGACTTTACCCCTACAATAGGGGTCTGTATTATACAATATAAGGGAAAATGCCTGTATGGGGTATGGGGATGGTCAATTTTTTTCGTGGGCTTTACTATGGCTTGTGGGGTCTTGTTTTTCACGTCTCGCCGAGAAAAACACAATGGGAGGGGTCACTGAGCGAATCGGTGAAATTTTGGGGAAAAGTCACCGAGGTCTGTATATAGGCTCATACTGGCTATATGAGGGGAGGGGTGGTCAATTTTTTTTGTGGGTGTTACTATGGGTTGTGGGGTCTCGTTTTTCTCGTCTCGCCGAGAAAAACACAATGGGAGGGGTCCCGGAGCGAATCGGTGAAATTTTTGGGAAAAGTCACCGAGGTCTGTATATAGGCTCATACTGGCTATATGAGGGGAGGGGTGGTCAATTTTTTTTGTGGGTGTTACTATGGGTTGTGGGGTCTCGTTTTTCTCGTCTCGCCGAGAAAAACACAATGGGAGGGGTCCCGGAGAGAATCGGTGAAATTTTGGGGAAAAGTCACCGAGGTCTGTATATAGGCTCGTATAGCTCCATACTGGCTATATTGGGGTATAGGTTCAACCTGGGAAATTCACACACGTTCATTGTGATATGGGTTGTTTGGATTTGTGTTTCACGTCTCGTCATTTAGAACACGATGGGAAGGGTTTCGAAGCGGAACGGTGAAATTTTTGGAAAAAGTTCAGTGAGGCCTGGGTAAGCCCATAGGCCTATACTGCATGGTTATGGGGTATAGGCCCATACGGGGTGGACGTTTTGGGGTCTAGGTGAGCCCCTAATGATCCTATGGTGTCGTATGAGGTCTTGTTTTGAAGCTCTCGTGGAGGAGCATCCGACAGGGCTAATAGTTCGTCCGTTTTCAATAGTCTGCGCATACGCAGTCTGGCCGTAGTGTAGAAAGCAGGCATTTGGGGGGTATGTGGGGGTGTGTTTGGGGTAGAGATGGACCGCTATGGGTTCGAATGGGTAGTGGAAGGTGTCAAAGTGAAGCTTGTGTGGGGTAGAGTCAGAATGGCGTGTTTTTAAATGCAAGTCGCGTCAATCTGCGCATGCGCAGTTGGTTGTAGTAAGTAAAGTGGCCATTTTGGGGCAGTGCAGGAAGGTATTTGGTGTCGAGATGGACCATCCTTGGTCCGAATGCGTCCTGGGAGGTGTCATATTGTAGCTCTCGGGATGTAAACCCCGATTTGAGAGATGTTCACGTCATCTGTGACGTCATTGGTGACGTCATCAGTACGAGTAGTAGCCAAAGTGAACATTTTGGGGCAGTAAAAGAAGGTATTTGGGGTAGAAATGGACCATCCTTGGTCCGAATGCGTCCTGGGAGGTGTCATGTTGTAGCTCTCGGGGTGTACAGCCCCACTTGAGGGATGTTCCCGTTATCTGTGACGGCATCGGTGACGTCATCAATACGAGTAGTATCGAAAGTGGGCATTTTAGGAAAGTGCAGGAAGGTATTTGGGGTAGAGAGGGACAATCCTTGGTCCGATTGTGTCGTGGGAGGTGTCATCTTGTAGCTTTCATGGTGTACATCCCCATTTGAGAGATGTTCGCGTCCTCTGTGACGTCATTGGTGACGTCATCAGTACGAGTAGTAGCGAAAGTGGGCATTTTGGGGCAGTGAAGGAAGGTATTTGGGGTAGAGATGGACCATCGTTGGTCCGAATGCGTCGTGGAAGGTGTCATCTTGTAGCCTTCGGGGTGCAGACCCCGATTTGAGGGATGTCCACAGCATCTGTGACGTCATTGATGACGTCATCAGTAGGAGTAGTAGCGAAAGTGGGCATTTTGGGGCGGTGAAGATAGGGATTTGGGGTAGGGATGGACCATCCTTGGTCCGAATGCGTCGTGCGTGGGGAGGGTGTCATCTTGTAGCTCTCGGGGTGAAGACCGCGATTTGAGAGATGTCCACAGCATCTGTGACGTCATCGGTGACGAGCAATAGCGAAGGTGAGCATTTTAGGGGAGTGAAGGAAGGATTAGTAGTATAAAAGCGCATTTCGAGCCCTTTTGACCTAGCGGCGCAAGGCGCAATGAGAGTATTCGCGCGTGTGTGTGTGCGTGAGTGTGTGTGTGTACGTGTGTATGTGTGTGTATGTGTCTGTCTATGTGTGTATGCGTCTGTGTGTATTCGTCTGAGTGCGTGGGTATGTGTATGTGTGTGCTTGCGTGCGTGTACGCGTGTGTGCTTGCGTGTGTGTGTACGCGTGCGTGTGTGTGTGTGCGTGTGTGTATGCGTCTGTGTGTGCTTGCGAGAGTGTGTATGCGTGTGTGTATGCGTGCGTGCATGTGTATGTGTATGCTTGCGTGTGTGTACGCGTGTGCGTGTATGCGTCTGTGTGTATGTGTGCGCGTGCATGTGCGTGTGTGTGTGTATGCGTGTATGTGTGTATGCGTGATGTGGCGGTGATTACGAGCTTGTTAGGATTCTAGATTAACCTGGGAAGGATGGGCAGTTCCATTTGGACCAATCAGCGGCCGAGAAAAAGAACCAATCAGCGGTCGAACAATCAGCCAATCGATAAGCACCGGATCTTTCCATGCCTCGGGGAATTGAGGTCCCCACGGTAGGCTTTCGACGCGGTCCGCGCGTGCATCCGGGGATGTGTATGTGTGCGGGGGTGTATACGTGTGTATGCGTGTGTGTGCGGGTGTGTATGCATGTGTGTGTATGCGTCTATGTGTATGTCTCCGTATGCAGGCGCACGCTCCTGTGGTGCACCATGTACCCTAGGATGTTCACGAATGTTTCACCATCCCGGCCTTCTGTCAGGCCCAGGTCAGAAGCTCTCATGTCCTGCGTGTGAATAGTCAGGCATATTGTGTGTGTATATGTGTGTATGCGTCTGTGTGTCTGTGTCTGTGTGTATGTGTGTGTATGTGTCTGTGTGTATACGACTGTGTGCGTGTGTGTGTGTGTGTGTATGTGGGTGGGTGCTTGCGTGTGTGTACGCGTGTGTGTTTGTGTGGGCTTGCGTGTGTGTACGCGTGTGCGTGTATGCGTGTATGTGTATGTGTGTGTGTGTGCGTGTATGTGTGTGTATGCACACTTGCATACACACACACACGCACGCGTACACACACACGCAAGCACACACGCGTACACACACGCAAGCACACACACACACACACACATACCCACGCACTCAGACGTATACACACAGACGCATACACACATAGACAGCCACATACACACAGACACATACACATACATACACACGTACCCCCCCACACACACACACTCACACAGATGCATACACACAGACGCACACATGCACACACACACAATATGACTGACTATTCACATGCAGGACATGAGAGCTTCTGGACCTGGTCCTGTTAGAAGTCCGTGATGGTGGAACATTCGTGAACATCCTAGGGTACAGGGTGCACCACAGGAGCGTGCACCTGCATACGGCGACACACACACGCACACACACACACGCGCGAATACTCTCATTGCGCCTTGCGCAGATTGACGCGACTTGCATTTAGAAACACGCCATTCTGACTCTACCCCACACAAGCTTCACTTTGACACCTTCCACGACCCATTCGAACCCATAGCGGTCCATCTCTACCCCAAGCACACCCCCACATACCCCCCAAAATGCCTGCTTTCTATACTACGGCCAGACTGCGCACACGCAGACTATTGAAAACGGACGAACTATTAGTCCAGTCGGATGCTCCTCTACGAGAGCTTCAAAATAAGACCTCATACGACACCATAGGATCATTAGGGGCTCACTTAGACCCCAAAACGTCCACTCCGTATGGGCCTATACCCCATAACCATGCAGTATAGGCCTATGGGCTTACCCAGGCCTCAGTGAACTTTTTCCAAAAATTTCACCGTTCCGCCTCGAAACCCTTCCCATCGTGTTCTAAATGACGAGACGTGAAAAACAAATCCAAACAACCCATATCACAATGAACGTGTGTGAATTTCCCAGGTTGAACCTATACCCCCATATAGCCAGCATGGAGCTATATGATCCTATATACAGACCTACCCGGTACTTTTCCAAAAATTTCACCGTTTCGCTTAGAAACCCTTCCCATCGTGTTCTAAATGACGAGACGTGAAAAACAAATCCAAACAACCCATATCACAATGAACGTGTGTGAATTTCCCAGGTTGAACCTATACCCCCATATAGCCAGTATGGGACTATATGGGCTATATGGTACTTTTCCAAAAATTTCACCGTTGCGCTGCGAGACCCTTCCCATCGTGTTCTAAATGACGAGACGTGAAAAACAAATCCAAACAACCCATATCACAATGAACGTATGTGAATTTCCCGGGTTGAACCTATACTCCCATATAGCCAGTATGGAGCTATATGGGCCTATCCACACCTACCCGGTACTTTTCCAAAATTTCACCGTTTCGCTTCGAAACCCTTCCCATCGTGTTCTAAATGACGAGACGTGAAAAACAAATCCAAACAACCCATATCACAATGAACGTGTGTGAATTTCCCAGGTTGAACCTATACCCCCATATAGCCAGTATGGAGCTATATGAGCCTATATACAGACCTCGGTGACTTTTCCCAAAGATTTCACCGATTCGCTCCGGGACCCCTCCCATTGTGTTTTTCTCGGCGAGACGAGAAAAACGAGACCCCACAACCCAGAGTAACACCCACAAAAAAAATTTGACCATCCCTCCCCCCATATAGCCAGTATGAGCCTATATACAGACCTCGGTGACTTTTCCCAAAAAATTCACCGATTCACTCCGGGACCCCTCCCATTGTGTTTTTCTCGGCGAGACGAGAAAAACGAGATCCCACAACCCATAGTAACACCCACAAAAAAAATTGACCACCCCTCCTCCCATATAGCCAGTATGAGCCAATATACAGACCTCGGTGACTTTTCCCAAAAATTTCACCGATTCGCTCAGGGACCCCTCCCATCGTGTTTTTCTCGGCGAGACGAGAAAAACGAGACCCCACAACCCATAGTAACACCCACAAAAAAAATTGACCACCCCTCCCCCCATATAGCCAGTATGAGCCAATATACAGACCACAGTGACTTTTCCCAAAAATTTCACCGATTCGCTCAGGGACCCCTCCCATTGTGTTTTTCTCGGCGAGACGTGAAAAACAAGACCCCACAAACCATAGTAAAGCCCACGAAAAAAATTGACCATCCCCATACCCCATACAGGCATTTTCCCTTATATTGTATAATACAGACCCCTATTGTAGGGGTAAAGTCCGAGTTCCGCTTTTTATATTTTCGGGAAAAAATCCTAATTTTACATGCACCCACCCCAATGACTTGATAGGCAGGCCTCGATAAGCCCGGGGACCGATATTAGCCCTTTTGGCTAGAGGTGATACGGGTTTTCCCCTATTTTAGGGGTAAAGTCCGTGTTCCGCTTTTTATATTTTCGGAAAAAAATTCCTAATTTTACATGCACCCACCCCACTGACTTGATAGGCAGGCCCCGATAATCCCGGGGACCGATATTAGCCCTTTTGGCTAGAGTTGATAGGAGTTTTCCCCTATTTTAGGGGTAAAGTCCGTGTTCCGATTTTTATATTTTCGAAAAAACCCCCTAATTTTACATGCACCCACCCCATTGACTTGATAGGCAGGCCCCGATAAGCCCGGGGACCGATATTAGCCCTTTTGACTAGAGTTGATAGGAGTTTTCCCCTATTTTAGGGGTAAAGTCCGTGTTCCGCTTTTTATATTTTCGGAAAAAAATCCTAATTTTACATGCACCCACCCCATTGACTTGATAGGCAGGCCCCGATAAGCCTGGGGACCGATATTAGCCCTTTTGGCTAGGGTTGATATTTTAGGGGTAAAGTCCGTGTTCCGCTTTTTATAGTTTCGGCACAAATCCTAAATTTACATACACCCACCCGATTGACTTGATAGGCAGTCCCCGATAAGCCCGGGGACCGATATTAGCCCTTTTGGCTGGGGTTGATAGGGGCTTTCCCTATTTTAGGGGTAGAGTCCGTGTTCCGCTTTTTATATTTTCGAGACATATCCTCATTTTACATACACCCACCCATGACTTGCAAAATCCTCCCGTAGGGACCCCAAGTCCCCGACTCAAATGAATGGACGGCATACAAGTCCGTACATTCACTCCTAATCGTGTTCGGCACGTGAACTCACTCACGCAGACGCCAGACCAGGTGTTCACGATGCCGGAACATTGTAGCGAACGTGCAACAATGCTGCAATTCGGGGAGCCAGGTGTTCGGCACGTGACAACCCCAAGCAGACGACAGCGAAATTCTGGCGGGGAAAACCCCCACAGACAGTACATGGCCTATCATGTTCCCATCTCACCGAACGTACCCTTCGCACCGAAAAACACGAAGGTGAACGACATTGTACGGAAAAAACCCACAGACAGGTCAGTACATGTGCCATTCACATGCCCCATTCACCCAGACCGGAAGTGACGTCATACCACACGTGATGGGATAAACCCCAACATGTCTAAACATGATCCAAGGTCAAAGACAAGATGAAAGGATACAGGTCAAGTGCACTCAATGACCTTTGACCTCTGTGACCTCCCCGTGACCTCCCCAATATGCATTTTTGTTATGTCAATCGGAGGGTTAATCCTCGCTATATACTACTGATGGTCCATCTCTACCCCAAAACGTCCATTCAAGGCCCTTTTCTACTACTGTCCGACTGATGGCACTTCCAATACACACCAACTCAGTCGAGCTCTAACCCACGAGCGTTGCCTACCCTACCGAGTCACGGATGGTCCACGTCGACCCCAAAACGTCCTCTCAAATGCCATCTCTCTAAACTATTGCCCAACTGCGAATGTTCAGATTGACGGTAGTTCCACCACAAACCATCCCAGTCGGACTCTAACCCACGAGCGCTTCCATTGGACCAGGGAATGTCCACCTCAAAAACGTCCATTCAAATGCCGTTGTGACGTTCGAGCGGTCAGAAAACGTCTATCTTTGCGGTGTACACGAGACTTGAGGCGGCCTGGTCTCAGGCCCCTGTGACAAATTGTCAGGCTGATGTGAACGCAGTCTCGTATGACTGGAATTGGCCAACGAGGAAGGTCCGATTCAACCTGTCACCTTGTCTGGATCGAGGAGGTAGGATGGGGGGACCTGTAGAAACAACCAAGGCAATAATAAAGTAATAATATTGTATTCTGCAATGTACACAGCTCTGTACGCGCACAATACCTGTAATAAAGATCCCTACTCTAGAGGTAGTTATCGTTAAGTGTTATCTTTATCTTAAAGAGAAAGACTAATAATATACAATATATACAAGAGACCCTATCTATGACGCGTCACGACCCAGTCTCGTCCAGACTGGCTCTCGTCGTGGTATGGTACGGCGTCTCTGGTTCCTCTCCGGTCGTAGGCGTAGCCCCGGACTGTATGGAACATCTACCGTGTCAAGATTACACGGCCCATTTCATCTAAGCGTTATTAATCGTCTCTGGAATCCTCTCCGTATCACTGCCTCTCCTAGCAGTAGCCCTTCGGCGGGGTCGGTCTGTACAGCACACCACAGCGTCTTCGGCGGCAGCCCCTTTCGGCTCGGCAGACCTCACGTCTTCGGCGACCCGAATTCGGCGGCGACCCCTCTTCGGCTCGGCACACTTCTCGTCTTCGGCTCGGCCCGATTTCGGCGACCCGTCTTCGGCTCGGCAAACTTCACGTCTTCGGCTCGGCCCGAATTCGGCGACCCGACTTCGGCCCTCACGGCGTTGACCCAAGGACGAGTTAATAGGCTCAGATTGTCTGCATATATATGTGGTAATAACGCCCTGGTCTCGGAGGTGTATTATTACCTTACAATGTAATGTAAATTAATATCAATGATTTGTAATAGAATTCAAAGACTTGCGGCAAAGCATAATTCGAGCCCTGCGGCAGTGTAAATATGTACAATGGATGTAAGCTTGTGTTATCAGTTATCCCTAGTCGAGGCCTGTGAATAAACTAGTGTAGATGATTGTGATTAGATCTATTCCGTCCCTAAGGCCGACGATCTGGTGTCTGTGTGTGAGTATATGTAATCATGTAACATGGTATTTGTGTGATGGGCTGCAATGTGGGATATTTGGTGCTCTGTATTCCCCGTTGATGGACATCTCGTCTTCAGATACTGTGCGTGTTAGTATCTTATCCCCGTCTGGCGGTTCGTCTCGTCATCAGATACTGTGCGTGTTAGTATCTATTATCCCCAAGCTATGGCTTAGCTCTCGGCTTTCCAACCCTTCGGCAGATGGTTCGGCGCTGTTTCGGCAGTCAATTCGGCACTTTCGGCGCTTTCGGCACATTCGGCGCATTTGCGGCGATCCTGTCTCTGTGCTCTCCCGCACGATACTTACTGGCCGAATGTCTATGACAGAATGCCGAACGTCCATTCTCTACGTCTTATATAGGCTCTGGCTCCCAGAATCCTTTGCGCGCCCAAACATGGCAGCCCCCATAAAACGAAAGTGTAGACTCAGGCGGTGTTGGATTTCGTGTCAGATCAACAGAGTTCGACTTCTCTCGCCCGGTTTCGATGCAGGATGCGTGTCAGGGATATTTACACGTCACTCGCTGAAAGTTTCAGCGCACAGTTAATACAGGTAAGTCGAATATCCACCATTATCGGTCCATTCACAATGCTATGTTGAATGTCCGCATAGAACGAAAATAACATTCTCACGGGCATTTTCGTCACACCTTCCCTGTCAGCGCATTTGCAGATTGACGGCATCCCCGAAACGTTCTTCCAATGCCCTTTCCAGATTCCAGATCTGCACATGCGCGCCATAGCCCTACTATCGCTCCACAGGATCCAGTCGGATGCTACTTCACGAGAGTTTCACTTTGATATCTCCCGCAGTCCAATCGGGCCAATATTGGCCCACTTAGGCCCCCAAACGTCCATTCCAGTGCCCTTTTCCCACAATTCCTGTCTGCGTATGAGCGCCATTACGTGACTTCCATTACATGCCAATCCAGGCGGATGCTCCTCCACGAGTGCTTCAAACTGATACCTCACACAGCCCTATAGGACCAATAGTGGTCCATCTCGACCCCAAAATGTCCACCCCAGCGCTACTTGCCCAGTACGCATGCGCACGGTAACTTTTTCAGCGAAAGTCAACCCATGGCCTCGAGATCCCTTCCATCGTGTTGTACAGCTCGAGACAGAAAAAAAACAAGGGGCCACACCTCATATAGCAAATGTCCATGCGTGGGTTCCACATCAGATTTAACATTGAAGTCACTGCAGCGTACGGTCTTCTTTAGGGGTAGATCACTTTTCCTGGGCTCTCACGTGATCGGAAGTGACCTTTGACCCGGAAATGACATTTGACCCGATAGTGACGTCACGCCACGTGACGTCATCATCCTTACCCTCAATACTTTTCCAGTGTGGCATATCCTTCGCAGTGTAATATAGGGAGAGTAGAACCATTGACCCTTATGGTATCTCTAGAGGATAATCAAACTGGCGTATCTGACATGACTAAATTCAAGAGTGAGTCTTGGAAAATTACATTCTATTTACCCAATGGGGACAACTCAATATGGTTTGTCTGTCTCGAAGCAAAATGGGAGAGGCATCTCAAACATACATATCTGACATGCTTAAAAAATTCAAAGGAGGGAAAATTACAAACATTCCGCCTAATTTAAAGGATGACAACTCAATGTGGAGGGAAAATCAAACCGGCGTATCGGACATGAATAAAATTCAAGAGTGAGTCTTGGAAAATTACATTCTATCTACTCAAGGGAGACTACTCAACGTGACTGGCTCGTCTGTCTCGGAGAAATAACAAACTGGTATATCTGCCATGATCAAAAAACTGCAAGGAGAGAAAATTAGAAATAACATTCCATCTACCTAAGCGAGAGGGCCCAATGTGGCACATCCTTCGCTGATTCGCACATTTCTGCCCCTAAATCGGTCCCAATTTCCCCTTTTACTACTTATCAAATTGACGTCACTATGACGTCACATCCGGTCACGTGACATCCGGGTCACAGGTCACATCCGGGTCAAAAGGTCACTTCCGGTCACGTGACGGCCCAGCGCAGGATAGGACATGTTAAGTCCATTCTTGCGCAGTGAACAATGTTAGGCCCAATGGGATTACAACGCATATAAGGGAAGTGGGAAGAGGTGCCGACATACTGACAGAGCCACATGACTTCACAGTATAGCCTTCTGGTTAATCTATTTCAAAGCACATACCAAGAATCTAACGATTCGTGACATGTGTTGTATCTCAGATACGCTTTTATTGTACCTGTTCATGTGGCAACTTGGATGACATGACCACACGGCCCCTAGCACCGGCATAAGCGGTATCAGATACAAATGTAGAGAGCTATGATGGAAATGCTCTGACAACTCGTATATTGGTGATTTGTAAGCTATGTCGCTGTGACAACTCGTACACTGGGGATTGATGAGCTGTATCGTCGTCAGATGAAAATGACGGCATTTACACAAAAGACTAGTCTGTAAGGCCCGATGTCGACCCAGCATCAACTTCCCACAATGCCAACATATATCAAAGACCACTCATGGACATTTGCGGTATAGGGTGTGGCCACTTCTCTTTTCTGTCTTGAGCTGTAGAACACGATGGGAGGGGTCTCGAGGCCATGCGTTGATTTTTTTTAAAAGTGCTGATGAAGCATGCGCAGTAGGCAAGCAGATCGAGGTGGACGTTTTGAGGATTAGGTGGACCTACAGTGGTCCAATTGGGTCGTGTGAGGTGTCATCGTGAAGCATTCATGGGGGAGCGTCCAACTGGATGGGTGTGGTGTGGGACTGACGTCATTCTGCGCATGGGGCAGTAGAAAAAGCGTACTTGAATGGACGTTTTGGGATCTACGTGGACCCATAGTGGTCCGATTGGGTCGTATGAGGTGTCATCGTGAAGCATCCGTAGGGTCGTGGGAGGCATCAGTGTGAAGCTCTCGTGGGGGAGCGTCCAACTGGATGGGTGTGGGGTGGGAATATCCCCACATGCATGCGCAGTAGAAAAAGGGCATTGAAATGAACGTTTTGAAGTCGAAATAGACCAATAGTGGTCCGATTGGCCCGTGCGAGGCCTTATTTTGAAGTTCTCTTGGGGTAGCGTCGGATTGAACTGGTGTCTTGTCCGGTTTCATCATTCTGCGCATGCGCAGTCTGGCCGTAGTTTAGAAAGCAGGCATTTTAGGGGTTGGTGGGGGTCTGTTGAGTGATTTAGGGACCATTCTTGGTGCTAATAGGCCGTGTAGGTCAAATTGAAGCTCTCGTGGCATAGACCACGACTTGAGGGATGTCCATGTCATCTGTGACGTCATTGGTGACGTCAACAGCAGGAGTCGTAGCGAAAGCGAGCGTTTTGGGGGTGCGTGGAAGTGTGTTTGAGCGATTGAGGGACCATTGGTGGTCCGAATGCGTCGTGTGAGGTGTCAAAGTGAAGCCGTCGGTGTGTAGACCACGACTTGAGAGATGTCCATGTCATCTGTGACGTAATCAGTAGAAGTTGTAGCCAAAGTGTGCATTTTGGGGGTGTGAAGGAAGGTGTTTGGTGTAGAGATGGACCATCCCTGGTCCTAATAGGCCGTGTAGGGTGTCAAATTGAAGCTCTCTTGGTGTAGACCACGACTTGAGGGATGTCCATGTCATCTGTGACGTCATTGGTGACGTCATCAGTAAAAGTAGTAGCCAAAGTCGGCATTTTGGGTGGATAGGGACGTGTTTGGGGTAGAGATGGACCATCCATGGTCCAAATGGACCGTGTGGGGTGTCATCTTGTAGCTTTCGTGGGACAGCGTCCGACTGCTATGTTTTTTGTTTGAAGTCATGGGGGCGCGTTCAACTGGATGGCTGTGGGTTGGGAATATCGTCTATCTGCGTATGCGCAGTAGACAAAGAGTATGGGAGTAGACGTTTTGGGGCCGAGATGAACCCACAGTGGTCCAAATAGGCCGTGGGAGGTGTTAATGTGTAGCACTCGTGGGGAAGCATCCGACTGGATGAGTATGGCGTGAAACTGACGTGGGCATTGATGGTCACTTGTTTATGCTCGTAACCTATTGTACAGAAAACACATAAGACAGGGTTTTGGGTGAGATCTCATTTGTTTTTTATTTAAAAACAACAATAAAAACAACAACAACGTGAGAACAACCACGTGAAAACTGAAGCCCAGAACGGGACTTGTACATTGAAATGGTTAGAACTTAAACCAGAACGGGGCTTGTACAGTAACGCCCACCAACGCCCAGCTTAACGCTTCAATGCCCTGGTGAAACAGCTCAGAAGATATCCCATACATATTCCATGGAAATGACACTAATTCATCGTAATGCAGTGACGCCCGTCAATGCCCGTCGTTACGCCTTAACGCCCGTCTCAACACCTTAACGCCATATCCCAACGCCTTATGCATTGTCGAGCATCTATATCACGAATCGTTAGATTATTGGTATGTGCTTTAGAATAGGTTAACCGGAAGACTATACTGTGAAGTCATGTGGTTCTGTCAGTATGTCGGCACCTCTTCCCACTTCCCTTATATGTGTTATAATCTATGGATGGACATCATTATGTTGGAGGTTGAAGAAGATAATTTCCCGTCTCTAGCCGCGTCTCCATAAACGTTGGAATGCCTCATGCAGGGTCAGCAGATTCTGGGCACGGATAGTTGTGTTGGTATTGGGTGTGGTATGGAAATACCCTTTTTCTACTGCGCATGCGCAAAATGACGTCAGTTCCACACCACACTCATCCAGTTGGACGCTCCCCTACGAATCCTTTGACACGGATGTGACCTGTGACCCGGATGTCATAGTGACGTCAATTTGATAAGTAGTAAAAGGGGAAATTGGGATCGATTTAGGTGCAGAAATGTGCGAATCAGGGGAGATAACCAGGAATCGGTCCCAATTTACGCTTTTATATATTACTTAGGAGAGGAAAACCATCGAACAATGGCGTATTTAAATACCGGGTAATTCAGAAGAGAGAAAACGAGAGGAAAATGAAACTGGCGTATCTTACATGACTAAAATTCAAGAGTGAATCTAGGGAAATTAAATTATATTTACCCAAAGATTACTACTCAAAATGGCTTATCTGTTTCGAAGCAAAAGCGGTGAGGAATACCAAAAGAACATGCCTAACAATTTCAAGGTAGAGAAAATTAGAAATGACATTGTCAGTGATAATGATAAATGATAATGTCAGTGGGTACGGCAATGCTACAAACCGCCGTTCAAATATATCCAAATTTACCCAACTATTTAAACCCCATCAACGGAGACAACGCAGCCATGGTTGGCGAAAGTTCAATAGTTCGATGATTCACGATCATATCACTTTAAATTACTTAGTAGGTTTAACTAATGCACCCAATAGTATACATAGCTTTCGTACAGTTCTGTATGCGTTACCTCTGAGAGCTTTAAGCCAGAGATATACAACAATCTGCGTCTTCAGAAAATATAATACCATCAAAAATCAGTAAAGTATGTCAAGATATAGCGTATTTTCGGTTGTATCGTCCAGTGAACATAATCGAAACATCTCAAGATCGGCTTTTCTTGAAACTCAGCTACTTAGATAAAGGACTGGACATCATTAATTTACCTCAAATCCTGAATGATCCAGAAGTACGCAACGCTGTACCAAACTATTTCAAGTTCACAGAACCGCCTTGCATTTCATATAAGTATACTAAATCTATAGCCACCAAAATATTCAATTACTCCAATGCTGTCAAGGAGTTTGACTGGAACTTATACACGTCAGGAGACTATAGTTGTGATTGTGAATTGTCGAACTTTATCTATACACCATGCAAACATATTGTGACTGGTGACCTTGATGTGGTGAGTGATAAGGATCTGAAATTACTCCTGATGAAAGGACCTAAATATAGAGAACCAAGAAGAATAAATCTGCAGGCCGACCAGAAGATAGTCCTGTCTGCATTGAAACAGTACGTTATTGATTGGTCTAAGCGAGAAAAAGTTGAACCTACAGTAATCGCTGATTGGCTGGACCTCACCAAGAGCAAGGTCGTTGAAACAATCCGCCATATTGACAGAAGTACTCTTCCCCCAGCAAAACAAGTTCTGAGAAACCTCAAATCGCAAGAAGTTCTAGCAAATCTTCAGAGTAAATTCGTCATAGTCCCAGCAGACAAAGCTCCGAATAATATAATATTCATATGTAAATATTACTATTACAGGTGCTGGTTAAAGAATTGAGTGTAGACATATCTTCATCAAATACGTCTACTTACTCCCAAACTGCATTTACTCTGGAAGATTTATTTAACAATCACAAAAGTTTCTCAGGGAAAGAGGTATTTGTCTTCCAACCAATCATAACGACATACCAAAACTATACTGGACTCCCAAAATGCATAAATCACCATACAAAGCTAGATTCATAGCTGGTTCTAGAACCTGCACCACCAAGCTTCTTTCAGCCCTATTGACGAGGGCCCTTCAGGAGGTAAAAGCATTTTGGGAAAGGTATTGCGCCACTATTTCTAAGAACTCTGGCGTTGAATGTATGTGGATATTGAAAAACTCAAAATGTCTTACGGAAGAACTTGATGCTAAAGGTCACATACTGTACAGACATGTATCCGCATGGGATTTTTCGACTCTTTATACTACAATCCCTCATCAGGACCTTATTGACCGTATAAGTTCATTAATAGTATCTGTGTTCAAGAAAACTGATCGTAGATATATTAATGTCGGAAGCCATAAAGCATTCCTTAGCTCGACTACATACAAGAGATATCATTCATGGGATGTTTCCTTGTTTATAGAGTTGCTTGAATTCTCATTAAAAATATCTATGTGAAATTTGGCAACACAATATATCAGCAGCATATAGGTATTCCATTGGGTACTAATTGTGCACCCCTGTTGGCTGACCTGTATCTGTTCTCTTATGAATATGACTATATGCAGGCGCTTTCAAAAACCGATCCATTCAAAGCCCGTTCCTTCTCATTCACCAAACGCTATATAGACGATCTTCTCGCTGTGGATAATCGCTATATAAATGACGCAGTGAAGGATATATATCCACCTTCACTGGATTTGAAGGAAACTACAGATAGCCCTACAGGCACATCTTATTTAGATCTCTATCTCTATAAAAATGAAGCGGGCATTCTCTCTCGTCGACTTTATGACAAAAGAGATGATTACAATTTCGACATCGTAAACTATCCCTTTCTGGATAGTAATATTCCAGTGGGACCTGCATATGGCGTATGCATATCTCGCTTAGTAGCATTTGCTAGATCCTGTGTTAAATGTGATGATTCTAATCAACGTCACAAAACATTGTTGCAGAAACTTATAAAACAGGGCTATTCCACCAAGCGCCTCCACTCAAAGTTTCTCAAATTTGGCGATACATACCGCATGCTCATAGCAAAATACGAACGTAGCGTGCAAGATCTATGGCGCTACGTTTCGTAACTTGTGTCTAATTCCGCTTAACCCGGGGCTAGGGGCCGTATGAACCCATGTACTTTAAGATCCTCATGATGCTCATATGAACAGTCACAATCAAAGCGTGACTGAGATACATCATTCTTTAGATGACAACTTACAACGAATATTATGGATTAAGAATACTGATCAGCGATACGGATTTGATATTTTTGAAACATCATGATGTCTTGCCGGCATCATTGAAAACTGTTGACCGCTTCTCTCTTGCAGGAAACAAGCCTATGTTTATGTATACTATGATTGTCTTTTTGAATTTGGTGCTAATACTGTTATATGGAATATGGAATATGTCTTTGGATTATGGACGCGGATATTCTCTAATGGACGACGGCTGGATTATGAATGACGGACTAGACGCTTGTAATTCCATCTTATCAAAAGGGGAAGGGAAAATGGATAAAAAAAAACATCAAACAGGTGCATCTGTCATTAATGTAATTCAAGAGTGAATCTTGAGGAAAGGAAGTCGAAACTGCCCTATCTGCCAAACCATATATTTAAAAGAGAGATAATGAGAGGGAAATAAAAATTGCGTATCCGACATGACTAAAAAAATCAAAGAGTCAAGCGCTCTACCAGAGGAATTTAAAATGACATATCTGCCATACTGGAAAACAATAGCCTACAATCATCCAACCACTACCCCAGACGCATTTAAAGTTTCTTACTGATGATGTCTTGTAACAAACCACAGTGAGTTGTTCTAATCATGGCTTACGTGCAGGAGTTCTATGGAACGCTCTCGCTGTGTAGTTATATAGTGTCATGGCCATTATTAAGACTGTGATGCAATTGTGCACATTGACACTCAGGGAGTACCCTATTTCTTCTAATTATTCAGACGGCAAAACTTAACTTCAGGCATCTGTGGAGAGAAACTCTGCTAACATTCAACATTTTTTCACTATCTATCTTTTCAGTTCTTTCGATAAATAACTTATATTGTTATTGTTATTGAGAAATCCGTCATTGTTTTGCCGAGCCGCGTCACCGCTCTGTTGATTTTGCAAAACTCTTCTCAAAATGAGTTCGTTTTTGTTCGGCAAAGATAAACTAAATTGCATGACACATTTCGCGTAATAACCCGTGCATAATAGTCCAACAGCTCATCACAATTGTGTTGCCTCTGGGTGAGATTAGATTCGAAGCTGTTTTTAAAAGACGCAAAACCAATCGAATCTCTGAGAATGTGTAGATTGTAGAACTCTTTGTTAAATGAAGATAGTAACAGACAGTGGCAGCGTGCTGTTCCAGCTGCCTCCCCTCCAGCGATTGTTCATTCGACCTGCGTCATTTTAAATTAAGACGAGCATTCTCATTGGATCACTGTTTATAGGAGCCAACGCAATCTTCACACAGAACCACATGACTGTCTCATTTGACCCATGACGTAGCCCGGCCTCGTTCTCGATTTCAAAATCTGTCGTCTAACTGGGGAAATGTTGTTGATGTTTCTAGAATATAGAGCTTGTTTACATATTATTTTATGGGTCAGCCACTTGGAGCTTTCTAGAAGGTTGTTGTAAATTGTATCTAGGTCAGATGATGCGGCAACGCTGTGTATTCTAGAAGCTTCTTGATTGGGTAGAATGATCTGGAACGCCTCATAGAGTATAAATAGCGCTCAGTCAGTCATTCAGCAGGGAATTCAAACTGGCTTTTTATGTCGGTGTTATACTGTGTTACCTTTGACTGCTGGATTATTTACTCCTGTGTATTAACGTTTACGCTATTGAACCGTCAGATATTGGACACTTACTGGGATTGTGAACAACTGAGCAGTGTTGGATTACCATTATACAGAAGAGTGATTTGTGCGCATCAACTAGGACTGTAAAATATACACCGGTATAGCATTGACCAGTAAGACAATATTTCACACATTTATTTGTTGTATTAACCTTACTTAATTTGTATATGATTTTAGAATTGTGAATAAATATTTGATTGTTAATCCTTGAATTCACAATTGTTCTGTTACGTTTTTCTGTTATTGTAAATTTGACGTAACAACGTCATCAGCATAGTCGCCCTTAATTGTTCAGTGAGAAGATAGCATTGCGCCACCGCTTCTTTGGCCATCGCCGGCAAGGGTGGGATGGTCTGTCAGTTTGGTGACCAAAAGCGACATTGGTCACCAAAGCAACTATCGATCGAATGTTGGGGCACTGCTCCTGGTCCCATTTCAACTGATCCAGTTCATTGATCTTGGACACAGCCGTCTCCAGTGATATATGCTGAAGGGTTGTTCGATCAGATGGATATTGGCACTGGAATAGTAATACCGTAGTTGCTCTGTCTCTCTACGGCATAATATGTACCCGGGGGCTAGATTCAGGCAAAAAGGGGGTGGCTTGACCCTTAAAAATGGGTTCGACGTATTTGCGTAGATGAAAGAGGTCAACAAGGCGGAAATTGTAGACGGAGCTGACGATGAAAACATCGTCGCATCATGGATCTGTGGCGGTCTTACATCCCACTTATAGAGTGAGTCTCGGTCAAGGCCTCCCTGGATACGTCCACGAAATGCACGTAGCCCTCGACGTCGTTTAGTACCTCGCCCAAGATCTTGCCTTCGTAGTTCCACTCTTGAAATAAGGTCACATCATCCTCACGTCTCATGGGCTGGATCGGCAGTGAATGGAGAATCCGTTAAAAATGCCCTTTCTCCCCTACTCCTCAACTGCGCACAATTACGTTAGAGAACAACATGGACAGCATCCCAGTCTTATTCTACACAGTGAGAGTTTCAATACGACACAATGCACGCCAAATTTGAACCTATGATGGCCCATATATATCATCCAAAAACCCCTACTCTTCACTACTTTTCGACTGCGCTTGTGCACAATGACGCCACCAGCTAAGGTCACACAACGGCCGGTGATTCCCCAGTCGAACTCCACAGAGTAACTGATAGAACCCCAACACCCTACTACTTGCTCCAAAATTAAATGCCCAAGTGTTTTATGAGTGTAAAACCCGTTTTCCGGAGTTTTACGAGATTTCCGGATTTTTCCGATAAACGACCACAGATGCTTTTCGATTCATGTATTTATTTCCGCTTCCGCGGTCGTGTTGTCACGCCATTGCTGCGGGCATGAATATTGCAAGCAAATATCACGATCACGATGTCAGATAACGCCGTTCTGTGTTATCGCTTGCTGTTAGAAGACCACAGAAGCACACGTTTTCGACATCAAATCTCCAAGAAGGAGGGTCCCACCTTAATATAATGGTTATTCACTTTTCGATTGGCGGAAATACAGAATGGATGATTTATCATTTATGCACCGATGGTCTCCCAGTTTCGGTTGCATGTATGGCGTGAAATTAGGAAATGTCCCCATATATCAATTGATTAATCCATCGATGTTACAACGATAAGTAACATGATACATCCGGGTTTTTCCATGTTTACTCTCACGTGACCGGAACCGGAAGTTGTCACGAGACAGGTGGCGCCAAGTCGGAAGTAGTAGGTCAATATCGGGGCGCCACCTGTGTTGTGACAACTTGCAGTTCCGATCACGTGATAGTAAACATGGAAAAACCCGGATGTAAGATGAGGACCCGGATGTAAAACAAACCGGACGATACATTGGTCCAGTCGGATCCCACTCACTCACTCCCTCCTCCTCCTCCTCCTCCTCCTCCGGGCGTTGACGAGGAGGAGGAGAAGGAGAGCCCGTCAACGCCCGGTGGCGGTGGTGGTGGTGATGCTGTGTGGTAGTGTGTGGTGGTGGTGGTGGTGGTGTGTGGTGGTGTCTGTACATATAGGGAATAACTCATGTCCCCCATTATTCCATATGTATTGGTCGGTTAATCAAAATTTCGCTACCACTCGTACTGATGACGTCACCAATGACGTCCCAGACGTCCCAGATGACATGGAAATCACTCAAGTCGTGGTCTACACCACGAGAGCTTCAAGATGACACCCTACACGCCATCTTTGGATGAGATATAGAACCTCAATCTCTCAAATATACCCCTGCGCACCCCAGGCATGATCACTTTACTTACTACACCCTAAATGCGCAAAAAATTGTTTCAGGACATGCTGCCGTTACAGTATCCTGGCCTGCTCGATGACATTTAGGCCAAAAGCGATTGTGGCCGGAGATTAAACTTTCTCAAACGATGGCTTCTGATTGGACAAGAGCCTACGAGAATTGTAAACATACATAACGCAACTCCCTCAGCGTGGGTATGATGTACTGGGGGATATTAAAATGATTGATCTCTCATCCTTGTTGATGTTGTTGTTTTTTTTCTCATCTGTCTGCATCATGGCGTCAAGGCGTTATGTTAGGGCGTTAAGGCGTAACGATGGGCGTTGACGGGCGTCACCGCATTTCGATGTACTGGTAGCAATTCCATGAAAATCAGAGCTTTTAGGCTAATTCACCAGGGCGTTGAAGCGTTGAGCTTGGCGTTGGCGGGCGCTGCTACAAGATAACATGTCACACGACGCATTCGGACCGCAGATGGTCCATCTCTACCCCAAACACTTTCCTTCACACCCTCAAAATGCTCATTTTGACTATTACCCCTACTGATGACGTCAACAATGACGTCACAGATGACGTGGACATTCCTCAAATCGTGGTCTATACCACGAGAGCTACAAAATGACACCCCACACGACACATTCGGACCAAAGATTGTCCATCTCTACACCAAATACCTTCTTTCTCTGCCCCAAAATGACCACTTTACTTACTACACCCAGCTGCGCATGCGCAGATTGACGCGATTTGCAATAAAAAAAACACGCCATGCTGACTCTACCCACAAAAGCTTCACTTTGACACCTCTCACGATCCATTTGGACGAATAGTGTATTTCCATAACCTTTTCCCATAATTCCTTGTCTGTGCATGCGCAGAATATTGAAAACGGACGACACTTTAGTCCAGTCGGGTGTTCCTCCATGAGAGCTTCAAAATAAGGCCTCATACGACTCAATCAGATCACTATTGGCCCACCTAGACCCCAAAACGTCCCTTCCAATGCCCTTTTCCCACAATTCTCTGTCTGCGCATGCGCAGAATGTTGAAAACGGACAAAACACATTCCAGGCGGATGCTCCCTGGCGTATGCTTCACATTGATACCTCACTCAACTCCATTGGACCATTAGTGGTCCACCTAGACCCTAAAACGTCTATTTCCATACCCTTTGTCTACCGTGCATGCGCAGAATGACGTCGGACCCATGTCACACCCAGCCCGTCGGATGCTCCCTCACGTATGCTTCACATTGATACATCATTCAACCCAATCGATCCACTAGGGACTCACCTAGACCCCAAAACGTCCTCCCAGCTCTATTCACCCACTACGCATGCGCACAGTGATTTTTAAAAAAAATTTCAACCATTCGCTTCGGGACTCTGCCCATCGTGTTCTAGGTGTTGAGATGTGAAAAACAAAACCAAACAACCCATACTACAATGACCAGGAGTAAATTTCCCATTAGGTTCAACATTGGCCAGTGGGCCAGTATGGACCATATTTTGTATGCTATTTTCAACCTTGGTTTGTAGCCTATAACTCGTGGCCTAATGGTAGAGCGTCTACCTCTACCGGGATTCAATTCCCACTAGGACCCTAGTACTTACATGTACAGTACATGTAAGTACATCCCAGGGTCCATACATTTCTCACCGTTTGACTATTTTCTGTCCGCGGAGGCAGACCGCATCACCACCAGACCGCATCACCGCGGAGGAATTCGATGTCAAAAGGCTGCCGGAACTGTAGTGCAGTCTGTGACTGCCACGTAGCCGCCACCTGGCGCCACAGAGGTCAAAGGCGTGAATGGACGCTTCCTATACTAAAACCTGGAATCAAGGGCATCAAGAGTTACCTCCCTGGAAAAGTTGACCTTTTCCGTCCTTTACATACTATTGAGGAGCACCCGACTGGACTAATGTGTCGGTCCGTTTTCAATATTCTGCTCATGCGCAGACAGGGAGTTATGGGAAAACGGTACGAAAATAGACGTTTTGGGATCTAGGTGGACCACTATTCATCCAAATGGGTCGTGGGAGGTGTCAAAGTGAAGCTTTTGTGGGGTAGAGTCAGAATGGCGTGTTTTTTTTTATTGCAAATCGCGTCAATCTGCGCATGCGCAGCTGGGTGTAGTAAGTAAAGTGGTCATTTTGGGGCAGTGAAGGAAGGTATTCGGTATAGAGATGGACTATCTTTAGTCCGAATGTGTCGTGTGGGGTGTCATTTTGTAGCTTTCGTGGTATAGACCACAATTTGAGGGATGTCCACGTCATCTGTGACGTCTCTGGTGACGTCACCAGAAGGAGTAATAGCCAAAGTGAGCATTTTGAGGGTGTGAAGGAAAGTGTTTGGGATAGGGATGGACCATCTGCGGTCCGAATGCGTCGTGAGGTGTCATCTTGTAGCAACGCCCGCCAACGAGCTCAACGCTTCAACGCCCTGGTGAATTAGCCTAAAACCTCTGATTGTCATGGAATTGCCACCAATACATCGAAATGCAGTGACGCCCGTCAACGCCCATCGTTACGCCTTAATGCCCTAGCATAACGCCGTGACGCCATGATGTAGACAGATGAGAGAAAAACAACAACAACAACAACAAGGATGAGGGATCAATCATTTTAATATCCCTCCAGTACATCATACCCACGCTGGGGAAGTCGCGTTATGTATGTTTACAATTCTCGTAGGCTCTTGTCCAATCAGAAGCCATCGTTTGAGTAAGTTTAATCTCCGACCAGAATCGCTTTTGGCCTAAATGTCATCGAGCAGGCCAGGGTACTGTAACGGCAGCATGTTCTGAAACAATTGTGTGCGCATTTGGGGTGTAGTAAGTAAAGTTACCATTCCTGGGGTGCGCAGGGGTATATTTGAGAGATTGAGGTTCTATATCTCTTCCAAAGATGGCGTGTAGAGTGTCATCGTTAAGCTCTCGTGGTGTAGACCACGACTTGAGTGATTTCCATGTCATCTGTAACGTCATTGGTGACAAGTGGTAGCGAAATTTTGATTAGCCGACCAATACATATGGAATGATGGGGGACACGAGTTAATCCCTATATGTACAAACACCACCACCACCACCGCCACCACCACCACCACCACCGGGCGTTGAACGCCCGGAGGAGGAGGAAGAGGGGAAGGGAGTGAGTGAGTGAGTGGGATCCGACTGGACCAATGTATCATCCGGTTTGTTATACATCCGGGTCCTCATCTTACATCCGAGTTTTTCTATGTTTACTGTCACGTGACCGGAATCGGAAGTTGTCACAAGACAGGTGGCGCCCCGTCGGAAGTAGTAGGTCAATATCGGGGCGCCACCTGTCTTGTGACAACTTCCGGTTCCAGTCACGTGACAGTAAACATGGAAAACCCCGGATGTAAGATGAGGACCCGGATGTAATACAAACCGGACGATACACTGGTCTAGTCGGATCCTACGCCCGGAGGAGGAGGAGGAGGAGGAGGAGAGCCCGTCACCGCCCGGTGGCGGTGGTGGTGGTGTGTGGTATTGTGTGGTAGTGTGTGGAGGTGGTGGTGGTGGTGTGTGGTGGTGTCTGTATATATAGGGATTAACTCGTGTCCCCCATCATTCCATATGTATTGGTCGGCTAATCAAAATTTCGCTACCACTCGTACTGATGACGTCATTAATGACGTCACAGATGACATGGAAATCACTCAAGTCGTGGTCTACACCACGAGAGCTCCAAGATGACACCCTACACGCCATCTTTGGATGAGATATAGAACCTCGATCTCTCAAATATACCCCTGCGCACCCCAGGAATGGTCACTTTACTTACTACACGCCAAATGCGCAAGCAATTGTTTCAGGACATGCTGCCGTTACAGTATCCTGGCCTGTTCGATGACACTTAGGCCAAAAGTGATTCTGGTCGGAGATTAACCTTCCTCAATCGATGGCTTCTAATTGGACAAGAGCCTACGAGACTTGTAAACATACATAACGCGACTCCCCAGCGTAGGTATGATGAACTGGAGGGACATTAAAATGATTGATATCTCATCCTTGTTGTTGTTGTTTTTCTCTCATCTGTCTACATCATGGCGTCAAGGCGTTATGCTAGGGCGTTAAGGCGTAACGATGGGCGTTGACGGGCGTCACTGCATTTCGATGTATTGGTGGCAATTCCATGAAAATCAGAGCTTTTAGGCTAATTCACCAGGGCGTTGAAGCGTTGAGCTTGGCGTTGGCGGGCGTTGGCGGGCCATACAAAGCTAGATTCATAGCTGGTTCTAGAAGCTGCACCACCAAGCTTCTTTCAACCCTATTGACGAGGGCCCTTCAGGAGGTAAAAGCATTTTGGGAAAGGTATTGCGCCACTATTTCTAAACACTCTGGCGTTGAATGTATGTGGATATTAAAAAACTCAAAATGTCTTACGGAGGAACTTGATGCTAAAGGTAACATACCGTACAGACATGTATCCACATGAGATTTCTCGACTCTCTATACTACAATCCCTCATCAGGACCTTATTGACCGTCTAAGTTCACTAATAGTATCTGTGTTCAAGAAAACTAATCGTAGATATATTAATGTCGGAAGCCATAAAGCATTCTTTAGCTCTACTACATACAACAGATATCATTCATGGGATGTTTCTTTGTTTATAGAGTTGCTTGACTTTCTCATTAAAAATATCTATGTGAAATTTGGCAACACAATATATCAACAGCATATAGGTATTCCAATGGGTACTAATTGCGCACCCCTGTTGGCTGACCTGTATCTGTTCTCTTATGAATATGACTATATGCAGGCGCTTTCAAAAACCGATCCATTCAAAGCCCGTTCCTTCTCATTCGTTAAACGCTAAATAGACGATCTTTTCGCTGTGGGTAATCGTAATATATAAATGACGCAGTGAAGGATATATATCCACCTTCACTGGATTTGAAGGAAACTACAGATAGCCCTACAGGCACATCATATTTAGATCTATATCTCTACAAAAATGAAGCGGGCATTCTCTCTCCTCGACTTTATGACAAAAGAGATGATTACAATTTCGACATCGTAAACTATCCCTTTCTGGACAGTAATATTCCAGTGGGACCTGCATATGGCGTATACATATCTCGCCTAGTAGCATTTGCTGGATCCTGTGTTAATTGTGATGATTTCAATCAACGTCACAAAACATTGTTGCAGAAACTTATAAAACAGGGCTATTCCTCCAAGCGCCTCCACTCAAAGTTTCTCAAATTTGGCGATACATATCGCATGCTGATAGCAAAATACGAACGTAGCGTGCAAGATCTATGGCGTTACGTTTCGTAACTTGTGTCTAATTCCGCTTAAACCGGGGCTAGGGGCCGTATGAACCCATGTACTTCAAGATCCTCATGGTACTCATATGAACAGTCACAATCAAAGCGTGACTGAGATACACCATTCTCTAGATAACGACTTTAGAAGGATTATTATGGATTAAGAATACTGATCAGCGATACAGATTTTATATTTTTGGAACATCATGATGTCTTGTCGGCATCATTGAAAACTGTTGACCGCTTCTCTCTTGCAGGAAACTAGCCTATGTTTATGTATACTATGATTGTCTTTTTTGAATTTGGTGCTAATACTGTTATATGGATATGGAATAGGTCTTTGAGTTATGGACGCGGATATTCTTTAATGGACGACGGCTGAATTATGAATGACGGACTAGACGCTTGTATTGCTACAAGATGACACCTCACACGACGCAATCGGACCGCGGATGGTCCATCTCTACCCCAAACACTACTCCTACTGATGACGTCACCAATGACGTCACAGATGACGTGTACATCCCTCAAATCGTGGTCTATACCACGAAAGCTACAAAATGACACCCCACACGACACATTCGGACCAAAGATGGTCCATCTCTACACCAAATACCTTCCTTCACTGCCCCAAAAATGACCACTTTACTTACTACACCCAGCTGCGCGTGCGCAGATTGATGCGATTTGCAATAAAAAACACGCCATTCTGACTCTACCCCACAAAAGCTTCACTTTGACACCTCCCACGACCCATTTAGACGAGTAGTGGTCCACCTAGATCCCAAAACGTCTATTTCCATACCCTTTTCCCATAATTCCTTGTCTGCGCATGCGCAGAATATTGAAAACGGACAACACATGAGGGGTGCTCCTCCATGAGAGCTTCAAAATAAGACCTCATATGACACAATCAGACCAGTAGTGGCCCACCTAGACCACAAAACGTCCGTTTCAATGCCCTTTTCCTACAATCCAGGCGGATGCTTCCTCACGTAGGCTTCACATTGATGCCTCACTCAACTTCATTGGACAATTAGGGGTCCACCTAGACCCCAAAACGTTTATTTTCATACCCTTGTCTAACGCGCATGCGCAGAAATGACGTCGGTTCCACGTCGCACTCAGCCCGTCGAATGCTCCCTCACGTATGCTTCACATTGATATCTCACTCAATCCAATCGGTCCACTAGGAGCTCACCTAGACCCCAAAACGTCCTCTCAGGGCTATTTACCCACTACGCATGCGCACAGTGACTTTTTCGAAAAAATTTCAACCATTCGCTTCGAGACCCTGCTCATCGTGTTCGAGGTGTTGAGATGTGAAAAACAAAACCAAGCAACCCGTACTAAAATGACCAGGAGTAAATTTCCCATTAGGTTCAATATTGGCCAGTGGGCCAGTATGGGCCATATGGGAGATATATATATGCTATTTTCAACCATGGTTTGTAGCCTATAACTTGTGGCCTAATGGTAGAGCGTCGGCCCCTAGATAAAGCGACCGGGATTCAATTCCCACTAGGACCCTAGTACTTACATTTACAGTACATGTAAGTAAGGACAGAAAAAAAAAGAATTGTATTAATTGTGTATACAAATTAAACTCAATTCGAGCTCCTTATATTTCAACGTGTTATGTCATGGCATACAGCATAACAGCTCCCTCGCTGCGAGGAATTCCGATGGTACATTCATTTTATATAGAACATAGAGACATAATAACGGTAACCTACTCCAACAATGCATTCACTCATGTAGCACAATGGAATTAATATATTTTATATAGTATCATGACATAATACGATCCTGTATCCTGGGGTGGAGCCCCCCCCCCCCCCCCCCCACACACTAAACCCTTGGGTCAAGCTCTATCAGAAAACGTCAAAAAATCCAAGATCGCTGCTTTGATGACATTCGAGTAACGTCAGTTTCAAAACGGCAGTGTTTGGACAATTTTTTCGGTTAGATTTTTCGAATTTCGAATATCAATGTGATATGAAATAAAATAGTTTTGTCCACTTTTCAACGCGGGAGAGCAGAAATTTGGAAGAAAAATGACGAAAACATCACTTTTCGGTATCCCACGTGGCCTAGCTCCATCTTGATTTCACACATGATCCTTTGCTCGAGGGGTTATGCAAATAGGCTCAGAATGACTCCAATATGATAACCCCCCCCCCCACGAGGCCTGGTAGGGTTAAGGCCCGTGCCCACTGTGCATTGGCAAGCCCGAGCTCTACAAGCAGTCTTGTTTATAATCATAAATTAGGTACCGGTACACGAGCTATTTACCCACTACGCATGCGCACAGTGACTTTTTCGAAAAAAATTCAACCATTCGCTTCGAGACCCTGCTCATCGTGTTCGAGGTGTTGAGATGTGAAGAACAAAACCAAGCAACCCGTACTAAAATGACCAGGAGTAAATTTCCCATTAGGTTCAACATTGGCCAGTGGGCCAGTATGGGCCATATGGGAGACATATATATGCTATTTTCAACCATGGTTTGTAGCCTATAATTTGTGGCCTAATGGTAGAGCGTCGGCCCCTAGATAAAGCGACCGGGATTCAATTCCCACTAGGACCCTAGTACTTACATTTACAGTACATGTAAGTACATCCCAGGGTCCATACATGCATTCCATGCATTTTTTCCAGGGGGACTATTTTCTGTCCGCGGAGGCAGACCGCATCACCGCGGAGGAATTCAATGTCAAAGGTTGCCGGAACTATAGCGCACTCTGTGACTGCCACGTAACCGCCACCTGGCGCCACAGAGGTCAAAGGCGTGAATGGGCGCTTCCTATACTATAACCTGGAATCAAGGGCACCAAGAGTTATCTCCCTGGAAAAGTTGACCTTTTTCGTCCTTTACATACTAGTCACCTTTAACGTGGAAAGCCCACAGGTGTGATTCAAAACGTCACTGATTTCGACAGCTGATGGTGGCACATACACAGCCTTGCAGCGCAGCTGTCGATCAAAATTCAGCAAATCTGAATCCATTGCGGGTTTTTTCCGGACTGTCTAAATATTATAACAAGAGTCAATCAAATTCGCAAAATTTTACTTCATTTGTCAGTTTCATAATATTGATGATGTACCAACCATTACTTCGGAGATTGTATGTAAAAGTGTCTCATGCAAAGACCAGCCTATGACCGAACGAGATTTTTTGCATCAATTCGTCAGTCATATGTATTATTCTAAAGTTGAACACACATATGATGATAAATCTGTGAGCCAATTACTGACAGATTGGTATCATGATCTTTTGCCTTGGCACCATACCTTCATCGTCCAAGAATACAATCCCCTATTATTCATTTCTTACTCCACGGTATTACTGATTATTATTTTTTGTCCAAAATGACTACGTCAAATCTGCATAACATCTCCCTTCCACTCTGCTGTACGGCTTAATAATTTATAAAAATCATCAATTGGTATAACTATATATTTATTTTAAATACCATTTGTCATGCCGTATTAATGTACATACGTTTCTGCGGATTCCATGGGGAGAACGGTGTCTTACATTGATGGACATATTAGAAAAGAATAACTGAAATATAGATAAAATAATACCAAAATCTTTCTGACATTTTATATTAAATGCACGTATATTAGATTGCCATTCGAGCACAGGCATAGTCTTTGGTGATACGAAATAATATATTGCTTTTTTTGCAGCACATTTCATCGGATATTGAGAAATCAATACAAACATAATCAGCAACACCCATCAAACTTGTTCAACCGTCTTCGAACGGTACAACATATCGAAACATGTCAGTTTCCACTTCGCTGTTTCTGGCTGACACACTATTAGCAACTTCCAATGAGTCTGCGTTCTGTAAAGGTTTGTGTTCGTCTATCGTAGGCAATTTTTCGTGGGAAGAAGACGTTGGGGAACTTGGAGTTCTACTAACCTCGGATGTAGCTATAGGGATCCCAGGTGGAGAAGATCCACTGGGCTCAGGGCTTTGGACTGAATTCACTGCTTGTGACTGACAGAAACCAGACGAGTGCTGAACAGTGGGTGAGTGCGTTGTCGAATCTGTTGGCGGGGATAATCCGGAGAAAGCAGACGACTGGTTGCTAAGTTGGGGGGAATTCACCAGTGGAGAGGAGAATTGCGGGGGGATTCGTGAACCGGTTTGACTTTGTCGTGATTGGCATGAAGGCGATTGTTTATAGAGTGACGGACCAAAACTATCAAACAAACTTTCCAGAGATCCATCCGAGGGTAATGAATCCGTGTGGTAAGGCCGGCCTAGGATAGGAGATGCAGCATTATAATGTCGTAACAGTCCTGTCGACCCGGTCTGGTGTTGAATAAGTCCAGCACTACCAACGCGGCCCGGCTGAGAGGCCCCAGCCTGTATAGTGAATCGTGGCTCGAAAGTCATCAGATCCTGGTGACGATCAGTAGTTGTTGTACCAGGCTGTTGGGGCAGTGCCCTATATTTCTATAAAGATAAAATAATGGCAATGGTCAGAAATATGTCAATGTTTCTGTTGAGCAACAACACAAGATTGTTTCAAAGAAGCTCAGATGTTCGCTTGTGACAATACGTTCGAGCTTACATATGCCTTTCAACATGGTACTTTCATTGAAGAACAAACACCCGACAAAATGGTCAATACCACTTATGGGGTATCGACCGGCTCCAGGTTGCCAGACAGAGAATATGACCACAACCAGGCAGCATAACGGTATTCGGTATCCGCAGAGAATTAACGTCAGAATAATCGTATACTAAGGCAAATTACTAAGATAAACGCGGTATGCTATATAGTATCACATGTGAGTTAATGTGACAATTATTCCTGCACAAAAATAACGTGACATCTTCAAAATTACCTGTCCAGATTCACTCCAACTCTGAGCCCTTGTTCGGCCTGAAGATAAAATCTGTTGTTTATGTTTTTGAAACAAGTCTCTTCTTGTTTCGGAGGAGGGATTTGCCACTGGTATCGACGCTGCTTCCTCTAGATGGTCCTGTCGAGTTTTGCTAGACAGTTTACCTCTGGAGGAAGGCATGTTCAGATCGGCAGGAGAGCTGACAAAGAAAGAAGAATCTTTCAAACCAGGTAATCCAGTTGTTCTAGAGGTTGGAGAACCTTGCGTAGACCCGGGTTCATGATCCTGAACTACCGTTGAATAGGGTAATCGCTGGTAACTACTGTTGAGACCATTCACCATTGTCAGTGATACATCTCTAACCGAGCAAAGTGTTGAACTCGACGTTTGTCCTGTTCTCAGTCGGGTCGTGCCTGATACTAGATTCTGAGGAGCATTGTCGGGTGTGCTTATGTCTAGTGTTGGGTCTCGCTCGAACGTCAGCTCAATGGGACTAGGGATGTTGACGATTTCCAGGATGTTGGATCGGGTCGATGTCTTCTGTGCCCATGGAATGAGGAACAGTACCAGAGCGCCAATGATGATAGGAATCCCGGCCACGTGAAAAGCGATTGTATACGATCCAGTCGAATCATAGATCCATCCTGAAGATAAAAGAGGACAGAAAAAAAAAGAATTGTATTAATTGTGTACACAGATTGAACTCAATTCGAGCTCCTTATATTTCAACGTGTTATGTCATGGCATACAGCATAACAGCTCCCTCGCTGCGAGGAATTCCGATGGCACATTCATTTTATATAGAACTCAACGGGAAAGACATAATAACGGTAACCTACTCCAACAATGCATTCACTCATGTAGCACAATGGAATTAATATATTTTATATAGTATCATGACATAATACGATCCTGTATCCTGTATCACACATGATCCTTTGGCCGAGGGGTCATGCAAATAGGCTCAGAATGACTCCAATATGATACCCCCCCCCCCCCCACCGAGGCCTGGTAGGGTTAAGGCCCGTGCCCACTGTGCATTGGCAAGCCCGAGCCCTACAAACAGTCTTGTTTATAATCGTAAATTAGGTACCGGTACACGGTATTTCAAGTATGAAATCCGTTTATTGAACTTTTACCACAACGTTCTAATATAATATCCGGTACCTGCAATCGGTGGGCCCAAAGTGAATGTGATAGAGCTAGCGCCGACCAGGAAGCCCCACGCTACCACCGTCTTCTCGGAACCGACCAAGGTAGCCGTCAGGAGAGGCAGGAGAACCACAAAACATCCGTCCACCAATCCGACACAAATGACGTAGGCCACCAGGCCCCCGAATGACGTGATGAGGGGAAGCATCATGGCTCCGGTGCCGGTGATCACCATTGACAACTGATGCATGTGAAGACGGTTGAGAAATCCATACTGGACGATCTTGCCGAACATAATCCGACCGACAGCGGTGGCGCCACCCAAACACATGACCAGAATGGATCCTTGGTCCGGCGACACTCCCACATCTATGGCGTAGGATACCTGTATTGGAAATAGAAGTTCAAGTGACTGTTATTTTTTCTTCCAACTTGAAGAATCTCATTTTCTCCGTTGAACTAATGTAGGCCTACGGTATATGGTCTCAGGTTTAATCACTGATTATCCAAAACAGTAAATGTGCTAGTTACGTTACCCTCGCCCCCTTAAATCCCCGACCCGTACGAGACTCGATGGTATTGTTGGGTCTATCAGTGTGTCTTTTGTATGCACTGATTCAGGGAACCCTCAATCTTCAATGCGATGAGGAGAATAGAAAATACACGAGTAGTGTAACTCCGAAGAATGACATTGATGTTGTTTATACGACTTGTATATTTCGGTCTCTATTAGACCATCGTTAGCAAGTAACAAATACTAGGTAAAATGTCTAATATATACATGCTCAGCGTGAATAGTTAAAGGCCGATTCTCACGATGCGATTTGTAGCATGCAACTAATCGCATGAAATAGGACCTGCCCTATTTCATACGACTTGTAGTATGCGACTAAAATCGCACGAGTGTTCTCACGATGCAACCGAGTTGTACACTACAAGTTGTTACTACAAATCGCACCGTGAGAATGGGCCTTAAGGGTACTGTACAGTGATTGTTGGAAATACAAAACATCGAGGTCGAGGGTCTGCATTCGGTGAATGGCTTGTATAATACTGGAAATTGTAATCCAAATCCAGAAGTTGTTACAGCTACAGGGCCAGAACGGTTTCATCTGATCATATCAACAACAGACGCAGGGCCTTTGTAATTATCAAATGGAAATGATTTGTGGAAGGAACTTGCTTGTCCAATTTCTGATATTTTTCCCCCTTGTTTGGTGAAAATGACTTTTTGTTACTAAGTACAGCATCGACTAAAAATTACTCACCAGATGGACATAGGGTATGTAGTAACCAAACATGACACAGGTAATTCCCAGAACCCAAACAATAAACACCCGGTCCTTCCATAGGGACAGCTCCTGCATGAGCATCCTCAGCGGTGACCGTCGTAGTCTCTGAACAGGGTGAACTTTCTTTTGACTAATCGGCTTGAAAAGGGCAGCACAGAGCACAGTGAAGAGAGAGGTCCCTGTGAAAAAGCGAAAAGCCACCCTCCAGCCATACTTGTCGACAAGGTATTGTGTCAGAGGCGCCAGAATCAGGGTACCCGTGCTGCTCCCTGCCGTCATGATGCCGGTGGCGATGGACACGTACTTCTCAAAGTAATCCTGAGCGATGGTCATAGTTGGAGTGTACGCAAAGCTTGTCCCGATACCGTACAGGAAGGAGTAAGAGAAGAACAGGGTGGAAATGTCGCCAGCGAAGGAGGAAAGGAGAGCCGATATCGCGCAAATAATACATCCCACCATTGTCACGGGTCGATTTCCAAAGCGATTCACCAACAGTCCAGTGATCGGTCCAAAGGCCATCGATAGACCGTAGGCAGCAGAACCAACCCAAGCTGAAAGAAAACCAATTGCGTGCATTAACACGACACTCAGAATCTCGCAATCTTACATGCACAATGTCGAATGCTTAAAGATGTAATCAGCCTCAAAATCGATGGATTTAGTAAACTCTCCCATGTGCATTTTTCAGCAGAGAAGATTACTAAAGCATCAAATGTATAATATTTGTTGGTAGTGGGATCGCCATATACAACGGATGCAAGAATATCTTGTCAGATAAATTTGTAACTCTGCTCGCTTCGACGGCTTTTCTGTTTCGCCATTGAGTGTGTGTTGTACGCGGAGAGGAAAATGACGTCACTGCGTGACGTATGAGTGACGTAGCGACGCTCACGCAACTGAATGCTGAACAGCTGCAGCTCCGTGGGATAACGTCATGGCTCGTGCCTAAGGTTCGATAATGTCGCATAGCATACGTTGGTAGAATGCACCACACGTGTATACGCTGGTTGACACGGTCGTGCAAAAATAAACGGCATGCCATGCCTTTTGTTTTTGAAGATCAATTCCTACCATTTTCTCGTGAATGGCGGAAACAAGTTTAGTTTTTTGTGGCCAAATGTTTTTCATTTTGTACCTGTTGTAACATATGTCACTTTCGCTGAGTTTGAGAGACAGCCTAGATTGTGAGGCTGATTACATCTTCAACGTTCCTATCACAGAGAGTATCGTACTCTATAAACTTTACTTTTCGTTTTCTCTTACGTGTCCTCTTGGCGATTTACAAAATTGATACTTTCTGCCTCCATGTTCTTTGTTATCTTGAACAGGCGTCGTAACTGATAACTGATAGTCATATACCCGGTATGCTTTATACAATACCTTCCGATCATTCAAATATTAAAGCTTTTATTTCGTCAAAACCCATCAAAAATTTACCCGTTAGAAACGATTATAATGGTGAGTCCTGCAGAACATTGATCGTAACAATGGTATTTCGGAATGATCGAATATAACTTACCAACTTCGCCTTTGGTTTTGCCAAATTCCTTAATGAATTCAACGAAAAATACACCAAAGACATGAAGCATGCCTACGATGAGAACTTGTAGCAGAAAGCCACCAATACAGACAGTCCACGCCAGCTTGCCATCCCTCCGTGGTCTCTCCACCGATTCGCCAGTCTCTGTATCCACACTGTCCCAATTCCGCACATCAAGCTCACTACCGGTATCTCTTGGAAGGAGAGATCTTTCATCAGTAATTGATGGCATTTTGGAACGGTTATTGGATGTTGGAGACTGGCTTGAGCGAACTGATCTGGACCGTTACGTTACCATTATCAAGACAAATGTAACACGCCGTGTGGATTGTTGCTGTGACAACGATGCCATCGTGCATCAGTGTCATTTATGACGTCGTGACGCAATGGAACGTTCTTCATACGCTTGGTGTCATGGAATAGCATTGTGACGTTCATAGCTTCGTTGTGACGACAAGCGACTAGCCCAATGAGCGTTTAGATTACCCTGACCGTATTGGCTAGATAGTAGAAATGTGTCCAAGATGTCGGCCACCGCAGAGACTCTCACGACCACCGCAACTCACAGTTGGTGCGGTGTGGGACGCTCTGAGAAAGATAGCTGGCATTCATGGGGTGTCTGCACGGCGGCTTTTGTTGTGCAGGCTGTAGTTGTTGGAAGTGTCAATTCCTTTGGCGTTTTCTTTGTAGAGTTTCTGCATGAATTCAAGGCCACGAAAGCAGAACTGTGTAAGTTGAGAAAGAGTTTCCGTTTTTGTAAATGTTTATAATGTGAAGTTCAAGTAACTGTTAATTTCTCTCACAACTTGAGTCTTATTTCCTTCGTTGAACTGATGTATGGGCTCACAGCTTCAATATATATGCATCTTATGTTTAATAACCCATATTAACCCATTTAATAGTGAATGCGTGAGTTAAGTTGGAAGTTTCTTTATTTGCACACACCCCATACGGGCAGTGCAAAATAACAATGAAATATAACATACATGTAACAGTGTCACTTTAACTCTTGCATGAAACAAACTGATGAAAATATATCAGATATAGGGGTCACCTTGCGTTGTTCTAAAAATAGATGGACAAAAGAACAGATTATGCTACACAAAGTTATTTGACATTACAATATGGGATTGCGGTCTAGAAGAAGCCTTTCTCTAAGATCATTATAATGGGAACAGCGTTGTAGAAAATGAGCGTCGTTTGCCACAGAACCGTCCAAGCAGAAATGACACAATCGTTGAAACGGTGGTACGACGGGATAACAGTGCCGTCCTGTCTCAATTTCAAGATTATGATTACTTATTCGGAGTCGACAGAAACTTTTTCGGTGTTTCCAATTTTTTGTATGGATTAGATATGGCTCTATTCTATAGTCTTGTTTTAATTGTACGTAAGTTACCCTCGCCTCCGTACATCTCCGCCCGGTAGGAGATACGAGGGTTATCAGCATTAGGGTTAAACAGTGTACGAGACACGATTGTCTGCAAAATCAAACCTTTATTCCTCCGTTTTCCACCCGGTACACTTCACTTACAGTCGGGGAGAGAAGGACCAGTCCAGGGCAGCAACTTCAGAAGAACCTCCCCCCCCCCCCACCAACATGTCGTTCGATTCGGCTGAGCCAAGCAATAAGCACGTACCATCATGTTCCCTTCAAACCACTATGAATTAAGAGTTCTCAGGACTGGTTGACACTCGCGATACTGCAAGCCGGTTAGATCCTGTAAGCGACATATCAAAATGGAAGAGCAGATAGGATTTAATTTTTATTAGATTGTCCGATTCACTCCGATTCACTCCGTCACAACGTTTTGTCCGATTTTTTTTTTTAGAAATGAAAATTGATGTGTTCTAAAACATATACCACTGGTACAATGCAACTATTATAGTATTTGTTCAAATATCACCAAACAACACCTAGTAGAACTATCCATTCGAAACATTTTCTGTTGAGGTGGTCAATCTCTGGGGTACATTTTGACATCCTCCGTAATTCTATTTTCGTTTCATCAATGGAATGTTGCTTAATTCACCATCTTACCACTCCAAATTAACAATCTTCTTCTTCCCTGAAAATCCTTCTACAATACCAGACCCAAAATAAAACAGGAAGTCGTAAAACGCAGTGCTAGAATTGGCAGAAACAGGATGAAGTATGGTTCTGACATTTCTGTTTGGCTTCAATTTATTTTGAGACTCAGACGATGAAAGTGGCGATAAGAATCCCAACTTTCAATTATGCGAGACGGAAAGCGGAAACACGGAAGCGATGCCGAGCTTTCCATCTTTCTACTTTCAATTTTGCGAAACAGAAAGGTGGAATACGGGAGTGATTTAGTGAGAAAGGAAACTACCCCCCATGCAATAGCACGCTCAATGTCTTTCTGACTGGTAGGGTTAACTTCAGTTTATCTATTCATTTAAGGGGCCAATAATTATTTCATTCATCAGCTTCCACAGCAATGTAGCTACTAACTGCAGGGTTCCATTTAAGAAATAATCCCTGGTTTACTGCGATAAAACACCCAGAATAGATCGCGCTGCATTAGGATGATTCTAAGTTTGGTCACGAAGGCCGTAGGCCTGAGTGATCGAACGTGAAGACTCATCCTATTGCAGCTCGATCTATTCTAGGTGTTTTACTGTAGGAAACAAGGAATTATTTCTATTCTACCATACTGAGAACGGAACAGTCTGGAGATGTTTCCTGAAAAGAAAAATATTCTCGTGTATTTAAAGGTTATACCAAATGACTCTATGCTACTTTGCATTAAAACATACCCAGTAGTGTTCCAAACAACAAATTAGTATTTTTTTCTTGAATAATGTCGTCGAAGTGGGTTTTAGGACACGAATAGCACACATGTGGGGGAAAACGTATTGGAGCCATGACCTCTGGTGCATGACGTCACAACCTGATTACGATTGCCCGTAAACGTCATAAGTCTATGACGTCGGGCGTTGTTACGAAAGATTCACCCAACTGTGGGAGTTTTAGTGTGATGTCGGTGACATTTGGACGTCACAACAGGCATTTGAGCGAGATCGTAATCAGGTTGTGACGTCACAGGTCAAGCGGTCACAGCTTTCGCCGTTTTGAAAGAGGCATGAAATTGTCGCACTTTACTGCTGCTATTTCCAACCTTTGGCAGTTTGAAAACATACAAAAATGTAAAACAAGTCTATATAATCACCTCTACAACAATTTAGCACAAAAAAGTAGCAGATTTTGAGACCATTTTGTATAACCTTTAAAACTGGATTAACACTCCTATACCTGACAAAAAATGCTTTGGCCCGCCAAATAATCAAAGCAAGCAACACATGCAAGTCGCGTGACTGAAATCGACACGGTGATTGGATTGTGTACCTGTCATACTTCCAAAAAGGTTTAATGGCATCAACAACTTTGAATAAATCTCCGCGAAAAATAAACTGTTTCTCCAACTTTAATTGGCTCCTTGATATACGGCAACAGGATGTACAAGAAGATACAGACAGACGATACATTTTGATATCCATTTCAATTCTATTACCCTTCTGGGGGAGTTCAACTGGACACGCCCACCCGTGACATTATCACGTCATATAATCCACAGCGATTGGTTGTGAGGCAGCATCTTTTGGAATTAGATGCCACTCGGGCTTCCTTCCTTCTTTATATGTAATAATGCTATTTGGTAAAACACATGGGGCGTGGTACAATGTTTAATTTACTTATTTTCTGTTATCTTGATTACAGCATGGATTGGTTCACTCGCCGTAGGATTGGGCTATTTACTTGGTCCCATAGCCGGTGCCTTCAGGATGAAGTTCGGGGCAAGAGCCGCCATATGCCTGGGGTCAATCATGTGTGGACTGTCCTACCTGATCTCTTCATTCGCCGTATCCACCAAAACTCTCTTCTTCACCTTCTCTATTGTACATGCCGTGGGCTTCGGCTTCATCGTAAACAGTACCACTATCTTGGCGGTTGACTATTTCGATAAGTATGTTACCATAGTGACTGGGATCATCGTCTCGGGAAGCAGTTTTGGCACACTCTTGTTCTCATTCGTCGCCCAGATTGGCGTGGATTCCATTGGCTGGAGAGATACATTCCTCATTTACGCATGCCTGTCCGTCCTCAATATAAGCATGGGTCTCCTCATTCCATCGCCAAATCGTGATTCCAGAAACGACAACACGAATGACACAACGGCTTCTCGAAGAATATCCGGCGTAAAACTGTGGAAGAACAAACCTTATATCATATGGGTGATAGCAGCCACGTGTGCTATGTTTGGTTATTACATACCATACGTTCATCTGGTTAGTGAAGATATCGAGGCTGTATGCCTCATCTCCATGCCGATATTGCAATTTCATTCAGATTGAATATCATTTCATTTCACAATGCGAAAACAGATTATCAATAATTTCAAGAATCAGGACGGGATTTTTGTTCAAAATCTTCCAACCAGTCAGTGCAGGAGTATTTGTCCATGGTTACCAGTTGGCGCCATTGTCAAGGTCGGCTATATTACGCTGATAAGGATTGTTGTGTCATCAACATTAAACAATAGGCCACTTGACGGTCTTGCGTACACGTGATCGGAAATGTTCAATGTCTATGCAAGTCATGACGTCATATCCCTGGAGCTAAACTGGAAATGTTCACTTGTACTACCTTCAAACTTTGCATAATGTACACCGGCAAGGTCTCTATGGTAACGCCATGACGTCAGAATGCTACAGTAATGGATTGTTATGGAAACTCCGGTGCATCACTGAATATCTTCCAGTTTTGAAACTCTGGATCAGTCAATTCAAAATGAAACCCGACATTTTCATTGGCTCGTGGAGAGAATCCAACCAATCAGTGTTTCTGGATAGGTCCAGCTCCGACATTTGTATTTGCCCTGTTGGAAACCAATATTTTTAACTAGAAACTTGCTAACTCGAAATGTCAAGGAACAATAGTTCTCACCCTGGCCCCTGTGCGCTCTATTTATTTATTTATTTTTATTGGCCACTCCTCTCCTCCTCCGCCCATATCTTCGTTAAACAAAACGCTCTTGGACGGGAGGGGGCAGTGAAGTTGAAACTAACCACATTACCGCATGTATCTTTGGGGCAAGCTCTATCACAAAAAGAACAAAAAAGTAATGTCAGTGAGGTAATATTGTTAGGAAGAATTTTTCCTAAAAAACAATTTGGGGAAGTTAGAGAATGTTATTATAGTTGAGTAGAAAATCTTGCGAAAAAGAAAAGAAAAAATATCACATATTTCTAATGAACCATCTTGGGCGCTATTTTTGAATTTACCCAGGATTGGCTTCAAATGTTACATGATACATTTTGGTGCATGTAAGGTGATCGAAACCATATGCACATCACAGATAGGTCATACATATCTCTAAACATATTTTTAATGACTTTTTTTAACGAAAATGGTGAAAACATACGTTATGAAGACCCATAGCTTCTGAATGTATCCCTCTACTATCTGTCGAGGGTGATTAACACTCCTGGGCTACGATAATCTCTACTGCTGCGTTTTATAAAGAAAAGTTAAGTCCAATCAATTTCTCAAGCAGATAGCCGGTTTTGCTTTTTGGCTAAAACACGGGAAAAACAGCTGTTGGTCAGATGGAGCGTTGTTATTTAAATCAGCGAATCCACAACCCCGAAAAGTTGACACCCGTCAACGGGAACATACGAATCTAATCACCGGAAACAGAGACATTGTAATTTAAAGATGCAATCAGCCTCGAAATTGTTCATCTCTCAACTACTACTTTTTCAGCATCTGCGAAATCAAGGCGTCACAATTTTCATATTCAACAACAGCGGTGTCAATATATACAGTAACAGCAACAATATAAGTCGAAAAAATCGGAAAAATTCCCTCTGCTTCGACGAACTTCAGCATGCTGCACAAACACGGCATCTGAGATAGCGATGATGCCAGCTTTCCCACACTTCACATTATGACGTCATCCAACAAGCAATGATGACGCCCACTTCCTATTGTGACGTTGCAATGCTCAACCGTGGTCGTCAAACAAATACACGGCATGCTATTTTGTTTTCTCACGAACGCTGAACATAACTTGAGATTCTGTAACTTAAGTCACTCAGAAGACTTGAGGACAGTCTCGATCTTGGGGCTGATTACGTCTTTAACGTCAGGGACTGAAAGGTGTATGTAAATGTTGCAATTTTCCAGTTTTCGGTCATATTTGGATTGAATGATTGGTATATGTAACAGATGATTTGGTTTGTTAAGAATATCAATTAAGGTGGCTCCCTGGTTACAAGAATGGCTGTTCTGCGCAGCATTTTGCGCATAGCAATTTCCTCCCTTGTAATCTTGCTCTTGTGAGCGAATAGATAGAACGAGATACTTTGACATGCTGCGTTAACTAAGCAATTGATAAATTATCCCTTGTGACGTCATGACGTCGAATGGCAAACTCTTTGTTGGCGCGACATTTGTCGACGTCATGACGTTGCATTGCTGGACTTCATGATAAATGGCGGGAAAAATTGTGGGATTAAGTACATTCAGAGCCCTATTCATGCCCTTTTTTGGATGGCAACCTACCTTAAATTTGAGTTATTCAAGAACTACATGTTTCGAGGAATATATATTAAAGAAATGAGGAAATTGACAGGACTTTTGAATACTCTGAAACCAATCATGTCTCAAGTATTGGGTGTTTTACATAGTATTTACATTGTACCAATTTGCCACAGGTACACGTTACACAAGCTGAAAATTAGAAAAAAGTAATACGCTATGCCCCAATTTTTATAGCATTTTCTGATATAGGATGAACTTCCGGAGCTATACAAAAAATATGAGAAAAATGACATGACTTTGCACCGAAACCAGGGAGCCACCTTAAGCCCCAAGAGTCGATTTAGAAAAGAACGATGACCCATCCCGCAAATACGCATCACCTATGTCCCTTAATTGGCGCTGTTTTTTGTGCGTAAAATATGTTGTCATCTAAAATCATTATCCGGAACCCATATGCTGACTTTTCACCAGAAACAGTACTTTTTTATTTGGAAAGTCATGTTTTTCAGTAGATGCAATGTTCAAAACTACCATACACGTTTTGTCTTCCATTTGCAGGTATCTTTTGTGATGGACACAGGAATGTCCAAGGAATCTGGTTCCATCCTTATAATGGTCATGGGAGGTGTCTCCGGTGTGGCCAGGATTTTTTTTGGCAAAATCTTTGGCTTTCAGTTTCTCAATAAACGTCAACTCTACCAACTGTCCTTGATTGTCAACGCTACGGCCACTATGATGTTACCGGTCTCCACTTCCTTTGCGGCCATGCTCTTCTACGTCATCATTGTGGGCCTCGTGGATGGGTGCTTCGTGGTGATATTGCCCCTTCTGACCAGGGCTTACGCTGGCCAAAGCAACGTTCCCATAGCCTGGGGAATACTAAATGGAGCCACTTCTGTTACGTTCGTTTTGGGGCCAGTTCTAGCAGGTAACTACCGTGCTAAAGTTTTCCAATTCTAATCTGCAAGAAGTTGATTATATACCAGTTGTATATTCATAATATGTCCATGTATTCATGTATTGTCCATTGCCAAAAATATCCTACGTTCACCAAGTCTCCAGACCCAAAGAATCCAAATTCACCCCTAGTATTTATCAACTGTATACGTTCAGAGATTTAAATATATATTCATCCTTATCGATTTCAACGGATCCGCCCAGTTTGATTGTTCTACCTAATACGATCAGAAAAAAAGAAAGAACAGATTTTGAGGCAGACAGCTTCAGAAGGTTGGTGTTTTTTTCTGTCAAGGTTTTTATCCAATAGACGATCTGTGTTTACAGGGACCCTGGACAAATATCTGGGGAGAGAGCGGAACAGGTGGGAAAGAGACGTATAGTGCAGAAAAATAGCGTCCTCTATATGTCCGTGTGATCTGCTTCGGGGGTATACGGATGACCCAGGCTTTCCAATCCGCAAATCTTTCCCCGCACCCGCTCTCCTTCATCTTTCAGATTATTGTCCGGGGTTCCTGTCATTGGGGTGTATCACCACTCGTACACTTGTAAACTTCGTTTCCAACGTTAATCTTCTCTAACGTTCCACCGTCTTAATGTTATCTTATTCAGGTTATTTATACGATGCCACCGGGTCTTATAACCTGTCATTCCATGTGGCCGGGATTCCTGTGATCGCCGGCGCGGTCATTCTCTTTTTCATGCCCTGGGCACAGAGGGTCACTCAGAAAGACAGTAATTTCGCCGACATTGAGCTCGAGATGGCAAACTTTCAAACCGGAGTATCATTCTCGGAAAGAGATCCTCCACAAAGGACAGTGTATGAAACACTTGACGAAGACAACACAATCTATCGCACTGTGGGCGAGGATATAGTAGAGAGCAATGGACTTTTTCTTCGTCGACGTCGCTCCGATCTTACTATTTTAGACGAGAGGGACTGGAATTGGACAGGCGGACGACCGACACTCAACGTCGATAACGAACAGTTACAGACAGAGCTGCAAACTACCGAAGAGGCCGACATCTCCTCTGTGTCCGAAGAATGTCGCCATTCTGTTGACGATCTGGAAGAATTTGCTTTGAGGAATAAGCCAGAGAATGGCGTGACAACTGGTCACAACCGAAGAGATAGGTGTACCAGCCCATCTCCATCGATGCAAGACAGTGACGAACACTTCAGTCGGTCCACTTCTCCTGTTGTTTTCTCAGATTCTGTTATCCAGACATTGGTTGAGTTAAATGAAAAAGACGGCCACGAACAATGTGTGGCGATTACTGAAGGTCGTGGTGGTGTAGAAAATGCCAGTTTTGAAAGTCCTGTACGGGTAACCTGTTCAGCATCACATAACGCCACTGAGCAAGGTGAGAGTCCAACAGTCCAAGAAACACAGGGTGTTGTGATCCCAGATTATGTAGTAGAAAAGCTCGTTGAACTAAGCGACGACGAAAAAAGAACTGTGAACCAAATGACTTGCCAGGGAGCAAGTGATAATGTAGTCGGAAAAATGGTCCGCTTCGAGGATGCGGAGATATTAGACAAACATGCTGCAGAATCCAACAGCGCTATCCTTGAAAGACAAACTGCTGTTGACCAGCTGATTGAACTTGGAGATGACATTGCTGACCATCCTCAAATTCCCTCAGCAGTTGCACCACCAAACTGGCAGTCTAGCAACAATCCTCTCCCCAGGCAGATATCTGAATCACAATGTATAATTCTTGATAGTGTGGTGGAGACACTGGAAAGTCTTGCTGACAATAGTCAAAGTCAAGAGTCTCAAGACAACCTATGCCAGGAGGTTAATAATAATATCTGGAACCAAAACAGTCCACCAGTTACATCGGAGACATCAAAGGTTGACGTTAGCACAATCTGGGGCTCGGACTTGACAACAATACAAGAGGTGACCCCAACTCAAGACGGAGATATGTGGGCGAATAATTCCGTGGTACTTCCTGAACGAACTTCAATCCAAGAGCACGCACAATTACCACCGGGAGACCCAACTCTGCAATTAACACAAGGACAGCCACAATGGACCCAGAGTCAAGAGCATGCGCAATTACCACAAGGACAGTGGACTCAACACCAAGAGCATGTGCAATTACCACAAGAGCACCAACAATGGGCTCAGAACCAAGACCATGTGAAATTGCCCCAGGGACAGCAACAATGGACTCCGCATCAAGAGCATGTGCAATTACCACAGGAGCCTCAACAATGGGCATCGAACCAAGATTATATACAATTACCACAGGGCCAGCAGCAATGGGCTCCAGACCAAGAGCATGTTCAATTACAGCAGGGGCAGCAACAATGGGCTCAGAACCAAGATTATGTACAATTACCACAGGGGCAGCAACAATGGACTTCGCACGAAGAGCAGACACAATTCCCACAAGGACATAAGCAATGGGATCAGAGCCAAGAGAATGTGTCATCACCACATGGGCAACAACAATGGACTCAGCAACAAGAGCATGTGCAATTACAATTGAGACAACAGCAATGGGCTCCAAACCAAGAACCATCACCACAGGGGCAGACACAATGGACAAGCACCGAGTTAACAGATCACCAAGGCAGAAGACAGTGGTCTGAAATTGGTATCTCACAGGGAGAGACATTTGCAGCTTCTTGCTCCAAGGGAAACGCAGAAGTTGATCAATTGCCACCTGGAGTTCAAAACTTTCATACCAGCCTACAAAATTCTAACCAAATTTCTGATGAACCACAAACTTATCATCATGAGAACAAGTCTGTGTCCAGAGAAGAACAAAGTGGTCCGAGTCTACTAGTCCTTGGAGAGGATGCAAATACACCACATGCTATGGCAGATGACAATGAGGGATGGCAAATAGTGAACAGAAGATCATTTCGGGATACAGACAAAGATGTCCCCAAGGCTGGAGAAGCCCACCAGGGTCATTGGAGAAATACTGCTTCTCATACGAATGCTAGAGAAGGGTATTTCTACCGCAATACCGGTGCTATTGGCGGAACGACTGTGTCTGCAAACCAGTGGAGAAACATGGATACTTCTCATGGCTTTTCCTCTGCCACTCCATTAGCAAACTCATCGGCTGGTACTGGGCATACGACCTACCCAAGATCCTCACCACACATACACTCAACAAATAAAGCTCAGCAACACATGACAACAAATGCAAGCACACCAGTGTGCCAGTGGAAAAGTATTGAAACCCATCATGACAACATGGCTGGTGGCCTTGCAACGCACATGGGCAATACAGCAAGCAGTCCTGGGGTACCACCATGCAGCAGTGAAAATGAAAATCGGTGGCCAGACAGCACAAACACAGCGATCAATTCAACTGATGCTTCATTGCCGATCACTTCGGTTCAGTGGGAATCGGCAGACACTGAAGGTGACACACCTTTGTGTAGTGGGATATCGAGGGTTTCTAGCAGTGGTGGACCAGTCGGGACTGAGAATATGGCGGATTTGGACGAGATTGTAAATAATTTAATGGAAAATATTCAGATGCCTCAAACGACCTCTCAGTCAGAAGTGTGTCAAGCAGAGAATTCTCAGACAGCGGATCCCTCCACAGCCGCACTAGAGACATTTGACCAGTTTTGGACTTCAAATATGCCAAATCAGCATGTGGAGGAAACAAAATCTACAGACGAAGTAAAACTTGATTCTAATGAGAACACAGAGAACAGATAGAACACACAATTAACTGTTAAATTTTTATTAAATTTTCCATATTTACTTTTTTGGTATCAATTTTATTGATCAAGGCACATTGATGCAAAATTGTCCGATTTAGACACGAATATAAATTTATTAGCACAGTAAGAGTTTGATGTTGTTGTATTGGTATAGGAATCTAGATAAAGTTACTAGAGTTTCCCAGTACGAGTATTCACCCATAGTTTACCTGGTGATGTCACCATCATGGCTGGGTAAATTATACTTTTGACCATTGTTGCATCCTCAAAATGTTCCGAGGTAATTATTTAACAGAGGTGTTGTCATCATGGCAACTGCATGTCAACATTTCCGAATCAACAAATAGATCATGAATAAGACTCTTAAATTAAATTTTAAATTTTTACGGAAACAGGTGTCATGTTTTGGGGAGAGCAAAAAAATAAACAGAAAATGGTGGCGGCCTAAGGGCGAATAAAAAGATTTGAGTCGGAAGATTTTTAATTTGGTGTGTCAACTCATGCCCAACAAATAGTATTATTAAGGATGGTCTTAAAATGTTGTCACCCGTGATAAGATTGGGAAAGCTATTTTCTTGCCAGAAGTCTTGAACAGTTTTGGTAAGTGTCAGAATGAATGTTAGATGAGTGGTTTTCAGATATATTTTGGACCAATGCAATATGATCTGATAATGTAAATGGTGTTCTGACTACCCATTTGAAAGGCGATGATAGCTCATGTACATACTGTTAGGAGTCTAGAACTAACCAGTAACTAGTTTTATACAATTTAATCCTAAGGACAGTGTACTCTTAATGATTTAGAGTAAAGTCTCTGACCATCAAATCACACACACCAGCTTTCAACTCGAGCTTTTTCAACTTCAGCTTTCAACTCCAACTCAAAAATTTTAAATAAGGGTTTGTTACCTTTCACTTACCGGAGGTCACCGGATATATCCCACAAAACCCGACATTTATAGTCAAATGAGCATTTGTAACAATTTAGAATGAATAATGAACTTAGTATATCATTCAAATCTGTATTCATTTCAGCTATCTGATAGAAAAAAACCCCTCAAATTTACACTTGATTTTCAGCTTAGCTACACTTTGGATTTGAGGCTTTTCTCTGTCTTTTATCATGTGATTTTGACAATTATCTCTTCTATTGGCACAAATTGGCATGATTTCAATCAGTAAAACATGTGGTAAAAATATAAGCAAAGAAAATGAAAGTTCAAGATAGTATGTCAAATGTTCAAGATATTATGTCAAATGTTCAAGATAGTATGTCAAATGTTCAAGATATTATGTCAAATGTTCAAGACAGTATGCCAAATGTTCAAGATAGTATGCCAAATGTTCAAGATAGTATGCCAAATGTTCAAGATAGTATGCCAAATGTTCAAGATAGTATGTCAAATGTTCAAGATAGTATGCCAAATGTTCAAGATAGTATGCCAAATGTTCACGATAGTATGTCAAATGTTCAAGGTAGTATGTCAAATGTTCAAGATAGTATGTCAAATGTTCAAGATATCAAATGTTCAACATAGTATGTCAAATGTTCAAGATAGTATGTCAAATGTTCAAGATAGTATGTTCATGATAGTATGTCAAATGTTCAAGATAGTATGTCAAATGTTCAAGATAGTATGTCAAAAGTTCAAGATAGTATGTCAATGTTCCAGATAGTATGTCAAATGTTCAAGATAGTATGTCAAATGTTCAACATAGTATGTCAAAAGTTCAAGATAGTATGTCAAAAGTTCAAGATAGTATGTCAAATGTTCAAGATGGTATGTCAAATGTTAAAGATAGTATGTCAAATGTTCAAGATAGTATGTCAAATGTTCAAGATAGTATGTCAAATGTTCAAGATAGTATGTCAAATGCAAATATTCGACTGAACCCTACAATCTCATTGAAATCCATGTTATTTCTTCAATTCTTTCATTCATACCAAATTTATGTGGTTTTAACTTATATAAACGAGAGATCCTGAAGGATCTTGGCGCCCACCATTGTCCGATAATTGTAAGCTAATGACTAGAGGATCTTTTTGTCCATTGTTACTAAGAACAAACGATTGATTTGTAATTTTGTTTACAGAATTTCGAATCTGAGCGAAAAGGATCGGAAAAGGCCACCGAAAAACACCAAGATATAATCTAAGTTTCAGGTGTTCAAGATTTCTAGAAACTGTACTTATGTCGGTTGTTATAATACAAGAGAAATGAGCAAAGTTAGTCTGAAAGTGAATGTACATGTACGGAGGATTCTTCACCTTTGTTTCGTAGTATTTTTTTTATTTATTTTTTTGCACGTGTCATCATTGGGTACTTTGACACTTTGGCATGAGCTATGAAACATACTTAAGATTTTATAATTAAGAACAAATGCTAGTTCTGTTCTGTTTATACGGCTGTTTTGAGATAACTCTTTTAAGATACCATGCTCGAAAATAGTAAGATGGTACACTACTTAATACTGAAGGGATCCGGTCCGCGCAGTAATGTTGAAACTTCGAAAGTGCCTGAATCCTGATTATCTCCCTTGGATCGAAACATGCAGTAGTCTACAGTTGTCGAGTTGTGAAGTTGAGTCACAAGAGTGACGTCCCTTCATATAGCCGACCCGCCGGCAGACGAAAGGGTGGAGCAGTTCACTTGCTACTGCATGGACTACAACCTCGCCACCAGGGGTCGCTCTCCGCTGGACAATTGGCCGCTCCGATGAACCCCTGGGACGACGCTCACTGAAAATTGGTCCCATAATACATTGAAAAATTCGTTCGCGTGTCCTCTTCCGGTTCCATTGGAACGTATCCAATTCTTTATGAAACGCCAGTCATGAGTCACTTGCATGGCCAGCCTGTCATAACGTCAGAATAGAAAATGTTTCGCAAGAATGCATGAAGAGTTCTGGTAGGTTACGTCATCTTTCAGACGCGCTCGTAACATCCATGACGTCGGCTTAATCTCCACAGATACGCTCTCGTTATGTTCTAAATTCTAGGGTTGTGTGTGCTATCCAATGACCGATCGTACTGCTGAGCGCCGTCCCAGAGCCTAGTAGGGAGGACAGGACCGGATGGCTCTGGTTTCGAGATTGCATGGACTAAAGAAAGCTGATTTAAAATTTGAAGAAATACATTTTAATTCCGAATTATTTGAACTCCTTGATATGGAAGGTGAAGGTATGGATATTCTCTATAGTCAATATATAGAATATGCCCACCGTTTGATCCGCCAACTCTTATGATGCAACGTCACAACTCGAGAATACCGAATTAATTTGAAGCATAACTTGGATTTTCGAATCGGACCAAAAAAGGTATCTTGCACTACTAGGCCCCATGTGAGACCTGTGTACCAAATTTCAGAAAGATCCATGAAATATTTCCTGAGAATTCACGGTAACAATGTTTCAAGAGGAAATTCAAGATGGCCGCCTTGTGGCCATATTGGATTTTGGATTCGGACCGAAAAAGGTATCTTGCACAACTAGACCATAAGGGGAACCTGTGTACCAAATTTAACAAAGATCCATGCAGTAGTTCCTGAGAAATCGCAATAACAAAGTTTCATGGGGAAATCCAAGATGGCCGTCTGATGGACATATTGGATTTTGGAATCGGACCAGAAAGGTATCTTGCACAATTGAACCTGTGTATCAAATTTGAGATAGATCCAGGCTGTACTTCCCGAGAAATCATGATAAAAAAATTTCATGGGGAAGTATAAGATGGCCGCCTGGTGACCATATTGGATTTTTGATTCGGACCGAAAAAGGCATCTTGCATATCGAGACCCTAAGGGGAACCTGTGTACCAAAATTGAGAAAGATCCATGCAGTAGTTCCTGAGAAATCGGGATAACAAGGTTTCATGGGGAAATCCAAGATGGCTGCCTGGTGGCCATATTGGATTTCGAATCGGACCAGAAAAGGTATCTTGCACAACTAGACCCCAAGGGGAACCTGTGTACCAAATTTGAGAAAGATCCATGCAGTAGTTCCTGAGAAATCGTGATAACAAGGTTTCATGGGGAAATCCAAGATGGCTGCCTGGTGGCCATATTGGATTTTCAGATCGGACCAAAAAAGGTTTCTTGCACAACTAGACCCCAAGGGGAACCTGTGTACCAAATTTGAGAAAGATCAATGCAGTAGTTCCTGAGAAATCGCGATAACAAGGTTTCATGGGGAAAATGCAACATGGCTGCCTGGTGGCCACATTGGATTTTCGAATCGGACCATAAAAAGGTATCTTGCACAACTAGACCCAAGGGGAACCTGTGTACCAAATTTGAAAGATCCATGCAGTAGTTCCTGAGAAATCGCGATAACAATGTTTCATGGGGAAATCCAAGATGGCTGCCTGGTGGCCATATTGGATTTTCGAATCGGACCAAAAAAGGTTTCTTGCACAACTAGACCCCAAGGGGAACCTGCGTACCAAATTTGAGAAAGATCCATGCAGTAGTTCCTGAGAAATCGCGATAACAAGGTTTCATGGCGAAATCCAAGATGACTGCCTGGTGGTCATATTGGATTTTCGAATCGGACCAAAAAAGGTTTCTTGCACAACTAGACTCCAAGGGGAACCTGTGTACCAAATTTGAGAAAGATCCATGCAGTAGTTCCTGAGAAATCGCGATAACAAGGTTTCATGGAGAAATCCAATATGGCTGCCTGGTGGCCATATTGGATTTTCGAATCGGATCAGAAAAGGTATCTTGCACAACTAGACCCCAGGGGGAACCTGTGTACCAAATTTGAGAAAGATCCATGCAGTAGTTCCTGAGAAATCGCGATAACAAGAATTGTTTACGGACGGACGGACGACGGACCACGGACGAAAAGCGATTTGAACAGCCCACCATCTCGTGATGGTGGGCTAAAAACCTCATGGTCAAAATATCAGGTTTTTTCTTGTATATGCTCTTTTTTTCAAGAAGTTTTTGAAATAAGACTATTATTTAGGGGGCTTTACCTTCACATTGTGTGCATCTGAAATTTAACGAAACCCATTAAAGACAAGCCTTCGACATATAGTATTCTAAGAATGCTCCTCGTATATTTGGATGAGCATTTGCATTCTGTGAATGGCTTTTCTTTGTTTGCAGTATTCTAGTCATCACTTGTCAGTCGGGGAACTTCAGCGAGCTCTGACTGAAAGTATCAAATGTTGAAAGTAGACAGACATACCCCAATACAATGTCATCAACTTCTAAATAGGGTTATGCTAATGACATTTTCGTTTTCTGGCATCTTGTAGTCGCCTAAACAAGTTTTGGATAATTCCAGAATACACTCATTGATATAAAATATGCTATAATCAAGATCGATCAATAATCAAGTTTCACTGATTTGTGATTGCAATGGATATTTTTTATTGAGTCATTTGCGAGTACTTAATTGGTGATTAAGCATTGATTGATTGGTTATTTGTAACAATATGAAATTTCCTATTAGCTCACAGCAGTACATGTATATCCCTATCAGATTTTGATCAATTAAACATCTGACAATTACCACCTGACCAACCAATCAATCAATTATTAACTGATCATCAACCAATTGACTCACTGATCAATTTTGATTGATAGGCAATTGACGGCCATCATCAGTATATAATCAGTTTGAAATTGATTGTTGATCAATGGTTAGTGCAGTCTGAATAACCAGGGCTGAGGATGTATGAAATGTCAAACAACAGTCAAACAATTGTTCTAGTTTTTCATTTACAAAGACAAAAGGAACATTATCAACAATGTTGTGATCTGGAGCCAGCATGTTTACTCTCTCTGTGGTTTTCTATGGTTCATCTTTGGTGTAAGGAAAAAACAAACAAAGGAAAAGAATAGAGTTTTTGGGTACAACAAACTAGACATGTGACTTTTCAGTTTCACAACAATCAGGGCTTTGTATTATTGAGAAGCCAGCCTTCTCGACTCCTTGTTGTACCCAAAAACCTCGTTCTTCTCCTTTGTTTAATGACAGTTACATGAAAGATGGACCTTGCATGCAAAACCAATCACTTTTTATATTCACATTTGCATTGATTCACACTTGTACAGACTTTGGCATCAAACCCTGGTCAAATGGTCGAAAGATTAGTTGTACAATTAATGCTCCTGTTAGCTCCTGTTAACACAGGTCGGTATCATCAATGAATAAACCATCTAAAATACCCAGGCTTGCCACTCTCAAATGGGTGGAAAACAACAACCCTAATTTTCAATGGCTAGCATGAATTTGATATATACAGATTCCTACCTAGTGTGTTCACAGGGTATTTGTCGAGCAGTACTGTACAGGGAGAAACACTGTAGGGCTTAGAGACTCACTGGTACCTGTACATACATGGTCAGTATATACAGAAAATCATACAGCTATTGAGTGTGATTGTGGTAAATACTTCATGTAAGGAGGCATGGTCCAAGCCTTTGTGTAGCTGAAAGCCCTGGGTCTAGACACTGTATTGTCCTCAGACTTGGCTAAATATTGTATGCTTTGTCTCGTGATCCTTACATGAAGTATGAACCACCATGATGATCTACTGACAGGACTGATCAATCTAATACTGCATGGTATCCTTGACGAGTGGCAAGGATCATGTAAATCAGATCAGTATGAACACAGAATTACTGCTTCATGATTAGCAACATTTCCTGAACTTTTCTCAGGTGCTCAGACAGGATACTGAACTTTCTCTAGCACTCAGATAGGATACTGAACTTTTCTCAGCTACTGACCAAGATACTGAACATTTATGTGATGCTCAGACGGGACACTGAACATTCCTGTTGTTCTCATACAGAATAATTCATCTTTCTCTAATGCTCAGAAAGGATACTGAACTTTTCTCAGCTACTCTGATAATGCGATTGAATATGAACTTTTCTCCAGCACTCGGATAGGAAACTGAACTATTCTCAGGCATTCAGACAGGATACTGAACTTTTCTCCAGCATTCAGACAGGATATTCAACTTTTCTCAGCTACTCGATAAGATACTGAACATTTCTGTGGTGCTCAGACAGGATACTGAACATTTCTGTGGTGCTCAGACAGGATACTGAACATTTCTACAAAATAATGCACTTTTCTCAGATGCTCAGACAAGGGTTCCTACCCTTTGTGAAAGACAAAATTCCAGGACTTTTCAAGGAGTTTTCCCGGTCCATACAAATGTAACTGAATTTTCCTGGACATGTTGTAACAGCTTTATCATGTTTCGTTCAGCAAATTCAACAATGGACATTTCATAGAGATCTGACTAGATCGAAGAATAAATTCAGTTTGTTAGAAAGAAATTCCAGTAATTAATTGTGCCAGATATTTTGGGGGGAGAGAGGATAATAAAACTCTAGGACTTTTCCAGGACTCTTTACAAATATTGTCAGAATTCAAGGATTTCCAGGTCCTGAAAATTATTTTCTCAGAATTCAAGGAAATCAAGGACCCGTATGAACCCTGTCAGACAGGATACTGAATTTTTTTCTTTCTCTCAATTGCTTGGATAGTGTCTTGTGTTAGCTTCTCCAACAGGATACTGAACTTTTCCCAGGTGCTCAGACAGGAACTTTTCTCAGCTACTCGGATAGGATACTGAACTTTTGTCAGCCTCTCAGACAGGATACTGAACTTTTCTCAACTACTCAGACAGGAAATTGAACTTTTCTCAGTTGTTTATAAAGCTGCACAGTAGAGTTGCACGATTTAGATTCTGTATTTCTGTCATCTGTAGGAACCTCCTGCAGGCGTTGAAAGTCTTTTCTTATTCCCTGATGCAAAAAACAGAACAAGGCATTCAGAGAATCCTAACAATTCGCCCTTGTGGGCATGTTTATTGAGCAGCATAGAGGGAGGGTTTCAAGTAACCCGGCAGCTACTGAAAATAACAGCCTACAGAGTGACACACTTTCCCTCGTCTGGTCTACCAGGAAGCCAAACAAAAACAAGAGTTCAATGGAACAAAATGGACAGATGGACAAGTGAATCAGAAAGTGGATGAAGTCTGAGGATGCATATCTAAGCCTTGGATATCAAAACAGATGCAGTCTGCTCTGCATGGGGTCGGGCAATGCATTGAATAAATGTAGCATGATGTAAGCTCTCAGAATATATTGAGTATGGGATCAAGCGAGGCTTATTTTAGGATATAATGGGTGGGGGTCAGTGCCTGAGGTTGGGGACATGCTCCCGAGGGTAGTGGGTGGGTTGAATAAGTGTAGCATGATGTAAGCTCGCAGAGGGTATGGTGTCCGACAAGGGTTAGTTTAGGAGATAGAGGGTGGAGCTCGGTGTCTCAGGGATATGAACATGATCCTGAGGGTAGTGGGTGGACTGAATAAGTGTAGCATGGTGTAAGCGCTCAGAATATATGAGGGTTTGGGATTGGGCAAGGCTTAATTTAGGAGATAGAAGGTGGGACTCTTATCAACAGGGGTGAGGACATGCTCCCGAGGGTAGTGGATGGGTACAATAAGTGTAGCATGATGTAAGCTGTCGGAATCTATAAGAGTATGGGGTCGGGCAAGGCTTAGTTTAGGAGATAGAGGGTAGGACTCAGTGCCCCAGGGATGGGGACATGCTCCTGAAGGTAGAAATGGGTTCAACAAGTGAAGCATCATGTAAGCTATCAGAATCTATAAGGTTTGGGGTCGGGTGAGGCTTAGTTCAGGAAATAGCAAAACAAGAACCACACTTGGACATTCCATACCTTCAAGTGCTGTAGGGTTCTCCTGACAGGTTCATCCACCACATCAGTCTCTGCTTGACTCGACGTCTTCCTCTGCAGAGAGAACAATGACATATCTAACTATCAGTCATGTCAGTGGTATTTGTATGGATGTATTACCAAAACCACAATGCAATTAAATCAAACACTATTTAACATTCGGTTGCCCATGCGATCATCTACACATGTGAGACTAATCTTGGGAAGCGAGCTTGACCATTTTGAACCACTTTAGGTATACAGGGATTCATGCCAGTCGGTTTTTACCACCGGTATTCGGTGGTAAAAAAAATTTGAAAACTCAATTCGTATGGTGAGAAACTCAATTGCTTTCGTTTTACTGGACAAATACTCAATTTTTTGTGGAAAACTCAATTCGCCAGACATGGTCAAAGTTAATTTGACAGCCCCAAATTACGAAATAAACTCAATCGAATGACGATCTTACCGCGAAAATGACAATAAGTTTACCTTTCACAGGCGCAGAAAGCGTGCTACCACGTGTGGTGTTGTTGTTGTTGTTAATCACCCGCAAGATTTGCACACGACCCGCTTGAAAGGCAGAACTAATGGATAAATTGAATGAACTTCACTATATTGACTGGCTCAATGTGGCGCAGTCAGCCTATAGGGTGCACTCCAGAGATTCTTCCATTCGGCATGGAAAAGACTATGGGTCCGTTTTTTCGGCCACCAGTTGTCGTAAAACCTTCAACCCAAATCACTTATATGTATATATTTTCTGAAAGAGCATGATGAAACTATTATTTTAAGATATAACACTGCTATGTTATAGAAAAATTAAACTCGAACATTCTCCTCCATGCTTGCTTCATTTTTCCTAGAAAACCCCTTAAAAATGTCGAAAAATTGTCAAATTCGGCTCAATTTCCAGAAAAATCTGTAAGAGCGATTTCAATTAAACTTCTTACTCACGTTCCCTGGTCCGGTCTCAACTTAAAAAGGCAAACAAAAGTGGGTGTCAACCTGCCCGTTTTTTGTCAGATTTTCTTCCCGTAAATGAGTCCCGATTTTTAGGCACACCCAAGGGGCATAACTGAGGCAGGACAAAATTTACTCCATGATCCCAATCAGCGTGTAGACGAAGCCAGCACTCGATTTGTACGTACTCGTTTGCAGCGTTGATAATGCTGAATAGGATGGTATTATAGATATAAGCTATTAAGAAGACAAGAAGAATTATGATGTAGCAGAACAAGGGCAGTCTATCGTATTATGAAATTAGAGAGGGGCCATTACTACGAAACTGTGGAGGACCACCATAGATATTTATATCGACTGTTCATGCCTGACAACTTCAAGTCGTGCATTGCCCGTGCAGATTTTTACTTGCTCCCGACAAGCGGACAAGCACTATTCCGTCTATAACAGTAACACTCGCGAGTTGAAAGAGTGAAGGCAACAACAACAACAACAACGATTTTGCTTGATAATTTGTCAGGACAACTCAACATTTTCAGTTGGGAACTCGACTTATCTCTTGAAGATGTCAATATTTATTCACTACAACTCAGTTTTTTTCGCGCGTGTTTGGTGCGCATTTTTCCAAGGATAAAAAACTCACTGGAATCAGAATTTGCCATTTCTTTGCCAAGCATTATTTGTTTTACTCTGTCTGCCCTTCTGTGCGTTTGTATGTCAAATCGTGGTTGTGTAATCAATAAGTGTCGACATAATTTCAGTGTATCACTGACATTTAACTCCACAATTTCTACAGGATGATTTTGAAACTTCACATGCATGCCTCATGTGCACCTGTTGTTTTTTTTTTAGACAATTCAGATTTTTGTCAAAGTTATTGGGATTCAGACTTCACCATTTCTCCAATTCATTGCAATGTACTAATCAATTAAAACATTGTAGAATCAGCCTAGAGTTTTGACATGATTCTCTTCAAATTTTTCACACTTGCTAAGCATGATTTTAAGAGTTATACCTCCTAAGTACTGATGGAATAAAATATTATTTTTGTCTAAATGATCAGAAGTTGGATGTTCATTTCCGTGGTTAGTTTCAATGTACATTACATGTTTTTCGATATGAATCGGCTCAGACCAAAACCTCTTGTTTCTGTGAATGTTTTATGATGAACCACAAGTAAATGGCTTAGATTAATGCCTTAATTAAAGTTGAACTGAAATATTGAATATGGAGTAATATGAATCTATTTTGGAAAGTGCCATTATCAACTACCGCTGAACCATCAATATCATGTGTTATTGACACCAGTATGGTGGTGGTTGAAACATTTGAGAACTCAATACCAATAAGTGAATCGGTGGTAAAAAATTTTGAAAACTCAATTTCACCATTGGGAAAACTCAATTTTGAGTAATATTGAGTTTTCGGTGGTAAAATTTTTGACTTGTATGAATCCCTGGTATATTTTGAAAATCCCCATCTAAATTTGTAAATAGATATCATATGAATAGCCTCAGCATATCAGGGGTTAAAATGTTTAAATAAATTACCTGTCTCAGGCGACTGATAAAAATGATTTCTACCAGTCTCCTCCCAACAGCAGCCTGAACTAGCTAGACTAATGAAACAAAATAATAATGCTGCTTTTGTGTTCTATAAATATGAAAAAAACGTGAGGGTGAGACTCACAAAACCCTTCCGCTTCCCTAGCAATTGCGAAATATACTGAGAATGTGCAAAATATTATGGCTATCTTTTAATAATCATCCAGAATTCGCCTTTTTAGAGCATATCATCACAGATATAACAGCTACATTCAAGCAGATATCACACAATCATAGATTATTATATGCCAATAAAGGGGCATACATGTAACTCTGTAAAATAAGGTCCAAGACGAATAATTTTTTGTAAGCTTTGTTCTGCAAGAATAGGAACGAAATGCCTCAACATCTGTTCTGCCAGAATAATGAACAAAAAGACTTGACATCTGTTCTGCCAGAGCTGGAACAAAAAACCTCAACAACATCACAAACTGATGTCATAATGAAACCCGAGCAGTTGTCTCCCCAACTGACTTGGAACATTTAGTCCCCGGCATGGAGATCCTGTGGCTACGTACCCACATACTACATTTGGAAAGAATGTGTTCAGGTTTTCAGATGTTATTGTCTAGAAACAAAAATTTTACGTTAGCATCCAAGTGCTCCCACCTATAGGCGGATTAGCAGGAAAAACAATTCCAAGCGAGATCTTGAGGTAAGGTACGTACCCACTTATCAAATTTGAAAGTTATTGTCCAGAAACAGTGCGTCAGGAAATGGTGCGTCCAGATACATGGACCCCAATAGTTCCTATCGAGCCCTTTGGGCGTGCGAGGACAACAATGATGAAAAGAGCAGATATCAAAGCCAAACTGCAACCAGGGTAGAGGACACGACTAGGCACAAGAGAGGACAAGTCTGAAGCAGCCAAAACCAAGTAAAAATTCTTTTTAAAAACTTTACCTTCTCCAAGCGGTGTAAGAAAGCTGTTCTCATCAAGCACAGCATGGCCATATCTTCTCCCTGGAGAGTCAGGATATATAGATGTGAACCCTCAGTTCTTTCAGTAGTTCCTTCAGGGCAGTTCACTCTCTGGTCACTCTCTAACCTCACATCAATATGGACAGGTTGGCCCCCAGGTGTCACCACAGTCACCAGTGTTCCCTCCATATTCTGTGGCAGACTGATACCAGTGAAGCTCAACAATAGCTTCAACACATCTTGGGCACTCTCAAATCCTTGAATACAAGAATAATGCGTTATAATTTGTAAATTTTAACCCAGCATCTCTGTAATCAGCCTTAAATTTCATCAATTTTCAGAGTGAAGATAAGAGTGAGCCATTTATTTGATACAGGAGGGGGGAGGGACATTCATTCATGAGTGGGTAGAATTTAATGTCATTTTCAACATTTTTTCTGTCATATCACGACGGTGTCTAGTACAAGTGCCAGGACAGGAGAGTGCCCACACTTCCTATTATCCTGGACAATGATCAGCCCAGCTGGTACAGCACCTGGCCACCCATCCAAATACTGACTGGGCTCAACGTTGCCCAACGGATAATAAACATTCATGTACTGGACCCTTTTCAGATGGAGGCAAAGCCCTAATCTCTCATGAATGAATCTCGTGGCGTGCCCTTTTGAAACGAAGGCAAACCATCCCACCCTCCACAAGGACAGCTGAAATGCCCTGGATTAAGAGCCGAAGTTGCTCTACAAGAATTGAAGGCCTTATTTGTGATCCTTTTATGAAGGAGTAGCAAGAATTTTCTGCTGGAAACTTCAATAATACTGTATATCATCACCGTAGCTTTTACATCCACTTCAGAATTCAAAATTCTTACTTCCGCTTCCCGATATACACTTAGTTGACAAGGTTATGGTGAGGCTGTGTAGTGTTGTTGTTGATTTGTTATGTTCCTCTGGTTTTCCTGCTTGATAAAGATGGAAAGCTGGTCTCTGATTGGCCAAGACCATCACAACATCATGGACATGGCATCTCTGTGAATTCTGCAGTAGCTGGTCTCTGGTGCTAAATGACACACCACTGGTTGAAGCTTCATTCTGGCGAGGCTCATAAAGAAAATCTAAAATGTCTACTTCCTGCCAAGTCAGGGGGACACAAAGTGTTTGCAAGCCATCTTCATGTAGAATCGGAGAGCCAGTTTGAGCCTCCTGTTTCCCGTGAGACGGAGCGAATGTAATTTTTGAAGGATCATAAACGAGGTATGCTGATAATGTCAATATAGGACACTGTAATATTGCACCGTCAACTGGCAATACCAAATCTTCAAAACACTGTGGACTAAGTCCATGGAATAAGGGTAGAGACTTACTGCGGACTATGAGAGACTTCTCTCTCAACATGTCCTCAAACTGAATTACCTTAACCAGTACTGACCAATCACATAACAATTTGGTGGAACTCTCATTGGTTACTCTAAGCACCAATGAAACTTCTCGACTGGAACCCCAACATTCTTGTTTCACAGTAAATTTACAGCTGACAAATTTGGACTTTCTCGAGGTTCCTTTTGTTTTTTCACTGTGTTTGGCCATAAACTGAGCAGCTAGATGACTTGCAAGTGAATTCTGAGCGAGAATGTTATTTTGGGAGTCCAGACAGGTTTTCAATCTGTCAATTTCTGCTCCAGTGTGGTTTATGGCGAGGAGTAGGTCCTTCATATGTCCTCCTGCGACAGGAGCAGGACGGTGTCTGTGCATCTTGTCCTCAACACTGTACAGTCTACCTCTGCTAGATAAGCATAATAACCTCACACAATCCAAGGAGGAACCTACATGGGACAAACAGTAGCATTATGCATAGCAAGTTAAGGTAAAGCATGTCATGAAAGAATGATAAAGGTTTAAGACTTCGGAAAATAATTTAACATTTATCTCCAGTACAGGTAACAATTGCTGCAAACAACTTGCATGCACAGAATTAGAGATTTTGACATCATTTACTCAAACTGTGTCTATCACAGATAAACAGCTTAACCAAGTATATGCATCAAGGAAGGGGGTTATACTGTTGGATCCCGTAGTTTAAATCTGTGGCCACCCACCTGGCATTGTTACCATATCTGTAATCCTAGAGTATCCAAGGCTGGTCACTGTCACACTGAGTCTTAGCCGTTCTCCCGCCTTTTTTACTTCATTGAACTTACAAGTACACCTGTACAGGTCCTTCTTGGTGGACAGGTAAATAATATTGCCAGCAGATTTACAAGACAACACTGGACCAGGTAATGCCACTGTCTGATACTGTACCTCCTCACCGGACAGATATACCAACATACACTTCCCATTATCACCAACCAGGGCACAGCAGTTACAGCCAGAGCTGAGCACAGTTGACTCCCTTGATGAATCAACAAAAATTGGAATATCAAAGGGGTCCAACTCTTCTGAAGCAATTCCAGATTTATCAGGGATTCTCAAATTGAGTGCACTAATACAGGGTCTTCCTATTACACATAAAATATCTGGATTCTGTGTCTTACATGAAGAACTAACAAGGCTTTTCAAATAGAAGTGATACACAACTCCAGATGGGGCAGAAAACACCAAGATGCTGCTGTTCAACAATGTTGCTTCTTCTCCAAACAGACTCTTAAAAAGATTAAGTGTTAAGCCATCAGAATTTTCATTTGTTTCCTTTTCATGTGACGACAAAGAAAATAGGTTTGCTGTTCTTTTCTCCATATCTGAACATCTGTTTGTCGCTGGCTGACCAGTCAGTATCCGCTTCCTCCACAAAGGTATCACATTTTCCTCCTCATGTGCACTAATGAGTTGGCGTGTATCATATGCAGACAAAATAAATATTCCAGCTGTGTTGGAACAACAACAACAACAACACAGGAAGTGTCTAAAACAACAGAGGGAGAGAACCCCATCAACTTTGAACAACACATCCTGACTAGTTACGTGAATCGTGTTGGTGATAGTTGCTGAACTTTCACTTGATGCTGTTTTATTGGAGAGCTGACTGGCTAGTAGTGTGGTGAAGATCTCCTGGTTTGTGCGGTCTTTACTGAATGGAAAATAAAAATCAACAAATAGGTGACATCGAAGGAAATATCATCATCATGCATTTGATATTTCAATCAGTTTTCTGATCAGCTTAGGAAAACGGATCATGGTGATCATAAAATTATAATTGCACCATCTACTATCATCTGTTGGGGTTGAAGAAACAGTTACACTTGCAGGCTTTGAATTCCACAAAGGTCATTGCCTTGGATGCCCTACTTACTAGTCTCGATGCTCGCTCCTAATTCCCAGGTAAGTTTAAGCCAGCCAGGCTATAGTGCCCTTAATTCCACAAAATTGCCCTTGCCCTCAAAGTTCTCAAATTTGAAGCCTGAACTTGTGAAAGTCATCTGTTCTATATAGAACTTATTTCCGGCGGTGCAGCGCCGCCGGATATCTGAATTCAGTAAACATGGGAGCGGCCATCTTGATATTCGACAGTAACAGGTGTTTTCTCAAGCCATACTTCACAGACGTGCCGTGGAGTGATCCAACTAGTTTCGTATCGTAAAACGACAGGATTGTATCACCCGTTCGTGGTCAACACATTAATATTAATTCTGTTATAATGAATTCATCGAATAAATGTCCTTTAGTACTATTTTATTATGGCCGAGAGACCAAATCGATGACCATACATGATCAAGTTATTCACCTGTACGTCTGCAGCAAACTGTTTGAGATTGAACTGCGAGTTACTAAAAACTCGAAACAGTAAAACACGCGGATCGGATTGATGTGTAGAGAAAGTCGATCTAGGCTTAATTTACAATGACACACATCAATAAAGAAATAGTGGCTTGATGGGTCCCATATAATGCCACAGCGCGAACTCTTACATCAGGCTATATGAAGTGACTTAATACCTCAACCAGAGAACATTACTTTGAAAGTCCTAGTTGGGCATGCGGTTCATGTGCACATTTTGCCAGCAAACACTTAACTTTCGGCTAACCCCACACTTTCCAGATGGGTCCTTGCGCTAACTACATTAGTCAAACCTTTAATGAAAACAAACAAATCGACGTTTTTTTAACCATAATGGTGCATCGTGACCTGTATTCACCAGTTGCACACGTAATCGGATCGGCTTGTAATACGCAGATTATAAGCTACAAACGTTTCCGCCAGCATTGATGCGTCTGCATCAATAAGTTGTCTTGTTGTACCATTGATTGGACTCACCCTGCTGATCCAGCAAACAGCCTCTGACCATCAATGCGGAACACATAACCAGAGTATGTAGCAAACCAGAGATTACATGGTGATGAATCTTCTGTCTGTGATTGCAGCTCCACACACAAGTCAGCTACTGGATCGGCAGAGTTTATTATGGCCTGTTGACAAGAAAAGGAAGACAGAGTAGTCATGTGAATGGCAGTGCATGGCTTAGTTTACCAGTATTTGTTAGGTAGATTTGGAATTAACATTTAGGTGTCAACCCTGTCTGATCTGGATGATTTAGAGTGTATCACAGCTTTGGGGCAAGTGTCAGAGTTAACTTGGGGGCTATTACATGTATTTGGAGTGTATCAAAGACTAGGTTCAAGGATCAGGGGCTATTATTTGGAGTGTATCACAGACTTGGGTCAAGGGTTGGGGGCTATTATTTGGAATGTATGACAGATGGTCGGGGGCTATTATTTAGAGTGCATCAGACTTGGAGCAAGGATCGGAATTGGGGACTTATTTGGAGTGTACTGCGGACTTGGGGAAAAGGTCAGGGGTTGGGCTATTATTTGGATTGTATCACAGACATGGAGAAAAGGTCGAGTGTTATGATTTGAACTGTATCACAGAGCAAGAATAAGGGTTGGGGCTTTACTTAGGGTGTATCACAGACTTGGGGCAAGTGTCGAGGTTGGGGACTGTTATTTAGGGTGTATTCACAGACTTGGGGCAAGGGTCTGGGTTGGAAACTATTATTCATAGTGTATCACAGACTTGGGACAAGGGTCGGTGATGGGGCTAATTATTTTGAGTGTATCACAGACTTATAGCAAGGGTTGGATTGGGGGTTATTATTTGGAGTGTTTCACAGACTCGGGTTGGGGGCTATTAGTAGAGTGCATCGCAGACTTGGGGCAAGGGTTGGTGTTGAGCGCTAATTTTTTGGAGTGTATCACAGACTTAGAGAAAGGGTTGGGGCTAGTTTTTGGAGTGTATCACAGAACTTGTGACAAGAGTCAGGGCTATTATTTGGAGTGTATCAGAGGCTTGGGCCAAGGATTGGGGCTATTATTTGGGGTGTATCACAGACTTGTAGCAAGGGTCCGGATTGGGGGTTATTACTTAAGTGCTTCACAGACTTGGGACAAGGGTCAAGGGCTATTGTTTTGAGTGTATCACAGACTTGGGGCAAAGGTTGTGGTTGGGAGCTATTTTGTGTGTGTCATGACTTGAGGCAAGGGTGGGGGTGCCAGACTGGATTAGCTTCCCCGACAGGTAATAAAAGTTAATGCAATGATATCTCCGATATGATGAGATTAAATGATCCAGCATATCATTGCATTTGTTCACTTATCAGGAGAGCTAATCTGGTCTGGCACCAGACACGATTAGCTCCCCTGATAAGTGAACAAATGCAATGATATCTTATATATAAAACAAAAATTCTATGGACTACCCAGAATTCAATGCAGATTGAAGATGGATTACTTCTGTTTGCACGAACATGTTGTGATGGGTGGAATAACAGGCCTTGCGTTTCGACGGGTATCCGGGTATCCGATACTCGTGGAGATACCCGTTCATTCGCTTCACGGGAATCTGTTTGGATACCCGTAAAATAATGTCTGGGGAAAATTTTGTCTATCAAAAAAACCATATTCGGCTTTAATAAACGATAGTTTACCTAGAAATCATCGACCGCAGGCTTTACAAATGGCGGAAGTTCATATTTTTACGACGTCTAAGTGGGCGACGAATTATGGCAGCTGCGTGCATTCTCTTGTACTGGGCGATTTTCGTCGTATCATCTGTAGCTACGGGCATTTACACAAACAACCGTGCATAGGAGAATGCAATTGCAGAAACTATCGTGTTATGGTCGATGTTTACAAACGGTAAACATGGAGGACACGAGAGGGCTTGATTCCAATCTGCTTGAAAATGTCGAAAGGAAAGACAATATCTGTACAGGCTTACAACGGATGGCCAGATAATGTAAAGGATGGTTTTGTCTTCATACAGAACGACGAAAACACGAAATTAACTCATTATAATCCCTGAAGTTAGTGCTGTGGTGAACTTCTTAAATGTGTGTTCATTGGAATTGTTCGTAATTTCTTGACTTACATCACTCAATTTTAAGTTCATATTGTGTGTTTGTTCAATTCATCAACATATTTAAGTTATATGCTAGGTGTCATGAAGATGGTACCGTATTACTATATATGCAGCACTTAAGTATAAACATTCGTAATGAATGAAGTCGGAAGCTGAGCTGGTGACCCGTGACATTCATAGTGAGAGACAGAGCTATTTTTTAGTCCATAATGAGAATATAATCAAGGTCCATAACCTTAAATCGAAAATTTTCAAGTGACTCCAAATTACAGCTCCAAATTAAATTAATTCAAGGCGACAATCCTTGACACAATTTCATAAATCATGCTGCATGTTATTGTGGTTGCTCAAGAGAAAGTTTATCCACTCATCCTATCACAGTAAAATTGACAGTTTGAACGGTCAAATATCAGCTCAGTGAATCGAATGGCTACACAGCGGTGGGGAACAACATGATGTGAGAATCAATTATCCTATTAACAACAGTAAACATGAAAAGAGTACATAAATGTTTATTCCACTTTAATCTCCACACTTCAATTTTTCGTCACTTCAGTGGATACTGGTAGATACCCGTAAACTGAAATTGCGGGTATCCGTTTGGATACCCGTGAATTTCGACGAAAAGCAAGGCCTGAATAATCACTAGGATTAGTCCCCCTGGTGAATGCTCATGGATACCTCTGATATGCAGTCATATGATTAACAAGAAAACTCATACAACAGATGTTGTATGAATAAGAGCAATTTTTTCCCGAAGAACTGACATGAGATGTTATAGTTATGGAATAATAGCATATCCCATCAGGTGGTGATAATAAGGAAAGGATTATTAATGTTTCAAATCATCAATGAAACCTAGAGATCGAAAAACCATACATATGCTCACTTTGTCAAGGAATTCTACCTCGGTGAAGATATGCACGTGACTAAATTGGCACAGCAATATGATGCTTTTTATTACAACCGGTTACCACTGCTCTGTTGATAACCACCTATCGTTAACAAGGCTGAATAAAAGCCATCCCAATGGTCTGTGTGTGGTTACAGGTTAGAGCAAACACTAAACTTAACTGCTTTGAATTGAAGATATGTCACAGCAAACTTGACCAATATTATGTTCTTTATCTTCACTGCTCAAACGCTATTAGTAAATGATAGCATTTGTGAATAGTTGTGATTAAGATGTCAGCAGTCGTTTTTCCAGCTCTGATTTTTGCTTCAACGAAAAACTATATGCACCACAACACATGGGTTCCCTCGAAGTTCAACCTTTTGTGTTACGAGAACATAACCCAAAATTACTGTTTCTTCTGTTTGTGTATGAATTGTTTGTTCTCGACGTGACCTACAGCACCCAAGTTCCTTTATAGGACAATAACATTTATGCCTAAACGTCGTGTACATCATTTTGCTGAGAAGCAACAGGAACTTGTATTGTACGTGAGTGAGTGAGTGAATAGAATTTAACGTCGCTTTCAACAATATTTCAGCTATATCACGACGAACCAACTAAGCACCACCCAGCCCAGTTGTGTACCTGCTACTTCAAAGAAGAAATCTTTGAAGCAGCATGGAACCAGACACCCTTCATCCACCCTATGAAACACGAGGACAGCGCACAAGACACAGAAAAGACGCTTACATGGTGCAATAAAGACAAGTGATATTACAGTGCTAGACATCACATTATCAAGTTCCTGTTGCTTCTCAGCAAAATGCATTGAAGCAACAGGAACCTGAACCCACCCAACCACCCGCGAATCGTACATGATGCAATAAAGACAAGTGATATTACAGTGCTAGACATCACATTATCAGGTTGATGTGCTGTCATCAGTGTCTTGTGTGCTGTCGTCAGTGTTTTATAGGGTAGAGGAAGGGTGTCTGGTTCCATGTTGCTTCAAAGATATCTTCTTTGAAGCAGTAGGAACACAACTTGGCTGGGTGGTGCTTAGTTGGTCCGTCGCGATAGGCTTGATCTTTCAAAATTTCGCTACGGTGGCACGAGAGTGAATGTAAATTTCGGGATTGTAGACCGGGAAGTCGGAAATGGCTCTTTCGTAAGGCTTTCACATTATCTGCATTTGAGTGTAAAATTGTAGCTATCGGTATCAAGCATGATAGAAGTACATACTGAAAAAGGTAATTCACGGGATTTTTCATCTCCCTAAGCGACTGAGCGAATTCAGTTTTTCAACTCTTGTAATCCTGAATTTAGATAGTGTCATGCGCAAGAATCAGAATCTCGCGCGAGTGTTCTAAATATAGCGGCGGATTTAGTTTTCGCAAGATCAAGCTTGATAATTTTTTTTTTCTTTTGCCGTTTATGATAATGAAAGAAGCTGGACAGAGGAAATAAATGGCCAGGAAAGTAGGCAAATATGTATTCTATCCGAACGAGTGAGTGAGTAGTAGGGTTTAATGTCGTTTTTCAACCTTGTTTCATTCATATCACGACGGTGCCTAAATGTGCCAGAACACGAGTGCTCACAGCTCCTATTACCCTGGACACTGATCAGCCCAGCCAGTACAGCACCTGGTCACCCATCCAAGTATTGACCGAGCTTAACGTTGCTTAACTTCGGTGATCTGACGAAAACCAGTGTGTCCAACACTATAAGCCATACAAAGGAGTGCAAAGCGGAAGGTATTATTGATTTTTATGAGCGCAAATTCACCCGATGTTAACTTACCCGGGTCAGGAGGCCAAAATTTTGCGATAGGAATTTTCGGTTCAACGGCTAAACCATACGTTGTCAATATCACAAAATTAAATGTCAGTAAGGTTTGGCTTGTTGAAGTATCCCCGGACCTGTTGAACAGGTTAGGTTGAATACGTCAAATGGGGTACTATACCTAAGCTGGGGTACAGTACCCGATTTGAGGTATAGGGCTATATATTTTAGTTTTCGCATTTTATGCAGTAATTCAGACATCTGTTCAAACGCTGGAGGGCATGGATCAGTTTATCACATATCTGACCTTACTATCTTGGTTATGTTTTAGCAATTAAATTATTATCGTTAAACAGACTACACATTTTAATTTTCATGGTCTATTTTTTCACAATGAAAAATGTCTTACATGTTTAGAGGTATTTTACATATAAATTCAAACTGTATATTGTGACATTGTTCTATCTACTGGCCTTGTGCAATTTACAGGGATATAACTTTATTTAGTAGCTAAGTAAATTAATTTTTATGGCCAAAAATGACACACACTGCTAGCATGTGCACATCTAGAAACAGTTCTCTGCCTATCATTTCTGACACTGCCATACTAGCAGAATGTGTGATGTGTGAGACATTAGAATTCAATTTGTAAACCAGTCAAATTACATCCCTGAAATTTACACATGTTCACAACATAAAAGCCTGTCTTCATATGCATTATTTATTTGTGTGCTAGAGAGATTAAATATTTAAATTAAAGAGATATATCATTCTGAAAATATCAAAGTGCTTCATTCAAATGTGTAGTCTGTCTGTTTAACGATTAGCCAAGTTGACATGGCTTTGTTCGTCCTACACTTAGCCATGTCCTCTTCATGAACTTACATGTACACACCGGGATCACACGGCTCCATGGGTCGTTCGGCTCTATCCGACAATAAAACAACCCATCCCAACTCTCTGTCTATTAGATTTATCGAGTTCGGCAAAGAGTTTGTTTGCTGTGAAGTGCTCATCCATCTCCAATCAGTCTTCAAACATCAACGGCCGGTTGTACTTCCGCCATTATCTTCGTACGGGTCACGTGATCCCCCTAGTTCAACCCCTTGAACCGAAATTTCCTATCGCAAAATTTTCGCCTCCCGACCTGGGTAACAGCGGGTGGATTTGTGCTCATAAAAATCGATAATACCTACCTCTTTGTGCTCGTTTGGATAGAATACATATTTGCCTACTTCCCTGGCCATTTACTTTCTCTGTCCAGCTCCTTTCATTTCCATAAACGGCAAAAGAAAAAAATATCGTCGCCGACGATCTTCCAAAAACGAAATCCGCCGCCATTTTGAAATGTCACTATGGTGGCACGAGACTAATTTGTAAATTTGGGATTGTAGACAGGAAGGTCGGAAACGGCTCATTCATAAGGCTGTCACATTATCTGCATTTAAATGTAAAATTGTAACTATCGATATCGAGCATAATGGAAGGCACATACCGAGAAAAGTAATTCATGCGATTTTTCATCTCCCTAAGCGACTGGGTCGACTGAGCGGATTCAGTTTTTCCGACTCTTGTAATCCTGAATTTAGAATAACCTCACGTGCGAGAATCAGGGTCACGCGAGAGTGTTCGAAAATGGCGGCGGATTTCGTTTTTGGAAGATCGTCGGCGATGATATTTTTTTCTTTTGCCGTTTATGGAAATGAAAGGAGCTGGACAGAAAAAATAAATGGCCAGGGAAGTAGGCAAATACGTATTTTATCCAAACGAGCACAAAGAGGTAGGTATTATCGATTTTTATGAGCGCAAATCCACCCGCTGTTACCCAGGTCGGGAGGCGAAAATTTTGCGATAGGAAATTTCGGTTCAACGGCTGAACCCTACATAATCAATATCACAAAATTAAATGTCAGTAGGGTTCAGCTTGTTGAACTAGTGATCCCCCCATACGTTGCCGATCAGGTGACAAGTATGAATTTAATGAAGGAAGTACAACCGGCCGTTGATGTTTGAAGACTGATTGCAGACGGATGAGCTCTTCACGGCAAATAAACTCTTTGCCGAACTCGATAAATCTAATAGACAGAGAGTTGGGATGGGTTGTTTTATTGTCGGATAGAGCCGAACGACTATTCGCTGCCGTTTTATTTCGTGTGCAGTTCAGATATTGGACACTGTCATTCGAAGTTTCAATGCGTGGGATGAATTGTGTATAGGAGGACCCTGGGCTGTAGTCGATTACACAGTCATTCGAGACTACAGTACAGCTAGTTCAACAAGCTGAACCCTGCTGACATTTAATTTTGTGATATTGACAATGCAGGGTTCAGCCGTTGAACCGAAATTTCCTATCGCAAAATTTTCGGCCTCCGACCTAGGTAACAGCGGGTGGATTTGGGCTCACAAAAATCGATAATACCTACCGCTTCGCACTCGCTTGGATAGAATATATATTTGCCTACTTCCCTGGCCATTTATTTTCTCAGTCTACCTTCTTTAATTTCCATAAACGGAAAAAGAAAAAAAAATTATCGCGGCTGATCTTCCAAAAACGAAATCCACCGCCATTTTGAAAATATCACCATGGTGACACGAGACTGATCGTACCTCGATTGTAATTTCGGGACTGTAGACGGGAAGGTCGAAAACGGCTCATTCATAAGGCTGTCACAATATCTGCTTTTAAATGTAAAATTGTAACTATCGGTATCAAGCATAATAGAAGGCACATACTGAAAAAGGTGATTCACAGGATTTTTCATCTCCCTAAGCGACTGGATCGACTGAGCGGATTCAGTTTTTCCGACTCTTGTAATCTTGAATTTAGAATAACATCGCGCGAGATAATCAGGGTCACGTGATAGTGTTCCAAAATGGCGGTGGATTTCGTTTTTGGAAGATCAGCCGCGATGATTTTTTTTTCTTTTGCCATTTATGGAAATTAAAGAAGCTGGACGGAGAAAATAAATAGCCGGGGAAGTAGGCAAATATGTATTCTATCCAAGCGAGTGCAAAGCGGTAGGTATTATCGATTTTTGTGAGCCCAAATCCACCCGCTGTTACCTAGGTTTTGCGATAGGAAATTTCGGTTCAACGGCTGAACCCTGCATTGTCAATATCACAAAATTAAATGTCAGCAGGGTTCAGCTTGTTGAACTACAGTACAGCCAGTCCTGGACTAAACTCATTAGAGTTGGTTAAAAAAAGGGGCAATAACAAAATAATATGTGTAATATTGGACTTGTTAGCTGAGCTCCCATGAACGGGTTCTCATATTACCCCAGTTGCATCCTGGAGTTTGTAATAGTACCGAGGTCTCGGTATAGTACCGAGGCCATGAGGTATTCAACCGAAGTTCAACTTTCAACTTCAAGTTGTTGTTGAATTGATGTTGTTCACTTTCCACCCGACTTTTTCTTACCACTCTTTGCTTATCTTGATACACGTGAATATAATGGTCGTGCAGTCTCAAGAAAGAAATAGTCCCTCTCTCTGTTTTGACACTCGTCATCCTGGATTGTTGTTGTGAAATGATATCAGACAGTTCAAAAGAATATGCAGGACATCAACGTTGTAACTTGACTTTGCCGCCATCTTTCATGACCTTTGACTCCGGAAGTGGAATGTTCCATTTTAAAAAGAGGGGAAGAGGGGTCGAAGTCGCCCAAAATTATGTGAGCGTGTCGTGGCCGAGTGGTTAGCGTGTTTGACTCTGACCCGGAGTGCTACAGCTGGCGTGGGTTCGCGCCTCGCCAGTGACCGCTTACATATATACTCGCCTATTCACAAGGCGCTGGGCTGATTCAGTGTCCAGGGTAAAATGGACTGATGGTGGAACTAGTTGCTACGCTAGACCTTCGCCAGCGGAGGCACTTGGGGAATAAAGTACCTGGGTGTCTTTCAGTGACCGCTATATAAACTCACTCACAGTAGTACATCGCATACACCGCTAGGAAGCTCACATGGTTAGACTATCACAGCACTTTCAGGATGGTAGTTCGTCCAAATTGTAGAATTGTCTTAATGTACTTTCAGGATAGTAGGTCGTCCAATTGTAGAATTGTATAGTAAATGTTCACTTCACAGCACGATAGTCGAGCTATAATAATGTTGAGTGGTTCCAATTGATTGTATAATAATAAATATGTACTCCTAGCAAGGAGGTGCTCCTACACACAGGAGGGATTTATGATCTATGAACTATGAACTATGAATGGCAACCTGTAACCATCTCGGTCATCTATACGCGGTAAGACTGACCCTGGGATCGTGTGTATCCATTTACAGCCTACTTTCGGCAAGTGCGAGAGGGAATTTCCAGAAATCAATACCACGTGACTTCGTCAGCCAATCAGCTAAAGTCTACCGACGTAACCCCAATAGCGTCAGTTTACTCGTAACCCCAACGTAACTCGCCATTTTCGAATCATGTGATGCCCTACTTGTTGAAAATTACAGATCTACCACACCTCTTGGGTGATACGAAAGTTATTTATACCTATATATTTTGTAAGCCTAGCCTATATCTGTTTCCCAAGTGGTTTGAAAATCTGTAATTTATCAGATTTCTCGAGTCTGTTCTCTGCCGGATGAAGGCCGAACAGAATCCCGTAATATACCGGATATCGCTCCGCAATAATGGAGACTCACGATTCGCAAGCCATCTTATGGATGGCGAAGTGTACGCAAATGCCAAAATGGTACTGGATACACTGTAGCATGAGACAATAGTCCGATGCTTTTTTTTTTTTTTTGGTCGACCAAAATATCTAACAAGTAACACAATACTTCTTCAAAGAATGGACAAAATATATAAACTTATACTCATCACCATGTACATTTGCGTACACTTCGCCATCCATAAGATGGCTTGCGAATCGTGTGGCCCCATTATCGCGGAGCGATATCCGGTGTTTTACCGGATTCTGTTCGGCCTTCATCCGGCGGAGAACAGACTCGAAAACTCTGATAAAGTACAGGTTTTTCATACATACCCCGGAAACAGATATTGCCTGGGCTTACAAAATATATAGGTATGAATAACTTTCGTATCATCCAAGAGGTGTGGTAGATCTGTTATTTTGAACAAGTAGATCATCACGGGTTACGTTGGGGTTACGTCGGTAGACTTCAGCTGATTGGCTGACGAAGTCACGTGGTATTGATTTCTGGAAATTCCCTCTAGCAGTTGCCGAAAGTAGTCTGAAATGGATACACACGATCCCAGGGTCAGTCTTACCGCGTATAGATGACCGAGATGGTTACAGGTTGCACCATGTATTGCCTTCGTTTGCTAACAGCTTTACATATATACTACTGGGCAATAATAATAATAATTTTATTATTGATTCTCCTTATATTGGTATATGGATCCTTGACATAACATATATACATTACATAATACATTATAGTACTTGATAATTGTACTTGTCCTGTCAGTTAATGCATTTGGCTATCCTGAAAGTTGTTGGTATTGACCTTTATTTCGTCAATGTTATTGTTTGTACCTTGTCTCATGTAGGCCTGTATATTTCGGTACAATAAATGAATCTGAATCACCAATCTCTGAAGACGGACAATTCTTGTAAATATGATTTATAATCGACGTACATGTATAATGCCTGCTAATTGACAATTAATTATCATTACATCTAAATTTACAAAGCATGGTCTTGTTTACAGGTAAACAGGTTAGATATATTTCTAAAGTGATATCCTGTTGGTATTCCTTTTATAAAACGTATTAATTACGGAACTATTTAACACATATCTCTATTTCTGTATTGTCTTCCAATTAATTTCATCTTAAAAACTACAACAAATACTCATTAATAACAAAGCTCTGCTCACCCCAAACGTAATTTAAACCGCACGCAAAAACTGTTTCACGAGACAGTCACTTCGACAAGAAAACTACTGAGACTCATGGCTTTAACAGAAATTGGTACACAAAACTTGAATACGGTATGCTAAGACTTCTTGCAAAAAATACATAATTAATCCCAATATCATACGCAACTTAATCTAAATGGGGAGTGGGTAACGGCTAAACTCCCCTGTATAATGTGTCCGGTATTATTTACCAGGTCTTGGAATAAATTTATAATAAGATTCAGTTTTTCAAACCCCCAAACGCTCGATCCGAACAACAATATGGGGATTACCAGTTATCAAACAAGTGTATTTGAATATCAAACGGAATACCTGGTCTATGCCGACTCATCTTGATTAGGCTACTGCAAGATAGCTTTTCTTGCCTGATCAATTTTCGAAGTACCTTATATATCTGTAAACATAGCCATCATGGAAACATAACACATCGACATACTTATTGCAGTTAACAATTTTTATCACAGATCCGTTTATAGTGAGTGAAAGGTTCCGTTATTAGATTTGACCTTTCTCTTACAGTAGCCTAATAAATATATTTGAATTCATCATACAGCTGATTCTTAATTTCCATAACTCACAGTAGTCAACAAGGGTTTTTTCACAGATGCCGAAAATGAAACACTGTCATCCGCACATATACCAGTACTGATAATTTAGTAAACGACAGAAATTGCCTTTTGTAATTTACTTTCTTTGAAAACGTCAAGATATTGCCTCCCAGAATTCACAAAAAAATCCTTCAAATCATTGAGATATATGGCGAAGAGGAAATGGATTTAAGGTATTCACCACAGGCCCTCAAAACAAGAGTATTTTTGTGGTGTGACGGCGGAGGGGCGGTTAGGGTGAAGAGTCGAATTACAAGGGCGGATCCAGCGAAAATTCAAAGGGTGGGGAGGGGGTGGGGAGTCGACTATCACAGCCCAACAAGCGAGGGTCCAGGGGCCGTCTAGGCCCCAGAAGCTCCGGTGTCCTAGATCACCGGAGGTGCGTTCTAGTTGTTTTTCAGGAAATAAATCTGAACATGAAAGTATGCAGATAATACCTAATACTAAGTTTTAAGTGCTTATGCGTGGAACATCATTAAATATCTGTACTAGATATGATCACATTCTGTAGAAAAATGAAATGTGTATACCTCTATAGTTACGAGAGTAGTATAGAAAGGGGTAAGGTGGGAACTAAATCCGGTGATGATGTTATTTCTGGTTCGAGGTCACTTCTGATTCAGATAACTTCGGTGCGAGGTCACTGCTGGTCACGTGACTGACGGAGTTGATGCACAAATAGGATTCCGGAATTCTCGCAAATAAATATGGGGGGGTGGGATCAGCGGGGTCCGGACTCCCCCACGAAACCTGCAAAAAAGTGTAGTTTTTTGTAAGTTCACACGAAAGTAGTATATAAACGGGATCTGGAATCATATTGACCTATGGCCTCTAAGTGCACTTTGTGGCGTCACTTCGGGTTCCTGTCAGGTTACCGGAATTGACCTTTGGCCCCTGCACATGCGCATTCGGAAATGACGTCACAAAGCGCACTCAGAGATCAAGGTCAATATGACCCCAGATCCCGTTATAAAGGGCCAAGAGGCGTCATGTTTTGGTCGAGTCGACTATCACAGCCCAACAAGCGAGGGTCCAGGGGCCGTCTAGGCCCCAGAAGCTCCGGTGTCCTAGATCACCGGAGATGCGCTCTAGGCGTTTTTCAGGAAATAAATCTGAACATAAAAGTATGCAGATAATACTTAATACTAAGTTTTAAGTGCTTATGCGTGGAACATCATTAAATATCTGTACTAGATATGATCACATGCTGTAGAAAAATGAAATGTGTGAATGAGAAAAATCTTCAAATCCGTCCGAATACACGTCAGTTTACCGGTCTCTATATGCTGCTTCATTCTCTGTCGAAAGCCAATGACATCGGAATAAGAGTTCAATCTTTTGTTCAAACTACTGGTAAAGAATTTCTCCAAGCAACTAAGTAAAGATATACCTCTATAGTTACGAGAGTAGTATAGAAAGGGGGTAAGGTGGGAACTCACTCCGGTGATGATGTTATTTCTGGTTCGAGGTCACTTCTGATTCAGATAACTTCGGTGCGAGGTCACTGCTGGTCACGTGACTGACGGAGTTGATGCACAAATAGGATTCCGGAATTCTCGCAAATAAATCCGAAAAATGGTCTTTACACTAACGAATGCAGAAGAAGGTCTAAGTGGGGTATAATTGGGCCAGATGGGTATTTTAAGATGTCATCTTGAAGCTCTCGGCGTCTATACTAGGCCTAGAGAAGTAGTAGAGATGCGCACTCGAGGAGTAGCAAAGAAATATGACATTTTAGGGGTGTGAAGGGAATGTTTGTGGAAGATAGCGAGGGCGGATCTACGGGGGAGGGGAGGGGAGGAGGGGGGGATCAGCGGGGTCCGGACTCCCCCACGAAACCTGCAAAAAAGTGTTGTTTTTTGTAAGTTCACACGAAAGTAGTATATAAACGGGATCTGGAATCATATTGACCTATGGCCTCTAAGTGCACTTTGTGGCGTCACTTCCGGTTCCTGTCAGGTTACCGGAATTGACCTTTGGCCCCTGCACACGCGCACTCGGAAGTGACGTCACAAAGCGCACTCAGAGATCAAGGTCAATATGACCCCAGATCCCGTTATAAAGGGCCAAGAGGCGTCATGTTTTGGTCAATGCGCCCTTTCGGAACCTGGCCATAAATACGAGGGCTTCTATCGTCGAAAGGTTCAATCGGACGTTCAAAGAGCGGAGTATATAGAGCACCCATTACTGTTACCAAACACAACGAAGCTCAAGTCCGGCGTGTCTTGTACCCTATTCATCCTTAATCATGATCAAAGGAGGTGTTCAAGATTGGTGACCCTGTATGGATCAGTAAAGTCAAGAGTGATCTCCCCAACTGAAGCGATGAGCACTTTGTGATCAAACGGCGTGTACCTTGACAGCCGCGTGTATATGTAACTGGAAGATCTTCAAGGGGAACCATTGGAAGGCATGTTTTGCGACGTCAAGTTACAGCCCGTGATAAAAATAGCACAAGACCACTACACCTTGGAACGTACCCTGAAAACGGAGCGACGGCATGATAAGGCGGTGAATCTCGTGAAATGGCTAAGGGTGACCCAGCTTGTTCAATTTCTGGGTCCCGGCCGACCAGGGGAAACGGCTGTAAAGCCAGGAACCACAGCCGGTAGTATTCATTCCGCGCTCGACAATGAACACAGTTGCACAAGTGAGCTTTGTGGTGACACTGCTAACCCTGCTGAGCATTTTATATCGGGGGGTGTTTTACGACGTGGTGTACCTCATCTCTCTACTCAATCAACCCAGTTCACAAAAACTACCAGTGAGTGCCAGTCAGACGAATGTACAGACCACATCCAGGTTAGCACCCATCAAACCCGTGATCGAAACGAGCCCAGTCATCACCACCACCACCACCACCATACCGAGACCAAGCGTACAGACCAGGCCAACATCGAGCCCCACACCGATATTGCAGTGACCACTACCCCTGAAAACCCATCGGATTTCAGCACGGAACGCCGTAACGTACCGACAACGGCGACCAACGTTGACGCACCGACGACCCCGGTTCACTCGTACCAAATTCTACATAACCAGCTAGCACGTCAGCGGATACTTATGGACCCGATGGGACAACACCCTTCACCTGCTTCATCGCAGGACCGACGGGATCAGGCAAAACAAACTTCGTCTAGAAACTCCTTCAATACGCCGACAACATGATTACACCACCCATCGCCCAGATCGTGTGGTGTTACGGAGAATGGCATGCGACGTACGAGACGATGTCCAACATCACATTCGTGGAAGGCCAACCCAACCTGGCCTATTTGGAACCGGACACCTTGATGATCTCATGGCGGAGACCGAGGTTCGGGTCACCCAACTCTTTACCAAAGGCAGCCATCATCGCCAGCTCAGCAACATCTACATTGTACAGAATCTATTGAGTAAAAACAAAGAGCATCGAAACATCAGTTTAAATGCACACTACCTGGTAGTGTTCAAAAATCTGAGAGATGCCGCTCAACTGCTGCATCTGGCGAGACAGATGTACCCCGGATGCACGCGGTTTGCATTGGAAGCCTTTACAGATGCCACAACCCCTCAGCTAGGGTATATGCTCTTTCAAATGAAGCAAACCACCCCCGACCACCTTCGACTACGAGTTGGTGTTTTTCCCGGGGAGACCCACCACTTGTATGTGCAAAGTAATGTAAATACACTCACAGTGGCTCCTCCAGCTTGGGTGTGTGTTTGATGATCGGATAATAAAATATATAGAACACACCATTCTTGTTGATCCATTGTACATCCTTTGTAGATCCATAATAAAAAGGGCAGGGTTGTGGGCTCCAGCGTTATTTGTACACGATATTCGCACGAGTACGAAAGCACGCATCGACGCTCCGTTTATTGAAGACTCCTCCACCCGAGTTGACCCGAACAATTGTGCGAAGCGCGGACCCTGACCTTGTATGCTGTCTATGTGAGATCGGGTACAACCTGCTAAAAGGAAACGTACCGCTGACTTCCTCGCAGAAGAATAAGTTGGTCAAGCATAAGACGGGTTTCCGAACCCTGGTCAGACAAAAAGTCTCTTAAGCAAAGAAGAAAACGGTTTTACAGAGAGTCGGCTTTCTTGGTGCGATCTTAGCGCCGTTGCCCGCTTCGGTGTTGGGTCCAATATTGGGCAGACTCTTAGGCCGACAATGAACCACACAAAAAAATAGTCATCGAACCACGTCTCCTTCAAAGCCTCCAATCACCGTACCTTACCATCAGTCCGTTGAACACACTCGATGATGAGATGCGTCAGATCTTACAACGACCGGGGTTAAGCAACAGTGGGAAAGTGTAACGGTATAATGAGACGCTTCAGCGGTACATGCCTTTTATGGACCAATACAAAACCCTCTCTACTCAAGCACCACCACCCGACATACCGGCGACCTCAGCACCACTCCAACAGACGATACCAGCATTACCAGCAGCCCCACAGTGGGTCGAAGGCGAAGTCTTAAAGAGTGTACCCGCGTCGTTCAAGAAACAAGCTGGCTTGGTATTACAACGGGGGAAATACAATCCTAACATGACTTGGAATGATAAAGGCGAACTACTGGTATAGAATCAGGTGGTACCCGTTACCCACATGACAGATTTAGTGAATGACGTGGTGCGTCAACGCAGGTCACACACGGATCCTCGTGGATGGGACGTGTTATCCCAAGGCTTGAAAGACATGCATGTACCACAAGAATTTGTGAGGAATCCCCAGCGCTGGGCCTGGATGCAGCGGGACATACAACAGAAATCTTAGGAACACGCTCTCCGCAAGTCACAACGACAGACTCGCCCCCACGGAACTGGGAAGCTGAATGGGAACCGGAGACGCCACCCAAAACAGCACAACGGGTACGCTCCTTACGAAAACCCTCAATACAGTTTTACACCGGGCCTTGAGTTCACTTTTATGTATATCGACAACACGTACGTGAGAATACGCATTTCTATGCGCGTGCTAAATGTTTTACATTTTTTTCATTGACTGGTTGTTTTTACCAGAACGTGCACGCGCACAATGCTATAATCCTACCACAGTGTATAAAAGAGGGGCTCAGTAGAGCAGATGACACTTTCTGAAACACTTTCACGATGCCATACCAAACCCCATCAAAAACTTTAAAAGCTGAGAGCGAGGGGCAAGGGATAATATTGGATGTGGGTGTACTGCAAGCCGAGAGTGAGGCGCAACGGGTACTATTGGACGCCGTGGAGGACAGACCTGCGGGTGCAATACACACCGAGAGCTTCACCGCAGCGCAAGAAGAAGAATTTCATGAACGTGTCATCATCCAGAGGCTAAAGGAAACCATCCGCTGACAGAATATAGAGCTGCGTGAATCATCCAACACCATTATTGACGCCACAATTCAACGCAAAATATATCAGGAGCGAGTGATGGTTCTCACAGAGAGAATAAAGAAATTTCAATACCAGGTCCAATGCTGTGCGTGCAAGGGGACGATGGCACTATATGCCTTTTTTCCCAAGTGGCCAGCTTTGCCAGTGTTTGAAGTGCCTAGCAAAAGCTGCTATGCAATACCAACCCTTCGGGACCCTGCCAGCATCTAACAGTGAGATTTCCACTATGCCGGCGCTTCGGACGAACGCTTCGCCGAATCTACAGAATCTAAACCATCAGTTTTGACCTGTTGTTTCCACATCTTGACACAGAAAAAAGCATTACTTTTTGTTGTGAACTTAGCCGAGGTGAGTAATTGTTTAAGGTTTTGTGCCTGTTGCTTTCCATTTATTACCTTAATCCCACCAAAACACTTTTTCAGTCGTTCATATACGAAAGCACACCTTGTTTGGGTACAGTTCACCAATAAGTTAAATGCAGCTTACATTTAAAAATTGAAAGTGCAGCGTAGTTCCCCCTGAAAATGGATGTCTCTGTAAAGTTAGCAGGACTCAAAAAAGATTTTGATGTTGCTTTCCGGGATATCCTCACGCACACGGCGAAACGCCAACTCAACACCGAGTTCCCGCGTTTTCTGTAAGGCCTCATCCTGGACGGTCGTGAGTACGGGTCGTATACAGATATGTTTCATCTCACTGTGTGTTGTGCATCCCACAAAGGCGACAAATCTGCTGATTTCCAGGCTTAATTGTTCTAGTTCAGCGTTTTTGTACACTTGGCATAGATAGTCTGCTATATCAGCTGCTAAGGCTTCCTGCACTACTGGGGCGAATTGTGGATGTATATACGGCCCCTTCGCTGTACCTGCATTCTCTATGAATCGTTCGGCTTCTCGGAAAGAGGAACGGAGTTGGTTCCAGGTGGCAGGCGACAGTTCAATGTGCCTTGCGGGTCTCTTCCCTTTAGGGTCTGTGTCCAACTTCATCGCCTGGTCGATAATGGTAGAATAAGGGGTATCTTGCGTAGGTGGTATGTCTGAAGGCTGATACACGAATGGGGCAGCTTTGTTCTCATGTCCGTCTTTTGATTCGTGGAAATCAGCTCCAACGTCGATGGCTAATGGTTCAATCTTGATAGTAGATGTCATCGCAGCGTCAATAACAGTGCTTTTGTTAGGTGGCAGGGGAAGGGGGGTAGATGGGTGAGGGGGGAGGGAGGTTGTGCTATCGGTGGCAGTCCCAGGTCTGGTAAGTGGTGATGATGACGTAAGATCACGGACAACCGCATTGATAGCGGCCGTATATACTCAGGATGGTCATTTTTGGTGTACACTGCAAGCGTAGTATAATCATGATTCATGGTGCTGCGTGACATGGATTCGCCAGAACGTGAGACATAGTGAATACGGATTTCGAAAACCGACCCTTTTTATAGAAAATTACCCGGCCCCGGTGACGTCATGGAAAATTACCCGGCGCAGTGCCACGATCTGGAAAATACCGGATGACGTCATGGAAATTTACCCGGCCCGGTGGTCCATTTCCCGGTGCAGTGCCACGGCTGGGAAATACCCGAATGACGTCATGGAAACTTACCTGGCTCGCTGGTCAATTACCCGGCCTAGTACCACGACTGGAAAATACTGGAATGACGTCATGGAAATTTACCCGGCCCGGTGACGTCATGGAAAATTACCCGGCGCGGAGCCACGATTTGGGAAATACCCGGATGATGTCATGGAAATTTACCCGGCCCGGTGGTCGATTACCTGGTGCCGTGCCATGACTGGGAAATACCCGAATGACGTCATGGAAATTTACCCGGACCGGTGGTCAATTTCCCGGCGCAGTGCCACGGCTGATGGAAATTTCCTAAGTTCTAGCGAAGCCATGTCGCACAGCATTACGAAGTCTACATCTTGTACGACACACCTCGCAGATACAGTCGATACAGTTCTCAGTGTTGATACACTCGCCTAAGAAGCAGACTTCATTGCACAATCTATTGGACGGTCGTGACGATCATTTGTACGGTACCTTGGTATAACAGACGAGGTCATCGATTGCGTGACGCCACTGCACCCGTACGACCTAAGGAAACAGATCCACGAGTGTATTGATGTCGGATAGAAAACAACAGCTGTATACAGCAACTGATAGAGGCTTTACGTCGTGCTCGCCGCTTGGACTAGTGAAAATGTTAGAGTCGGGGCAGTACTGGCCTTCCTGAGAATGCAACGTGAAAGATCTCGATCACCACTGCAGAATTCAGACCCCACTGAGGAGAAAAACTTGACCACAGATCCCGAAGAGCCACTCACGGTGGTGTTACCAAGATCGGAAGCTGTGAGTACGATCTATCAACGTCATTGGTCTGCCACCCGGCACTGTTTTCACAGACATCGCTCTACATTGGACTTGTCCAATTTCCGGTTAGATAACACCAACCTACCCCACTACGCCTATACCATTTTTGAGGACCAAGACACAGCCTTCAAATTAAATCTCACCTTTGGCTATTTATTACGGCATAAGGAGCAGATCCGGTACTTTTCTCCCAGTCACAATACCCTCGTATACGACCAGTCGTTCACCATTACGGATCGTATTTTCCCGGACACGGCACAGGCCCAAGTAGAGAACTGGAATATCTTGGAATGGGCCAGATAACAACACCCCAGCACCAAATGGCAGGTGGAGATCACGACGAACGTCACATTTTACGTGACTAAAATGATCGATCACCCCATCGGCGCCCCCATCATCTAACCGCCTTGGTTGAAAATCCGGAAAGGCATGCACGCCTTAGTGGGTGGGGCAAATGGACCTTACAACGATCGGAATGCCTGTTTTGCTGCCTGGCTATTAATCTGGACCAGGCCCGACCAAAGGCGTGTGATCGCATTGCCAACTACTATTGGGAAGAAAACTTAGGTACACAGAACATGGGAAAACATCACTTCCGCGGGGTCCCGTTATCACAACTAAATGTGGTGGAAAACTTGTTCCAGGCAGGTTAATATTTTCGTCTACAGTTTGACCCAACACGTGGATGACGACAACATCGATGGCCCTCGACTCGTAGTCCACCTCGTGCATCGCTTCCCGGGAAAGTACAACACAACCATGAAGTCGAATTTGTACCAGGCGGAGACTGGTGAGCATTTCTCATACATTACGGACATGAATATCTATGCCCAGTCGTACAGTTGTAATAAATGCCATCGCGTGTTCAAACAGTCTAATCATTTACACAGTCACGAGAAAACCTGCGACCATACCGTGAAACGGAAGTTCCCCGGGGGCGTCTTCCACATCACACCCACCATATTTGAAGAGTTGGCGGATGAAGGCATTGATGTCCCCATGGCCCACCGCTATTTTCCGTACCGAGCTTGCTACGATTTTGAAGCCGTTAGATCCCATGGAAATGGTATCGGCCTAAATCCAATGGACCCAGCGTCATGTTCCCTTGAGTGTGAGTATTCACACCAATGTGCCCGGGCATGAGACCGCCCCGGTCTGTTTCGTCTCTACCGGTGACCCGCATGATTACCCGCATGATTGCTTACATGGAAACGATCAGTCAAGCCAGCGCAGAACATCTCGCCTCCACGATCTACCGTGATGTCTTAGCGGCACTTGATGCACGTATTCCGACGTCGGCTCCGGAGGATGACACCGAGGAGGAAACCGACGACGAAACCGATGACGAAACCGAGGATGATGGACCCAAACCACCTAAATCCTATACCCAGAAACTGAAACTGCGTTTCTTGGAAAATTTGAACCAATTACCCGTCCTCGGGTTCAATTCCGGGCGGTACGATCTGAACTCATCAAGAAGACGAACAACCACGTCGCCCTGTCCACAACTTCACTCCGCTTTCTAGACGTGCGAAATTACCTGGCGCCAAATTACACCTGTGACCAGTGGGTAAAAGCCGACGACTGCACACAGAGCAAAGGCTGCTTTCTATATAACTACATGACCCACCTGGTCCGCCTGGACCAGAACCGCAACTATGTCCAGGGGTAGGGCTACGCCTATGTACATCTATGGGAATGTGAGTTCCACCAGAGGCAACGCCGTCAGTCCGAGTTGTACACCTTCCTACACGCCCATGACCGGCTGCTGGATTACCGAACCATCATCACCATGTCCGACATCCTACCCACTGCTGAAACGGAAGACTTCTACGGGTTCGTCGAATGTGATCTCCACGTCTCTGACCACTGATCACATGAAAGTTCGCCGAATGTCCATGTAGTGTCGAATGTAGTATCTATTTTAGAGACAACCTTGCGAAATTGGTTTGTCGATACCGCTGAGCCCATAGAGCCGAAACTTCACATCGCCGATGACAATCACATGATGCATATCGTCTGATAAACCCGATTGATCAAAAGCCCCGGTGGCCATCTTGGATTGATGCTAACTCCCGAAATATCTTCTTCCAAACCACTTAATCGATCATCGTGAAACTTTGCAAACATGATCTATGGGATTGCGTCGCTCTAGCGTGAGTGCGGAAATTGCTATAATATGTGATGGGATACCGCGAAGACGAACATGTTTTCGGAGAGGAAAATTAGACCAGTTTTCGTTATTTTGGACATATCTCTGCGACGATTATATGTAAAGGTATAGAAATGGCATCATATAACTAACTAAGGGTCCAGTTTTCGTTATTTTTGATACATCTCTGAAATATATAGAGATAAATGTATGGAACTTCCCTTATGCTACTTCTAATGTTATAACAGTTTTCTCTTAAAGTGAGTTATTATGGAGGGTCCAGTTTCGTTATTTTGACTATATCTATATCAGTACTAATATTTATGTATGGAACTTGCATCCTATCACTTCTAATGTTATCATGGTTATAACATCATGTTGTTGGGGTGATTTGCGAATGAAGGGTCCACTTATCGTTAGAATTGATACATTTGGCATCAAATGACTCCAGCAGATATGATGATTATGATTATATCTATTATTATTAACATGGGTTCAGTTTTCGTTGTTTCGGCTACAACTGCACAACTAATAAGGGAAAATGCGTGAAACTTCCATCATACTGTAGTAGAGAATGATTACGTTAATTTGACTATATCCCTTCAGCAATATACGTAACTTTGGGCTTACTGTATTTTCATCAAATGCACTACAGTGGCATATAGTTGGGGTGTGAGTTTAGGCGATCAATGGAATCGTTTTGTACCCCTCTCATATCATCTCTAGCCATCATGATTCTTCTGACAAAGCCGTACCATGACAGAAAGCGGGGTTGCCATAATTAAGACCAGTCGTGTTATTTTTAGCAGTCCGAATTACATTCCTGACCTCATGATCTCTCCGAATATACCTGTTTGAGCAAATTAGAAGCCAGGCAAAATGTCGCGTATTTTAATCCCTTTAAAGTATTTTCAAGTATCTGTGTTTGTTTTGATTTGCGAGACGCCCACGTGTAATTCCCTTACTGACATCAAAGAGATCGTCAGCTAACGAATTCTCGGCTTGCCTCGGAACACGGCAAAGTACTGTGTAACATCGTCTGTTCATTTAATAGTTGCACAGTATACGCTTGCATGCAATGGTGATACAGAGTATACACACCTGCATATGCAGGATGACATCGATGGAATGCGTCCGATGCGTAGCATGCAAGATCTTATGGCGTTAGATTTCGTAACTTGTGTCTAATTCTGCTTAACCTTGGACTGGGATCCGTACGAACCACGTGTACTCCAAGATCTTCATGGTTTCACATGAACATCACATGAACACACACAATCAAAGCGTGAGTGAGATACATCATTCGGTAGATAACGATCGACTTTGATAACGAAAATCATATGGATGTAAGAATAATTATCAGCGATACGGATTTGATACTGGGAACATCACGAGGTTTGACGACGTCATTGAAAACTGTTGACCGCTTCTCATTTGCAGGATAGTCTATGTTTATATATACTATGATGATTTTTTTTTATTTGATGCTAATGCTGTTATACGACTTGAGTCTTTAGATTATCGACGCGGAAGTTCTTTAATGGACGACGGCTGAATATTGAATGGCGGACTAGACGATTGTATTCATTTCAACAAAAGTTTGTTCGAACCGTAGCATACCGAAAGAATGAGCTAAAAATATAGGTGAAGTTAAAATAACTGACATGTTTGAATTTTTAAGGGAATTAATCTCGTTTTTAGCGCTCTGAGAAAACTTCACACCCAAGCACTCGACGACTCCCCCGTTTTAAATGGTTTTGATTCTATTGCAGCCTTTTCGTTGTAGCGATGTGGTGTGAAAGGCAAATAGAGAAATCTAACCAGGGCTTTATGCAAATATTTAACTTCCGAGTTAAACACCAGACGCTCGGGCGCCCAGGGACAAACACGAATTCCCCGGAAAACACCCCTGTCATGTTCGCTTGTGTCAACTTTTGTGGTCAGGAATTTCGGAGCAGCCTCGAAATCAGGGTCAGAGCTGAAAGCCAGTGATGATGACGGGTACTAAAACTTGTTAGCTTCCCATGCAGTTACCGGTACATCTCTTATCAACATGTTAGAGGTACCTACATGGTCATGTATGCAGGGGTATTTCTAATGATGCATACGCTCTGTATACATACATACTCGTGGATAGTTCACACACTTGATTCAATTGAAAATTCAATCCCCTTTATTTAATTTTGTCTCCTCAGGTTTGAGAACCAATAGTTTCCGATCTAGCTTGAAACTTGCAGTCGATTACATTGCCTTCAGTCTGCCGTAGGCTCATATTCTATTTTCAATATTTCCAATCGTTTCAAATGATTACATTTTCAGTCTAACATAGAAGAGTGGCTATTATTTTAGCTATGCTAAGGTTACTCTACTTTGGTAGTAGGCCTACAGCTCAGCATGGGTCTATGTGTATAAATTAATGTCCTATATCAACGACTATGTCTCGACGGCAATCGAAGGCTGGACTGGCGATGCGCTTCTAGATATGACCTCCCCAGTCCAATCATCCGTCACAGTTACCGCGTGCACGTGACGAAATTTCTGTGTATATTTCTGGAAACCATATTTAGAACTGTTTAATATAATGGAAGAAATAATAATATTTTAGAAGAAATTTTGCTTATAAAGTTTAGTTTGAAGTTTTTAATTGAGAAGTTTTTATCGCGATGTCGATAACAAATGTTCTTATAATAACATATAGGCCCGATAACAGACATAGTTATTAAACACACAGGCCCCTAGATACCCACAACAGAACATGTACATGTACAAGATGTGTTCAATTTAAAAACTTGTATTTGAGTGAAGTGGCATATGATCATTTTGAATTTTTTGTTTTGTATACAGTTTAACATCGGACTGGTCACTGGGCATTTATTCGAAAATCGAATGAGTGAGCATCCCTTAGAATTCCCCCTCCCCCCTGTGACCTAATAATAACATGGGGGATATTATTCTATGTTCAGAATTGAGCGAATCACACTTTATATCATATGTAAACTTTGTTACCTGAATGACTGACATTTGTTTCTACTCATGATCACTGCAATAAATTATCAAAGTGAGGCGCACTGGAAAAGCGAAGTGTCAGCGCTACATTATCATATTGCTCATACTATGCATTGTTGCTAGATTTCTCAAAAGGTATCAACACCCTATGATGTTAGAGTTATTCCCCCTGCATTGTAGCTGATCTTGGTGCGATGCATGGAAGTAATGCGTGGGTGTAAGAATAGTTGAATAGAAAAACGAAAAACGGTGCGAACACCTGATGTTGGCCTACTCATGGACCCCGCAGGAAGTTAGCCTATAGGCGATGTTAACGTTGATACCCATTTGATTATCAATTATTCCTTTGCAAAACAGTACTTGATCAAATTGATTAAAACAATCACCTCGATACATGAAGAATTTTACACGATAGGGACCGAAGATATACCTGGCAGCGGAGAAACCCCAGAAAACAAGCAAGACTTGAAATCTTTATAACAAGCGAAGACATACATGTATTCAACATAAATACCGACGCTGAAATAAAACCTGACTATAAAACTGACCACTGGTTTATCACTCTCAAATGTAAATTTACTATCAATGAACGTGGGAGGGGCTAGTGGAAATTGAACTGTTTACTTTTAAAGGACTTTGGTTATTAGACTTTAATTAGTAAAGAAAATTATAAACCAGACAATAGATGAATATACTCCAATTCCATGTGATAGATCGAATATACAAAATATCCCATCTTATGATTTACAAGTATGTAATGATGGTAAGCTTTTGTTTATTAGAAACACTACTGATGAGAAAACGAGAAACTATTAAATACTAATCCAAAAAGAAGAGAGAATATTGAAGTCAATTGGAAAAACTTGTTGAACAACATGAAAATGATATACATGTGTATAGTAAGTAATTATATTCTTATTGAGGAAGTAAACTAAACGAATTAAGCGAAGCCAAAGGAGACTTGGAATATATGTAAATACTTATACCAAAGGTCAATGGATGGAAAAAGGTGAGCAGTCATCTAAATACCTTCTGAGCTTGGTAAAAAGATATTATACAAATAAACTCATCTGAAAACTGATGTTACCTACTGGGGAAAATGTAGATGACACGACATATATTTTCAAGGAACACCGGGAATTTTATGGAAAAATCTACTCGAAACAAGAACTGCCAAATTTTAATACGGATGACTTCTTCAAAAACTTTAAAAAAAACTGTCTAGGGTCACTGTTTTAGAAGAAAAAAGTACTCAAAATTCTGAGCAAGATGCCGCTTACCGCACGTAAATACTCCAACGGTTGCTGAGATTCTGGAATTTGAAATATAAATCTGACATTATGGGAATTTATGCATTTTGTGATGTCACCAAGTGTACGAGTAGTATATATAGGTGATTTAAAGGCCAATTCTCCCCGGATGTAAAAATGACGTCACAACTTCCTATGGTGGCGCCATCTGTACACTTTGGATGCAGGGGAGGTCACGGGGAGGTCACAGAGGTCAAGTGCACTATAGTTCCGGCAGAATCACCAAAAGCTACCTCCAACACAGGAGAGTTCCAATTGTTGGAGGGAATGTATTCAGAATGTATTCATCCGCGGTGATGCGGTCTGGCAGCGGTTTTGGCGGTGATTCGGTCTCGGGAAAAAGCTTCCGCGGAGAAAAAGTAGTCCCTAGATAAAATGGTCCGATGGGGTCGAGTGAGGTATCAAAGTGAAGCATTTGTGAAGGGGCATCTAATGGGCTGGGTGTGGGGTTGAACTATCGGCATTCTGCGCATGCGCGGTGGCCCAAGGGTATGGAAATAGACGTGTTGGAGCTAGGGGAGTCCCTAATGGACCGATGGGGTCGAGTGAGGTATCAAAGTGAAGCCTAGGTGAGGGGGCATCTGATGGGCTGGATGTGGGGTTGAAATATCGGCATTCTGCGCATGCGCGGTGGCCCAAGGGTATGAAAATAGCCGTTTTGGAGCTAGGGCAGTCCCTAGTGGACCGATGGAGTCGAGTGAGGTATCCTAGTGACGCATTCGTGAAGGGGCATCTGATGGGCTGGGTATGGGGTTGAAATATCGGCATTCTGCGCATGCGCGGTGGCCGAAGGGTATGAAAATAGACAGTTTTGGAGCTAGGGGAGCCCCTAATGGTCCAATGGGGTCGAGTGAGGTATCAAAGTGAAGCATTCGTGAAGGGGCATCTGATGGGCTATCGGCATTCTGCGCATGCGCGGTGGCCCAAGGGTATGAAAATAGACGTTTTGGGAGCTAGGGGAGCCCCTAATGGGCCGATGGAGTTGTATGAGGTATCAAAGTGAAGCCTATGTGAAGGGGCATCCAGTCATGGGTGGGTGCATGTAAAATTTTTCCTGAAAAAAAAAAACGGAACACGGACTTTATCGAAAAATCCGCGAAAATGCCTATATGGGGTATGGGGGGTATGTAGGTCGCCGGGCTTAACGGGGCTTGCCTATCAATAGAGTTATCTCCCCCTAGTTCCAGGGAGGGTGTATGTAAAATTTTTCCTGAAAAAATACGGAACACGGACTTTATCCTAAATTACGTGAAAATGCCTATATGGGGTATGGGGGGTATAGGACCATCCTGGGAAACCTACTTCTCGACATTTGCGGTATAGGTTGTGGGGTCTCGTTTTCTTAGTCTCGTCAAGACAAACATGATAGGAAGTGTCCCGGAGAGAATCGGTGAAATTTTTGAAAAAGTACGATATAGCCCCATATAGTCCCATACTGGGGGTATAGGACCAATGTTTGTCCCCCTGGGAAACCTACTTGTAGACATTTGCGGTATAGGTTGTGGGGTCTCGTTTTCTTACTCTCGTCATTTAGAACATGACAGGAAGTGTCCCGGAGCGAATCGGTGAAATTTTTGAAAAAATTCACTGAGACCCATATAGACCCATATAGGCCCATACTGGGGGTATAGGATCAATGTTTGTCCCCCTGGGAAAACTACTTCTATACATTTGCGGTAGGGTTGTTTGGATTTGTTTTTCACGTCTCGTCATTTAGAACACGATAGGAAGTGTCGCGGAGCGAATCGGTGAAATTTTTGAAAAAAGTCACCGAGACCCATATAGACCCATATAGGCCCATACTGGGGTATAGGACCGATGTTTGTCCCCCTGGGAAACCTACTTCTATACATTTGCGGTAGGGTTGTTTGGATTTGTTTTTCACGTCTCGTCATTTAGAACACGATAGGAAGTGTCGCGGAGCGAATCGGTGAAATTTTGGGAAAAAGTCACCGAGGCCTGGGTAGGCTCATAGAGACCCATATACTGGAGTATACGCCCAATGTATGTATAAATCCATACTGGGTGGACGTGTTGGGATCTAGGTGGGCCACTAATGGTTCAATGGTGTCGTATGAGGTCTTATTTTGAAGCTCTCATGCAGGAGCACTTGACTACACTAATGGTTCGTCCGTGTTCAATAGTCTGCGCATGCGCAGGCTGGCCGTAGTAGAGAGAGTAGGCATTTTTGGGGTATGTGGGTGTGTGTTTGGGGTAGATATGGGTTATTCACGGTTCGAATGGGTCGTGTGAGGTATCAATGTGAAGCTTGTGTGGGGTAGAGTCAGAATGGCGTGTTTTTGAATGCATGTCGCGTCAATATGCGCATGCGCAGTCTGGCCGTAGTAGAGAAATCAGGCATTTTGGGGGTATGTGGGTGTATGTTTGGGGTGGAGATGGACCGCTATGGGTCCGAATGGGTCGTGGAAGGTGTCAAAGTGAAGCTTGTGTGGGTTAGAGTCAGAATGGTGTGTTTTTAAGTGCAAGCCGCGTTAATCTGCGCATGCGCAGTTGGTTGTAGTAAGTAAAGTGGCCATTTTGGGGCAGTACATGAAGGTATTTGGGGTCGAGATGGGCTATTCACGGTTCGAATGTGTCCTGGAAGGTGTCATCTTGTAGCTCTCGGGGTGTAGACCCTGATTTGAGGGCTGTTCACGTCACCTGTGACGTCATCGGTGACGTCATCAGTACGAGTAGTAAGTAAAGTGGGTATTTTGGGGCAGTGAAAGGAAGGTATTTGGTGTAGAGATGGACCATCCTTGATCCGAATGCGTCCTGGGAGGTGTCATTTCGTAGCTCTCGGAGTGTAGACCCCGATTTGGGGGCTGTTCGCAGAATCTGTGACGTCATTGGTGACGTCATCAGTACGAGTAGTAGCGAAAGTGTGCATTTTGGGGCAGTGAAGGAAGGTATTTGGGGTAGGGATGCTTCATCCTCAGTCCGAATGCGTCGTGTGGGCATCGTGTGTGGACCATCCGCGGTGCGAATGCGTCGTGTGAGGTGTCATCTTGTAGCAACGCCCACCAACGCCATTCTTAATGCTTCAACGCCCTGGTGAAATAGCTCAGAAGCTCTGATATTCCGTGGAATTGTCACTAATTCTTCGAAATGCAGTGACGCCCGTCAACGCCCGTCGTTACACCTTAACACTCTAACATAACGCCATGATATAGACCGGAGAGAGAATAACAACAGCAACAACAACAACAAGGATGACACATGAGAGAACAACAACAACAAGAAGTTTTTTCATATAGTTTATTCTCCCCAATGTTACATCATACCCACGCTGGGGGAGCCGCGTTGGGTATATTTACAATTCAAGAAGATTCTTGTCCAATCAGAGGCCACCATTTGTATCTGTCATATTCGTTCCTGTCCGTTAGATGTATTCTCGGCTACTCTTGTCCAATCAGAAGTCGCCATTTCAGAAAGTTCCATCTTCGGCCATGTTCGCTCTGAACCGTTTGTTCTAATCGTGATCGGGCAGGCCAGGATACCGTTGAGGAAACATATCCTCAGATAGTTATACCGAATCTGTGCTGTATTATACCACATGAATAACAACAAGTTCAGCAATGTTCATACAGTTTATTATCCCCAATGTTACATCATACCCAGGCTGGGGGAGCCGCCCTGGGTATGTTCACAGCAAAACAAATTGAAATATCAAACACCATGTTTTATTATTTAACGCACCGTCACATTAGGTACAAGTGTTTACTGGGCTCAAGTCAACGATCAGCATGTAGACATATAGAGTATGTACGGCATGTTATGGTATTCATCAGTGCACGGGTGACGCGTTCAACCGATGGGTTGGTCGGTCAGCTTGGTCACGAAAAACGTAACATTGGTGACCCTCTCCACTGTCCACTTGGTGTTGGGGCGTTGTTGTTGAGCCCATTTCAAGGGATCCACGGTGTTCAGTTTCTCCAGCATCGTCTCTCGTGACGCCCTATCCGTGATGGTAAACGGTTGGTCAAATACCCGGATGTTACTGCTCGGGTAAAAGTATCGGACTTGGTCTGTCTCCTTATGCCGCAGCACATAACCAAACGCCAGATTTAATTTGAAGGACGTAGCTTGGTCATTGAAGACGGCTTCCATGTAGCTGCGTAGACGGGCGAGATCGGTCAGTCGGAAATTGTAGATGTCTTGAATAGGGCGATGACGGTAGAAACAGTGCCGGATCATGGGCCAATGGCGCCGATAAATGTCACTCACTGGATGGGCGTCCTGTAAGAGACCGCTAGGAACATTTATGGACTCGTCCAGAAAACGTTCGATGTCGTCAGGCGTATGACTCGAAACCGTAACGCTGGGGTCCGGCTGGATATCCAGGCCCTCCTGGACCGTGGGTATAGACAGGCTCTTCGTCATCGCATCACCAGTGGCGTTCGTCTCCCCGGGTTCATCTTCACTGGGTCTGACCTTCCGCGGTTCCTCTTTAGTGGAAAGTTGTCGCCCAAACCGTAGAGACGGGGCATGCATCAAACGTTGGTGCTGTCTAAACCGACTGGGTCGTTTGCAGAGTCGACCACAATCATTACATAGTATCGTCGCACCCGCGTGGAGTACCCTCTCATGACGCAGTAATTTATCCTCCCGATTGAATGACCGTGCGCAGATTATACAAGTATACCGTGCATCGTTGTGGATGGAGGCCTCGTGGTGTCGTAAATTATCTAGACGAGTAAACATCTTCTGCCAAGTTGTGCAAGTGAACATCTTGGTGGTTGACAGAGTGTCTGATGAAACGGCCAGGCCGCTTCCCTTTTATAGCACGCTAGCTGGTGATCTATTTTTAGCACATTCAGTTCAACTATCCCCAAGTCGAGGGCCGAGCCGTGACATCTTCGGTAACCTCCGTGTCTCTTCGGTCACCTCCGTAACGTCAACGATGAACATGTAGACATATAGAGTATGTACGGCATGTTATGGTATTCATCAGTGCATGAGTGACGCATTCAGCCGATGGGGGTGGTCGGTCAGCTTGGTAACGAAAAACGTAACATTGGTCACACTCTCCACTGTCCACTTGGTGTTGGGGCGTTGTTGCTGGGCCCATTCCAAGGGATCCACGGTGTCCAGTTTCTCCAGCATCGTCTCTAGCGACGCCCGGTTAATGATGGTAAACGGTTGGTCAAATACCCGGATGTTACTGCTCGGGTAAAATATCGGACTTGGTCTGTGTCCTTATGCTGCAGCACATAACCAAACGCCAGATTTAATTTGAAGGACGTAGATTGGTCATTGAAGATGGCTTCCACGTAGTTGCGTAGACGGGTGAGGTCAGTCAGTCGGAAATTGTAGATATCTTGAATAGGGCGATGACGGTAGAAACATTGCCGGATCATGGGCCAATGGCGCCGATAAATGTCACTCACTGGCAAAGGTCAGTTCCGGTCACGTGAACGGAAGCGAAAGTGACCTCACAGAGGTCGTATGCAAATGTCACTTCCGAGATCTGAGCTCCACAGGCTTTAAGCTCCAAGAGCTCCGATCCAAGAGCTCTGCCACACGCGAGTTCCCACCACCACCACCGAGCGTTGACGCCCATTTGCGCGCCGGGGTCAAAGGTCAGTTCCGGTCACGTGACACGGGACACGGAGGTCACCGAAGATGTCACGGAGATCACCGAAGAGACACGGAGGTGCCCGAACATGATACCAGCTAGCGTGCTATAAAAGTGAAGCGGCCTGGCCGTTTCATCAGACACTCTGTCAACCACCAAGATGTTCACTTGTACTACGTGCTCGAAATCATTCACTCGTCTGCACGACTTGCGCCGCCATGAGGCTACCAAGCACGAAGGAACCGCCCGGTATAACTGTACGATATGTACACTGTCGTTTCAGCGCCCGGATCATTTACAGCGCCACACACGTGCACGCCATGAAGTACCCAAGCGTCCATGCGAAGAATGTGGTCGGCTTTTCAAACTGACCAGTCAGTTGCTGCGACACCAACGCACACGACACCCTGTTCCGCAGCCACGTTTGCAGATAGAAGAGCCCGTAGGCATCAATATCGAAACAGGGGGAACTCCCACCCATCGCACGAGGGCCGATGATGATGTCGCCCTAATTCAACAGTCAAATTCCGACGACAAGACCTTGGGCCAGATTTTGTACGACGTGGAGGGCAAAGTACACTTCGTGGACGAACCCATAAATGTTCCCAACGATCTGTCACACGAAGACCATCCAGTGAATGACATTTATCGGCGCCATTGGCCCATGATCCGGCAATGTTTCTACCGTCATCGCCCTATTCACGATATCTACAATTTCCGACTGACTGACCTCACCCGTCTACGCAACTACGTGGAAGCCATCTTCAATGAGCAAGCTACGTCCTTCAAATTAAATCTGGCGTTTGGTTATGTGCTGCAGCATAAGGACACAGACCAAGCCCGATATTTTTACCCGAGCAGTAACATCCGGGTATTTGACCAACCGTTTACCATCATTAACCGGGCGTCGCTAGAGACGATGCTGGAGAAACTGGACACCGTGGATCCCTTGGAATGGGCCCAGCAACAACGCCCCAACACCAAGTGGACAGTGGAGAGTGTGACCAATGTTACGTTTTTCGTTACCAAGCTGACCGACCACCCCCATCGGCTGAATGCGTCACTCATGCACTGATGAATACCATAACATGCCGTACATACTCTATATGTCTACATGTTGATCGTTGACGTTACGGAGGTGACCGAAGAGACACGGAGGTTACCGAAGATGTCACGGCTCGGCCCTCGACTTGGGGATAGTTGAACTGAATGTGCTAAAAATAGATCACCAGCTAGCGTGCTATAAAAGGGAAGCGGCCTGGCCGTTTCATCAGACACTCTGTCAACCACCAAGATGTTCACTTGCACAACTTGCCAGAAGATGTTTACTCGTCTAGATAATTTACGACGCCACGAGGCCTCCATCCACAACGATGCACGGTATACTTGTATAATCTGCGCACGGTCATTCAATCGGGAGGATAAATTACTGCGTCATGAGAGGGTACTCCACGCGGGTGCGACGATACTATGTAATGATTGTGGTCGACTCTTCAAACGACCCAGTCGGTTTAGACAGCACCAACGTTTGATGCATGCCCCGTCTCTACGGTTTGGGCGACAACTTTCCACTAAAGAGGAACCGCGGAAGGTCAGACCCAGTGAAGATGAACCCGGGGAGACGAACGCCACTGGTGATGCGATGACGAAGAGCCTGCCTATACCCACGGTCCAGGAGGGCCTGGATATCCAGCCGGACCCCAGCGTTACGGTTTCGAGTCATACGCCTGACGACATCGAACGTTTTCTGGACGAGTCCATAAATGTTCCTAGCGGTCTCTTACAGGACGCCCATCCAGTGAGTGACATTTATCGGCGCCATTGACCCATGATCCGGCACTGTTTCTACCGTCATCGCCCTATTCAAGACATCTACAATTTCCGACTGACCGACCTCGCCCGTCTACGCAGCTACATGGAAGCCGTCTTCAATGACCAAGCTACGTCCTTCAAATTAAATCTGGCGTTTGGTTATGTGCTGCGGCATAAGGAGACAGACCAAGTCCGATACTTTTACCCGAGCAGTAACATCCGGGTATTTGACCAACCGTTTACCATCACGGATAGGGCGTCACGAGAGACGATGCTGGAGAAACTGGACACCGTGGATCCCTTGAAATGGGCCCAACAACAACGCCCCAACACCAAGTGGACAGTGGAGAGGGTCACCAATGTTACGTTTTTCGTGACCAAGCTGACCGACCAACCCATCCGGTTGAACGCGTCACCCGTGCACTGATGAATACCATAACATGCCGTACATACTCTATATGTCTACATGCTGATCGTTGACTTGAGCTCAGTAAACACTTGTACCTAATGTGACGGTGCGTTAAATAATAAAACATGGTGTTTGATATTTCAATTTGTTTTGCTGTGAACATACTAAACATACCCAGGGCGGCTCCCCAGCCTGGGTATGATGTAACATTGGGGATAATAAACTGTATGAACATTGCTGAACTTGTTGTTATTCATGTGGTATAATACAGCACAGATTCGGTATAACTATCTGAGGATATGTTTCCTCAACGGTATCCTGGCCTGCCCGATCACGATTAGAACAAACGGTTCAGAGCGAACATGGCCGAAGATGGAACTTTCTGAAATGGCGACTTCTGATTGGACAAGAGTAGCCGAGAATACATCTAACGGACAGGAACGAATATGACAGATACAAATGGTGGCCTCTGATTGGACAAGAATCTTCTTGAATTGTAAATATACCCAACGCGGCTCCCCAGCGTGGGTATGATGTAACATTGGGGAGAATAAACTATATGAAAAAACTTCTTGTTGTTGTTGTTCTCTCATGTGTCATCCTTGTTGTTGTTGTTGCTGTTGTTATTCTCTCTCCGGTCTATATCATGGCGTTATGTTAGAGTGTTAAGGTGTAACGACGGGCGTTGACGGGCGTCACTGCATTTCGAAGAATTAGTGACAATTCCATGGAATATCAGAGCTTCTGAGCTATTTCACCAGGGCGTTGAAGCATTAAGAATGGCGTTGGTGGGCGTTGCTACAAGATGACACCTCACACGACGCATTCGCACCGCGGATGGTCCATGTCTACACCAAGTAACATCCTTCACTGCTAAAATATGCCCACTTTCGCTACTACTCGTACTGATGACGTCACCAATGACGTCACAGATGCTGTGGCTATCCCTCAAATTGGGGTCTACACCCCGAGAGCTACAACATGACACCTCCCATGACGCATTCGGACCAAGGATGGTCCATCTCTACACCAAATACCATTCTTCACTGCCCCAAAATGCTCACTTTCGCTACTACTCCTACTGATGACGTCACCAATGACGTCACAGATGCTGTGGACAGCCCTCAACTCGAGGTCTGCACGCCGAAAACTACAAGATGACACCCCACACGACGCATTCGGACTGAGGATGAAGCATCCCTACCCCAAATACCTTCCTTCACTGCCCCAAAATGCACATTTTCGCTACTACTCGTACTGATGACGTCACCAATGACGTCACAGATGCTGCGAACAGCCCCGAAATCGGGGTCTACACCCCGAGAGCTACGAAATGACCAAGGATGGTCCATCTCTACACCAAATACCTTCCTTTCACTGCCCCAAAATACCCATTTTACTTACTACTCGTACTGATGCCGCCACCGATGACGTCACAGGTGACGTGAACAGCCCTCAAATCGGGGTCTACACCCCGAGAGCTACAAGATGACACCTTCCAGGACGCATTCGAACCGTGAATAGCCCATCTCGACCCCAAATACCTTCATGTACTGCCCCAAAATGGCCACTTTACTTACTACAACCAACTGCGCATGCGCAGATTAACGCGACTTGCACTTAAAAACACACCATTCTGACTCTAACCCACACAAGCTTCACTTTGACACCTTCCACGACCCATTCGGACCCATAGCGGTCCATCTCTACCCCAAACACACACCCACATACCCCCAAAATGCCTGATTTCTCTACTACGGCCAGACTGCGCATGCGCATATTGACGCGACATGCATTCAAAAACACGCCATTCTGACTCTACCCCACACAAGCTTCACATTGATACCTCACACGACCCATTCGAACCGTGAATAGCCCATATCTACCCCAAACACACACCAACATACCCCAAAAATGCCTGCTTTCTCTACTACGGCCAGGCTGCGCATGCGCAGACTATTGGACACGGACGAACCATTAGTGTAGTCAAGTGCTCCTGCATGAGAGCTTCAAAATAAGACCTCATACGACACCATTGAACCATTAGTGGCCCACCTAGATCCCAACACGTCCACCCAGTATGGATTTATACATACATTGGGCGTATACTCCAGTATATGGGTCTCTATGAGCCTACCCAGGCCTCGGTGACTTTTTCCCAAAATTTCACCGATTCGCTCCGCGACACTTCCTATCGTGTTCTAAATGACGAGACGTGAAAAACAAATCCAAACAACCCTACCGCAAATGTATAGAAGTAGGTTTCCCAGGGGGACAAACATTGATCCTATACCCCCAGTATGGGACTATATGGGGCTATATGGGTCTCAGTGACTTTTTTCAAAAATTTCACCGATTCGCTCCGGGATACTTCCTATCATGTTCTAAATGACGAGACGTGAAAAACAAATCCAAACAACCACACCGGAAATGTATAGAAGTAGGTTTCCCAGGGGGACAAACATTGATCCTATACCCCCAGTATGGGCCTATATGGGTCTATATGGGTCTCAGTGACTTTTTTCAAAAATTTCACCGATTCGCTCCGGGACACTTCCTATCATGTTCTAAATGACGAGACTAACAAAACGAGACCCCACAACCTATACCGCAAATGTCTACAAGTAGGTTTCCGTGTTCCGTATTTTTTCAGGAAAAATTTTACATACACCCACCCTGGAACTAGGGGGAGATAACTCTATTGATAGGCAAGCCCCGTTAAGCCCGGCGACCTACATACCCCCCATACCCCATATAGGCATTTTCCCCGGATTTTTCGATAAAGTCCGTGTTCCGTTTTTTTTTTTTCAGGAAAATTTTTACATGCACCCACCCATGACTGGATGCCCCTTCACATAGGCTTCACTTTGATACCTCATACAACTCCATCGGCCCATTAGGGGCTCCCCTAGCTCCCAAAACGTCTATTTTCATACCCTTGGGCCACCGCGCATGCGCAGAATGCTGATATTTCAACCCCACACCCAGCCCATCAGATGCCCCTTCACGAATGCTTCACTTTGATACCTCACTCGACCCCATTGGACCATTAGGGGCTCCCCTAGCTCCAAAACGTCTATTTTCATACCCTTCGGCCACCGCGCATGCGCAGAATGCCGATATTTCAACCCCACACCCAGCCCATCAGATGCCCCTTCACGAATGCTTCACTTGGATACCTCACTCGACTCCATCGGTCCACTAGGGACTGCCCTAGCTCCAAAACGGCTATTTTCATACCCTTGGGCCACCGCGCATGCGCAGAATGCCGATATTTCAACCCCACATCCAGCCCATCTGATGCCCCTTTACGAATGCTTCACTTTGATACCTCACTCGACCCCATTGGACCATTAGTGGCTCCCCTACATCCCAAAACGTCTATTTCCATACCCTTGGGCCACCGCGCATGCGCAGAATGCCGATATTTCAACCCCACACCCAGCCCATTAGATGCCCCTTCACGAATGCTTCACTTTGATACCTCACTCGACCCAATCGGACCATTTTATCTAGGGACTACTTTTTCTCCGCGGAAGCTTTTTCCCCGAGACCGAATCACCGCCAAAACCGCTGCCAGACCGCATCACCGCGGATGAATACATTCTGAATACATTCCCTCCAACAATTGGAACTCTCCTGTGTTGGAGGTAGCTTTTGGTGATTCTGCCGGAACTATAGTGCACTTGACCTCTGTGACCTCCCCGTGACCTCCCCTGCATCCAAAGTGTACAGATGGCGCCACCATAGGAAGTTGTGACGTCATTTTTACATCCGGGGAGAATTGGCCTTTAAATCACCTATATATACTACTTGTACGCATGCTAATGAGTTAAATTTATGGTGCTATATTCGCAGGTCTAGAAGTATAATCTCTTTAAAATTTATAATATTGATTATTTATAGCATTATGCACACCAATCCAATTCTTGTTAGAAATGAGGTTACCATAGCAACCAGTTATTAGGGGCTTTATTTTAAAATTGTCGAAGGGTCTGAAATCGTAATTAAAGGATTATTCATTAAAGAGGTAGTAGCGTGATTTTAGTTGTTCGGGTAAACTGAACAGCATGATCACTTGCAACATTTGCCAAAAGATTTTCAAGTATTGAAATCTCGTATTTCATATAGGGATCAATATTGTCAGATTCTTCAATTCGGTCTAGTGAACAACATGAAAATGGGAAATGACTGAGATGACGTCGGATAACGTGATCAGGTATCCATGACGTCACATTAGAAGCCGTCGCAGTGCGATAAAAGTTCTAAGATCGAGTATGACGTTGCAAAGCATCACGCTCGGAATGCCAGTGCGCGTTTTCTGACGTCATCTCAGGCACTGGAGCCAAGTGCAGGTGCTGTTACGTTTTTCAGAGAATGTCAGAAGTGTGATTTCAATGCCCGTGATATTAAAAAATGAGGTCACAGAAACACGTTCACTATAGTTGCTTTCAACTACTGAATAACTTTTATCGAAATATGTTATTTGCTGAATATTTTTTAAATGACGCTTTTACTTCTTTAACAACGTTCTATGCTATACAGATTCATTAAAAAAATCACTTTAACCATTTAAGTTCCTGAGCTAAAGTACTTGGTTACTGGTTGTTATAGTAACCATATTTCTGAAACCATTTGTAACCAAGTGATAATAGCGATAACCAATAACCTGTGAACACAGTGTTACTGAAATGCAAAAGAATCATAATCATGTGTATCTATAAAAGAAAATATTTGTCTATATAATTATCTCTAATTCACTGCGTTACATCATCAATCTTATTTGCATACTAAATTAGTACCAAGTCTTTGAAATACAATATCTCAGCACCCAGTAGGAATGTTTTCATAAAATAAATTATAAAATTTCCAGAAAAAAAATATGTCCACAAAATATCTCTCACCCAGAAGTTTTAATTTCCCTTTTGTGTTATCCTTCAAACTTAGAAAGACTAAATAATTCAGAAAGGAATAAACTAGATGCAAAAAACACGGAATTATCCAATGCTCTAAGAAATATGAACACCGATAAAAGTCCAGGGCTTGACGGATTCCCCGTTGAATTTTAAGGAAATATTTTGGAATTAGTTGGGTTCATATTGAGATGAATTAATGCCGGATTTAAATCGATTACTCAGAGAAGAAAATTCATCAAGTGTATATCGAGGCCTAATACACCGAAAATTTTAACAATAATTGGCAACCACTAACGTTTTTGAATGTTACTGGTACCTATAAATAGGTATCTGGTGGTCATGTACTCATACATGAAGATCAGAAAGGGTTCATCTTTGGCAGGTATATTGGGGAATATATGATCTGATGCTTGAGACAATAAATAAGGAAATACCAGGGTTGGGGTGTTCTTCGAGTAGTAAAAATGAACTTTGGGGTTTCCTGTGGCAGTGAAGCTTACATTTAGTGGTGCTGATTGGGTGGTGAAATTGAATTTTATGGGTGTTTCCTGGGTACTGAAGTTGAACTATTTGCATGTTCACCAGGTAGATGAGTATTTCTACACATGGGCCCCTTACTCCCGTGAAGCTCTCACCCAATAAACCTAATTAATCAATTAACAGCGTTAATGCACCCTGTGTTTCTCGACATCGACATTTGGGAGTGTTTTCCGGAACTGATGATGAACGTTGGAATGTTGTGGTGAAGTTGAAGTTGAGGGTGTTCCCCATTCAGTTACCTTGGAGGGAGAAATGTAAAATGTGTTGGTATTGTTCCTCTGGCACTGCATTTAAAATTTAAGAGTTAACATCGAGTAGTGAACTAAAAATTCGAGAGTATTTCCCTTGCAGTAGAATCAAGCTTTGGACAGTGCACTTCTGGGGTGATCTTTGGTCATGACGGGGAACTTTGACATTGTTCTCTGGGATATGTAGGTGAACTTCAGGATGTTCTTCGGACATTTGAGCAGGAATCTGAAGGATATCTATCATTAAAGTGAATTCCAATCATCATTCAATCGAAAGTCAATTTGATGTTGAGGAGGAGAATATCGAACACCAAAAAGACAGGCACTCAAGTAACTTGGCGTGTGTACCTCGGTGTTGAAATTTAGGGTGTTGAATTGTACTGTAGAAGCCTGTCTTGGACAGGGAAGTTGAACATTGTGATGGTCCTCGGGTAGCATGAAAGTGAGTATTTCTCGTGTAGTAAAGTTGAACTTTGGGGCTGAAATCAGTTTATAACATTAGTACGGCATACAAAATTATCATTTCTTTATAGAAAAGCTACTTGAGGCTACTACACTTGCGCACAATTCAATACCGATTCATTTTTTCTTCCCTCAATTCATTTTTAGCTCATCTGGGCCGAAGGCCCGATGGGCTTATGCCATGGCCTGACTGTCCGTCGTCCGTCGTGTGTCGTCCGTCGTCCGTCGTCCGTCGTGCGTCGTCCGTCGTCCGTCGTGCGTCGTGCGTCGTCCGTAAACATCTTCTTCTCTGAAACCGCTTGGCCGATTAAGCTGAAACTTGGCATGCATGTTCCCCCCAATGAGTACACCAGAATTTGTTCATACGGTGTCGATACGATTTCAAATATGGCTGCCATGGCGGCCATCTTGAATTTGCCAGTGAAAACTTGACATCATTATTTTTCGGTAACTACTTCACGGATCTTTCTCAAATTTGGTACACTGGTTCCCCTTTGGGTCTAGTTGTACAACATGTGTACTTTAGTCCAATTTGAATATCCAATATGGCCACCAAGCGGCCATCTTGGATTTCCCCATTAAAGTTTGTTATCACGATTTCTCAGGAACTACTTCATGAATCTTTCTCAAATTTGGTACACAGGTTCCCCTTGGGATCTAGTTGTGCAGGATGCCTTTTGTAGTCTGATTCAGAAATCCAATATGGCTACAAGGCAGCCATCTTGGATTTCCCGATGAAACATTGTCGCGATTTCTCAGGAACTACTGCATGGATCTTTCTCAAATTTGGTACACAGGTTCCCCTTGGGGTCTAGTTGTGCAGATACCTTTTCTGCTTCGATTTCGAAAATTCAATATGGCCACCAGGCCGCCATCTTGGATTTCCCCATGAAACATTGTTATCGTGATTTCTCAGGAAGTACTGCTTGGATCTTTCTCAAATTGCGTACACAGGTTTCCGTTGGGGTCTAGTTGTACAACATTTGTACTTTAGTCCAATTTGAATATGCAATATGGCCACGCGGCCATATTGGATTTCCCCATGAAACTTTATCACGATTTCTCAGGAACTACTTCATGGATCTTTCTCAAATTTGGTACACAGGTTCCCCTTGGGGTCTAGTTGTGCAAGATACCTTTTGTGGTCTGATTCAGAAATCCAATATGGCTACCAGGCGGCCATCTTGGATTTCCCGAGGAAACAGTGTTGTCGCGATTTCTCAGGAACTACTGCATGGATCTTTCTCAAATTTGGTACACAGCTTCCACATTGGGGTCTAGTTGTGCAAGATATCTTTCTGCTTCGATTCGAAAATCCAATATGGCCACCAGGCGGCCATCTTGGATTTCCCTATGAAACTTCGTTATCGTGATTTGTCAGGAAGTACTGCATGGATCTTCCTCAAATTTGGTACACAGGTTCCCCTTGGGGTCTAGTTGTGCAAGATACCTTCTGTGATTTGACTCGAAAGTCTAATATGGCCACCAGGTGGCCATCTTGGATTTCGCCATGAAAATTTGTTATCGCGATTTCTCAGGAACTATTACATTGATCTTTATCAAATTTGATACACAGGTTCCCCTTGGGGTCCAGTTGTGCAAGATACCTTTTCTGGTCTGATTCGAAAATCCAATATGGCCACCAGGCGGCCATCTTGAATTTCCCCATGAAATTTTGTTATCGTGAATTTTCAGGAAATTACTGCATGGATCTTTGGCACAGGTTCCCCTTTTGGTCCAGTTGTGCAAGATACATTTTTTGGTCCATTTCGAAAATCCAATATGGCCGCATCTTGAAATTTCGATGAAACTTTGTGATCATGAAATCTTTGGAAATTACTGCATGGATCATTTAGTGTTCAGGGGGGACAACACAAGTTAGAAACTCATCTATTGCAGTTCTTTAGTAAAAATTTCTCACAGCTACTTTCTCCAGTTACAGCCCGATGAGCTACAGTGCCGTGGCACTATCTTTTCCTGTTTACTACATCTCTAATTATTTGAAGGAAAATTGAGCGGTTTGTGAAAATTTAGCCATCAAATCTCTATAATAACTTCCATTTTATTCATTGAAAATATTTGAACTTTTCGGTTCCTACAATAAACCTTTCAAACAAATTTAGCGTGCCTCATTTTTATTTTATTTCTTCCTGGAATTGATTTTATCACAGATCAAAGTTCAACAATCCGAGAATCCCCCCCCCCCCCCCCCCAAATGCAACCCTCTTCAAATAAATCACAGATATTTTTAGGACTCAGGCAAACTTAAAACCTTGAGACACACTTATTTAGTTCTGCATATATAGAGTGTTTCATATCTTTAACCGAAGGACAATTCAAAGCCAACACACAGCTGAAAACCAGACTCATTATTTTCATGGAGAAAACAAGCAAAAACTGCCGAGATGCAGTTTATTTATGATCTATTGTTTCTTCAACCAAATTATATAACTGATAACCCAATCTAATCTACTTAATTTGCAATACTATTTGTTGAAAAGTTTAAAGAAAGTTAATTACACTGTATTAAATGAATATGAGTGGATCAGCTGCAGTGCTTGTCCACTAATCCAGTCTAAGTCGGTCTATCTTGACATCTTGACTTACAGTTAATTTTAAAAGCCTAATTTTCGGAATAAGGGAATACCTTTTTGTCACCTACCTATAGAGATGATTATGAATTTTAAATAAGGCGAAAAAAATCAACACTTTGGAATTTTGGCAGCCTTAATGACATCATAGGTGGAATTTTATTGGATAAATTTCTCGTCAGTAGTGGAACTTGGGCCTGCCATTGTTCGGTCACAGATTTGAATATTGTCAATGCTGTTGAGCTATAAATGCCATTCTTTTCAAAACTCATCCAGTTACCTGGACCAAGAGAGCACATATAGACCGTTTGTTGGTCATTAGCACAGTCAGCCATAATGTTCGTGCGATTTAGACAAAATTATTTGAAGACGTAAAAATGACCATCTCTAGACCGTACTGTATCCCGCTTAGCGCGTATCAGAGATTTGGTTGGCTTTGGCTTTGGCATAGCATGGTATTTTATTTTCAAATCGAAAATTTCTCAAGAGTTTCAAACAGCCAGGGAACAAACCGCAATCAACTCTCCAAAGATGGGATTTCTTCGCGGTACAGAGTATACCTGGTGTGTTGATGGAACAACGTTTTTTACCTAGGAATTCAATATGTACCAAATAATTTGAATAATTTCGCTGTCGATTGAATTGAATGCCAAGCAACTATATTTCAGACTTGCTTCACAACCACTTATAATCTTATAACGAACGCAGCACTCTGCTTTTTTCTGTTTTTTTTTAATTAATGCAGAAACAAGATGGTGATTTGAGGAAATTAAGAGTTGGTATGGCGTGCTGTCCGCCACCGAGTTATGTTGAATATGGAATGGTTTGTTTGTGAGAGAGAAAGAATAATTTGGCCGCCAACGGGAATCAAACCCACGACCAGACTGAAACTGTACTATAAGTCTAGTAGGTTTCTGCTACGCCACTGAAGATGTTGACATGAACAGCTTGGATATTTCCAGTGGTTGAGCAAAACGAAATGTCGATATTCTGTTTGTTTATGTATTTATTAATTGACAAATATTTTAGCAGAATGCTCTTTCATGCCAAGCCTGCTATTCCAGTAGGTCCTGACATGCAACATAGATGAACACGTAATAGATATGTACATTGGACAAAAGACAAGCAAAATAATAATAAATTTAAAAAAAACTAAGCAGTACAAAATAATATAACAATAAGAACAACTTAGGTTCTGCAGAAGACGCATAGTTCCTGCAAAATGCAACCGAACTTTCTTCTTTCTTTGCCTGTGAGAATGGGGTTAGGCAAGGAAAAAGTCTGTCACACATTTTGTTCTTCCTGTTTATAAAAGATTTAGAAGAATATGTATTAGCCAAAACTGGTGGTATCAACTTGGAATGTGAAGACATGCTTCAACTTGCAGCTTGTATTATAGTTCTGCTTTACGCAGATGATACTGTTATAGTATCAGACACATCAGCTGGATTACAACAAGCACTGGATACCTTCACGGAATATTGTCAAATATGGAAATTAAATGTAAATATTTCGAAAACAAAAATAGTAGTAGAAAGGGAGATTATAATTTCCACATTGATGGCAAAATCATTGATAAATCTGACAGTTACGAGTACTTCGGAATTCTGTTTAACAGAAACGGCCCATATGCAAAGGCAAACAAAGCACAAGCTTCACAAGCAGAAAAGGCAATTCATCTGCTGTATTGTCGAATTAGAAACCTCAACCCGCCAATTGACTGCCAATTACTGCTATTTGACCAAACAATTGTTCCCCTAATGCTATACGATTGTGAAATCTGGGGCTTTGATTTCAATATTTCTATGTTTGAGAAACTGCATAAAGATTTAAGAAAGTGTATTCTCATTTTATGCTGTACGGTGAACTAGATAGATATCCTTTTTTGTTAACTGTACAAAGATGTTTGGTAAATTTTTGGGCTCGCACTGGGAGCGGGAAGTAAGCTATCGCAAATAGTTTATCGATATCTCTATAGAACTATATTTCAAGCAATATACAGAGTGAATGGTTAGACTACATTCGTCGGATATTAGAATGTAGTTACATATTCAACCAGCCGAACGCATATAATTCAATCTGGTTAAATAAGGAAATTGAACTAAGACAATTCACCAATATAGGCAGTTTTGGCTGAGCAAAGCAAATGATTCATCAAAGGGTGTTAGTTATGTTCTATTCAAAACCGACCTTTGTCTAGAAAATATTTGAAAATATTGCCTGCTAAATTATGTCCAAATCTTGTCAAATTCAGACTGTGTAATCACAGATTTCCAATAGAAACTTGGAGATGGACAAATGTAACACGTAGCAACAGAACATGCGAATTGTGTAATATTAACTTGCTAGGTGACGAGTATCATTATTCATTCGTATGTCCCTTCTTTTACGACAACAGAAAAAAATATATCCGACCATTCGAGCAACTATAATGATATAAAATATAACCATGCAGCTACTCAACGCTACAGATTCCAATACTCTGAAACGCTAGGTATTTTCATTGGACATGTTTTGTTACTTTTTTCTCCAAAAAATAACTAGCTGTGTGCAAATCCTCCAGAGGCGTATAATATTCATTCACCGCAGTTAAAAGCGAATAACATCAGTTGATTTACAATGGTTCTATGTTCTTTACTGTTTAGCATTTAGCACACGGAATTTCAGAACTGTCAAAATTGTATTGTCGATTATTGCTGCTGCATGTATGGCTATTGACGATTATAGTTTGCAGTCCGATGCATGTATGTAGACAAAATGATCGTCTTGCAGATATCCATGTTGTTGTTGCTCTTGTAAACATAGTATTTCGTAGTAAAACGTTATCAATGGAAAAAATAATTCGGTGAGGTCACGACCAAGCGTAGTAATTTATTTTCTCAGGTTACATGTATTATCCAATCAGCGCGTTTGAAAGTGTCATGTCACTAGTTATATACATACGATATTTACGTCATGGCTTTATGTCACTGAATAACAACACAGTTATGTGATAAATATGAAAAGAAATTATTCATAAAATGATTTAGTTCATCAAGTGAATCAGGCGAATCAACCACCCACAGAAAAAATAGTAGCAAATCAATGTTTCAACATAATCAACGAGAGTAATAATACAATACGGGAAAAAGAATCATCCCGGGTTCTCCACCATGATATATGCGAGTCTACATATAAATGTCACTTTATATGAAGTCGAGAACGAACATGAAGTTAGAAAAGACGAAAAATCCAAATAAATAAATTTTAATTCCATCTAAATATGTTATGTCACAGTTACATCTGTCTCTCTCAACCCAAAACGCGCCTGCTTCTTGAGAGCTCACACTTTATGGTAATAAGCTTACATGACCTTGGAGCGTATGTTGCTGTACTTGATATATAGAATGAAATGATATCTAATCTAATAAGAATATGAACTAAATGTAATTAATTATTAAATTATTCAGCGCATCAATAAAAACAGGTGGTTCTATCCAACCTAGAATAGAACAAGAGACACCAAGTTTAACAAAAGTAGTACATTGATCGTTTCGTTGTGAGTAACCTGGAGATCTTTGATGACGTTTTTGCCCTAAACATCCCTTGGACTCAAATAGGGCACTCAATAGTTGAGACAGTTCGCGCAGGGGATTTAGTCAACTTAGTTCTGATATTAAAGCCTCTGAATATTAATTATTCAATTAAACAGACTGGTAAATGCTACTGATACAAAATATAGTTATAGATATCATCTTCCTTCTTCTTATTTTTCACAACTACTACATTCTTTCAGCTACAACAGGGGTAAAGCAAAACCAAAACCAAAGCGATATTCAATGTTATTTGTATAATGCTTTCAATGAAATACAAGTATGTACTGTAGCTTTCTTTCATAGGCTGATTTTTATATGCTGTATGAAGTCCCGGTGAATATGATGAACTTTCGGTGCGAAGCAGTCTTAACTAAAGAGTGTCATCGAGCATGTTGTCATAATGCATGTTATCGTGGTCTCTTGTTAAATTACAGATACTCGATCGTCTTCACTTGGCGTAACTCAACCAATATTTGACAAATTTAACTTCAAAATGCACGCAAACGAGATTGCCAATAAATACAACAAGAACACAATCGATTCTGGGATTATTATACGCTTTTTCGATGGAAAAATTTGTGAGATGGTCAAAAGACACTCAAGACGCAATAAAATATCAGCTTTCCAGCTACGTGAGATGTCGCTATTCAGCTCTGCTTTTTTTAATGATTATCATAAGACAGTAATATACAGTTCAGAATCTTGCTGAGTTTCCAACTGCTGTAGTTGAAAGACGACCTAGCAGTTGGAAAGTAGGAAACATTTCATATATTGGCTGTCAAATTTTCCGCACGGTGCTAAATAGCCTATACTGATTTCCAGACAGACTATCATTTACAGGAACAATTCATTATTACCTCACGTGGAATTATCCATTAAAATTATACCACGAGAAATGTCTTCTTTTGATTTTCTAAAAAAAAACGATGGGATATTCTAACTGGGCACACTTGTTCCCTTCAATGTATATATGATGTAGCTCACATTTGAACTTGACATTGGTTCATCCCCCTGTACAGCCCTTTGGTCTTCGATATATGTTGGCATTTGTGGGAAGTTGATGCTGGGTCGACATCGGGCCTTACAGACTAGTCTTTTGTGTTAAATGCCGTCATTTTCATCTGACGACAATACAGCTCACCAATCCCCAGTGTACGAGCTGTCACAGCGAAACAGCTCCCCAATTACAAATATACGAGTTGTCAGAGCTTTTCCATCATAGCTCTCTAGATTTGTATCTAATACCGCTTATGCCGGTGGTAGGGGCCGTGAGGTCATATCATCCAAGTTGTCACATGAACAGGTACAACAAAAGCGTACCTGAGATACAACACATATCACGAATCGTTAGATTCTTGGTATGTGCTTTAGAATAGGTTAACCAGAAGACTATACTGTGAAGTCATGTGGCTCTCTCAGTATGTCCGCACCTTTTCCCACTTCCCTTATATGTGTTGTAATGTTCTCTTACCTTTTATCTATGCCGGGAAATAAGTCGAAGTACATTAATACTCACATGACGTTTAAAATGGCATCATAAACTTGGAAATCCTGGTGGAAAGAATGAGATACATTTGACCCAAAAAAAATAATTTCAACTTGTCCACCTCACACAGAAACGGTTGGCGTCGACGCCCAGACACGCTCAGACACAACAACAAGAGTTAGATTTAAACATTTAGCTTTGATATTTAGCGACATATTCGACATTCATGAGGCAGTCCTCTTCCATAGAGAGTGTCGTATTCCAAATAGGCAATAATATGACACGTTAAACCAAACTAATATTTTTTCAGAACATTATATTCCACAATGTCATAAAACATTATTGAAGAAACTTATAAAATACGGCTATATGCCACCAAGCGTCTCCACTCAAAGTTTCTCAAATTTGGCTATAAATATCGCATGCTGATAGCAAAATAATAGCGTTGCGTAGCAAGATAACATCTATGGCGTTACGTTTCGTAACTTGTGTCTAATTCCGCTTAACCCGGAGCTGCAATATCCTCATGTGCTTTAAGACACTTCTGATGTTCTTTCGAACATCCACAATCAAAGCGTGACTGAGATACATCATTCTCTAGATAACGACTTTACAACGAAAATAATATGGATTAAGAATACTGATCAGCGATACGGATTTGATATTTTTGAAACATCATGACGTCTTTCCGGCATCATTAAAAACTGTTGCCCGCTTCTCTTTTACAGGGAATCATCCTATTGTGTGTACTATGGTTGTTTTTCTTCGAATTTGGTGCTAATGCTGTTATTTGAATTAGGTCTTCGGATTATGGACGCGGAGTTTCCTTAATGGCCGACGGCTGAATATTGAATGCCGGACTAGACGCTTGTGTATTAGGAAGTTTGAGTATTTGAAAAAAAGAAGAACTTGTTTGGGTTTGAGGTGTCATGTTTTGTTACAAGAGAAAATACTCCTTCCAAAATGCTTAAAAAATACCCAAAATAGGCCATGAGTAACGATCACTCATATGTCCAATTTCATAATTTCACAATTGACCATCATAATTTCTGGAAGCTAACTAAGAAAAATCTGATTTGGCAGGTACTGGGTTAAAAAAAATTCAGCTGTATTAACTTCAAACACAAAGGATTTTTTCAGTGTTAAAAGTCGCATTTTCTGTATTGCTGAATCACAAGAAAATGGTAAATCCGAAGATTGCATTTATATTTGTCAAGTTTCTCAGGTTCAGGGATACATGTCACACAATGGCGAAATATAGCGTAATATATTAAGTTACGCTTCGTAGCTTGTGTCTATTTCCGCTTCTAGGTTGGGGGGGGGGGGGGGGGCGTTTGGACATCATGTAATACGAGATCTGAACGGTGTTTATATGAACCGTCACAATCAACGCGCTACTGAGATACTCTAAAAATACCCTTGAAGAATAATTTGGATAGACGAATCATGCTGGCTTGGTCGCATCATTGTCCGTTCCAACCTTGCAAGGTACTAGCATGTGTTTGTATATAAGATATTGTCTCTAACTCGACCATTATGAACAGTACAAGACAGATTCAAACACTAAAAATAATTTTATCACGTGCTCAGTTTTCAGACACTCGAATATGTGTTGCATTTGTTCATGTTTAAGACAGACCTATCAAGACTGAGGACAAATTGACCGTGTCATTCCAATTTGTTGTCAACGCACCGTCAGAACTGCGAAAAACAATATATACTATTTTACGTTCACGATGCACAGCACACAGCGGATTAATAAGTTAAACCATTGTTTTCTGCTACTGAACCGGTATATTAAAGAACGTGCTACACTTAACCCCTATTTCTAAAGTATTTCCTTTTTACAAAGATCAAGAGAGTGATCAGACTTTCTTGGAGGTCAAGAAAATTTCTTCGTTGGAAAATAGTATCTAAAGACCTTAAAAACGTATATTGTCTACAACTCAGCTAGTATCGTAAATTGTGTAGATATTATCGTCATTTATAGTTATGGGTGGAGAATATTAACCTCGTTTGCATTATTCTTTCTGCTCTCACGTTACATAGCTATAATTATGTATAAAAGGTTATAGATCCGTTCAGCATGTTATCAACTTGTGAACCCATGACAGTGTTGTTTAGTGACAACTGTATACAAACCATGACCTTTCTTCGATCAAATATTCCTTGAAAAGAAATACAGACGGAATATAATGACGTCAATGAGGCTATTTGTTGCTTTTCTTATAGCATTTATCGACATCTGAAAATCAATCTTTTCATACCTATAAATTATTTTTTGCCTGCTTGGATTTTGGTGATAATGGTGTCTGTAGAAAAACTATCAAACTGTATTCACTCTGGACGGTTTATTTAACTAGCAGAAACAATCCTCAAGGAAAGAGGTATTCCTCTCCAAACCACTCATATAGTGAAATACCAAAGTATACGGGACTCTCAAAATGCATAAAATACCATACAAACTAGATTGATAGATGGATTTAGAAGCTGCACCACCAAGCTTTTTTTCAATCCCGTTGACGTGGGCCTTCCAGGAAGTCATTTTGGAAAAGGTATTGCACCACTATTTCTATTTGGATATTGAAAAACTCTTACGGAAGAACTTGATGCGAAAGGGCACGTACTGTACAGACATGTATCCACCTGGGATTTCTTGACTCTCTATATTGCAATCCTTCATCAGGCGCCTTAATAGTTCTTTAATAGTTAATAGCACGAACTGATCGCCGATATATTAATGTCAGAAGCTAAAACGCATTCTTTATATCTACTACATATACGCATTCATGACATGTTTCTTTGTTTACAGTTACTTGAATTGCTGATTGATAATATCTATGTGAAATTTGACAATGCAATAGGTATTCCAATGGGTACTAATTGTGCACCTTCTAGCTGACCTATATCTAATTATGACCGCTTATCTCTTGTAGAAAATTTCTTGTGTTTCTATTATTTATTCCATGTACTTTTGGAATTGGTACTAACTGTCATACTAAATGGGTGTTCCGATTATTGACGCGAAAATTCTCTTATGGACGACGGCCGAATATAAAGTGTCGGATCTGACCCTTGCTCTTGGTAATTAAAGTCAGAAGCAATAAGGATTTATGCGGTTCTACTGCACATAAAGAACATTCTTGAGATGTTTCTTTGCTTATTGCTTGAATTTCTCATTAGCAATATATATATTTATTTCGGCAATACCATACTAACAGTGTACAGGTATCTCAAATCCCGTTCCTTCTCATTCACCAAACGCTATCTCCAAGCACTGGATAATCTCTTCTTTAGCGACGCTGTGAAGTATACATATCAACCGCAATACACGCTTGAAACTAAAGTGTTGAAACTTGCTCGTAAAGTGTTGAAATAACCCTTTAAGTGTGTCCACAGGGACAACACGTAAAGAGCAGTCCCTGTGGACACACTTATAGGGTTATTTCAACACTTTACGAGTAAGTTTCAACACTTTAGTTTTAAGCGTGTGGATTTGAAGGAAATTGCTGGTAGCCCACATGGAACATCATATCTGAGCCTGCACCTTTACAAGAATGACCAGGACGCGATTCTATGTCTCCTCTACGACAAGAGAGTCGATCACAATTTTGAAATAGTTAAGTATTTACTGTTTCAATGTAATACCAATATATAGTACTACCAATATTCCAGAAGGGCATACGGGTAGCCTGGTAGCATTTGATAGAACATGAGCAAACTGTGAAGATTTCAACCAACGCCACAGAATATTATTGCAGAAACATGTCAAACTAGGCTATACCACCAAACGCCTCCAAAGTTCAAATTCTGTGATAAATATCGTACAGTGACGGAAAGTACGTAAAGTGCAAGATCTCTGGCGCTGCGTTTTGTAACTTGTATCTAATTAGAATTTGTACCGTTTGAATATCATGTATTTTGTATGCAGTTCATAGAAGTCTTCCTTGTATTCACGACATTTTATTTCGAAGCAAGATAAGGAACCCTCTAATAAGTAAGAGAGTCATCAAGAATGACAGTCAGTTTTGGTAATGATGTCGCTGCTGGTGTTAGGTCTATGTTTTCTCACCACATAACATCGCATTCCTCCTTGCCGATATTGTCTATATTTTGTCCATTGCGATGTCGATGGCTTCTACACACAACCCCTCTTATTCAGTGTTTTATTTTCCTTAAAATTATAATTCTCAATGGTGGAGCGGAAGAACTATGCAATTTTGTTGCGTTCAAGTCGATGTGTTTTCCTCGCAGAGCTGGAAGGAAAAGAAACCATAAAACAACCGGGGCAAACACATGACGTCATGGAATTGAAAACGCATCTTCTAAAGCATTGTCAATAAAGTGATTCTTTCCTAGTCTTAAATACTCAGAGTACCCCCAGTCAAGATGTTTTTTGTTCTAAATCAACGTTTGAATTTAAATAGATAAATCCTCGTATCAACGCAGCTGCATGTGTTTTAGTTAGAGCACGAAGAATCGTATTGGTTCAGCTGTTTGCTTAACTGTTTCAATATTATATTGGGCATTTTCCGAGCTCGGGCTTTTTGTAACATTCTCCTAGAACTGAGATTTTTCTTGTGATCCATTATAATCTAATGCAGGAGAAACGATTGTATTCTCTATAGTGTGAGACCTCTGTTTATAGCTATCTACATATTTGCGAATAAAATAAAAATATTAATACATATGCACACTCAGTTTCATTTATATGCATCATATAATGAAGGGGAAAATACATATTTATGATTTATTCAACAAAATACTGAATCGGACTGAAGGAAAAAAAATTATACGAGAGAGTTTTCGCTAAGGTTCAATATGATGAACGCTAATATTAGTATAAAAAATCTCTCCAAATCCACGTAACTTTAAAATAGTAGTTAAAAATGATGTAATACAGGTACTTTATATAGGGCGAAATGCCTAATCAATCAAGGCCAGTGGTAAGCAAGTTACTGTGGATCACAAAAAACCCTTGATCACGTTCTGGATGTTGGAGAGGCTAGCTGGGGTTCAGGCCCTGTTTTTTCTATTAATTCGCTAAGGTGGAGAAGGACACTTCTCTTTGCAACATAGACTTTTGTTGAAACTTTTAAAAATAAATTAGCACTGTTATACATTTTATGGGGTTTATATAATTTTTGGTGTTTTAAAGAACAATCAATTCTACTATTTGTAGATATTGTTATGAACAAATCGTCCAAAGTCATGATGTTCTACCCAGTAAGTACAAATTCTTGATAGTTCGTTTTGAAAGTAATGTATGCAAAGTATTTACAAGTTTGTAGTGATCGTGTAAATATCGACTGGTGAGCCGACATAACAGGATAACCACATCATTTGCGGCACAAATGTTTATTTATTTTTTGCTAGTGTTACTCTAAGCGTCTGAGCATAGTTATGTCAAAAACGTACAATCGGTGAGGTAAGATGTTTATTTACAAACGAACTTGCGGGAAAGTTGACAACTTGATCCCAGAGTGAAAAAAAATATCACCGAGAATACCTGTAATACATAAAAGAACAAATAACAACACGATGATCCCGAGGGTGTCAAATTCGGCTATTCAGCTGGACTGCATACCTGTATGAGCCAGGAGCTATACTGGAATTCATTCGGGGAATCCAGGTATACACTGGACCGGCCAGATGGGTATGGATTGTCCGCATGCCTGAGTGAGAATTTAATTACTTATTTTCTGTCGTAATTACTGGTGTCACGAAAACTTGTTTTACCAACATCGGGATAAGGGGAAAATTTTCGTCGGTATTAGGGGGGATCACCATGTCCTCGTCGAGGGTAGATATTGGCTTAAAACGCTGACCTTAAATTACAGACTCACTGGGTCGAGTTGAGCGAGAGGTTAACAAGTGTCGCTGGGTCTGGCCAGCTTTCCCACCTATAGTATACCTAACGTCATCACCTCAAGACGTGTGTCCACACGGAACGCTCTGCAAACTTCACCCATATAACACCTGCAGATCTGCCACATATACACCACTCAAATATTCACAAATATTGCAATGTTGCTTTGCTCAATGAAGCGTTAAGCTATGGCCTCAGATTAGTGCTTCTGTAAAATATAAGCGTCAGATCCGACTTTCAATAGCCAACCGTCGTCCATAAAAAAGCGCTGCGTCCACAATCGAAATTGGAGCGATATGCAAGAGGTGGGAAAAGATCTTACAGTAAATGTTTCAATAATTTGATCACCATCTGAAAGGCTATAGACGAGGTCCTGTTTTTGTATTATTTCGTAATATTTTTATCAACCCATTATTTTGAGAACTTCCTGTTATTGCATTATTGAAGCGTTTACCTTTTTTATATTTCTCAACATACTACGAAATAAAAATATATTAACAAAAGACAGTTTTCAGTGATGCAAGCAGAACGCCATAATGTCCCTATGTCATCATATCGGTATCATTGTATCGCAGAAAAGCGAAAGAAAAGTTCTTTTTTCTGGTCGAAACTCCTCGGCAACAAAAAAAAATTCGTTGCCTAAAGCTTTGATTGTGAAAATCAAAGTGTGACTGCGTTACATCATTCTCCAGAAAAACGACTTGGAAATTCATTTGGATAAAAAATACTGGTCAATCATAGGATAAAGAACATCATGATGTCTTGCCGTCATAAATGAAAAACAGTTTACCGCTTCTCTCTCGCATGGAAACCAGCCAACCTGTAGCCATCTGGGTCATCTATACGCGGTAAGACTGACCCTGCGTATCCATTTTCAGCCTACTTTCGGCAACTATATGAGGGAATTCCCAGAAATCAAATCCACGTGATGTCGTCAGCCAATCAGCTAAACTCTACCGACGTAACTCCGACGTAACCCCAACGTAACCCGCCATTTTCGAGTCATGTGCTGTCCTCTTGGACGATACGGAAGTTATTCATATCAGTATCTTTTTTAAGCTCAGACGATATATGTTTCAGAACTAGTATGAAAACCCTATAATTTATCAGATTTCTCGAGTCTGTTCTCCGCCGGATGAAGACCGAACAATATACGGTAAAGTATCGGATATCGCTCCGCAATAATGGCGACACACGATTCGCAAGTCATCTTATGGATGACGAAGTGTGCGCAAATGGGAAACCAGCTTGTTATTTTAAATATTCATTTCATGCATATTTGGAATTGATGGTAGCTTTCGTATGAAGAAGGTATTTCGAGTATTGAGGCGGAAATTCTTTTATGGACGACGGCTGAATATTGAATGAATCATGTTCTTAGCTTCTCCTCATCGTCTAACTTTGCTCCAGTTAAAATGATAGTAAACTCTCCGACGAAGTGAAGGTCAAATGAAAGACAAATTTCAACAGTATTTTTACTTCATTTATGCGGTTTTTTTCTAACCGGGTAAAAAGTAATTAACTTTTTGTATGGTAACTCATAAGTACTAAGTCAATTTGAATTTTGCATTTAACTTCCTGGTGAAATATGTACATCAGAACAGTGGGTTTGCATTAAAATTCAAAGTATACACACCTTAAACTTGAGTCAGGCATTAGAAAGTGCATACAAAGTTTGTGAACTTTACTTGAGGGTTTACGATCACTTTAAGTTGTTGAAAGCCACAGTAAGCCTCCCCAATACAGCTTTATTAAACACGATTGTGCTGAACAATGCTCTAACTTACTAGATAACTTTATACTGATTGTTCACCATCATGTCTCTAAACGTTTTCAATATATTGAAAGGAGAATCGATGAGTCTGATATATTCAAATTTATATTGATGATCGTTCCTGTTACTTTGGCCACACGTTTGTGATTGTAAAATTTGACACCATGAGGATGTGTTCATACCAAACGCTCAAAGATCTAAGATAACCTGATACAACCATTCGTAGGTCATCCTCCATTATGTAGGTCTGTATACTCCACACCATCCATGCGCGAAATTGTGCTCTGTGCAACTAATGTTGAACGGTCTTCAAAGTAACAGCCAATGAACGGACGGCGTGTGAGACTGGTTCGCATTATTCCGAGACAAGCCGAGTTTTTGCTGACAACACACTGGTGGACGGTCCCTTTGACGTTCGAGAGGGAACGGCATGCACGGGCGTCCCTTAAAGCCCAACTCACACTACGAAGAATTTGTTGTATAAGAACAGAACAGTTTGGTCGTGTTTTTGTTCGTATAACTCACATTGCGAACATTTTCTCTTGACCGTCAGTCGCCGCGATCAAGCAGCGAGGCCATTTTGTTGTGTCATGTGAGAGCAGCTTCGCCACATTACCGACAGCTGCAAGTTGATTGGAAAACTGTTGGTAAATGTTCGGTAAGATGTTCGCGATCACCACACACTGAAGACAAGAACTTGTTTCAGGGCAAAACATGCTCGCAATATCAAACAAGTTTGATCTCACGAACATTTTTTCCGAACATATGTTTTCTGTTTCTGGGCACCTCACACGGCAGACAAAACATGTTCTGAACAGTGTTTCTGTTCTAATACAACAAAATGTTCGCAGTGTGAGTTGGACTTTAGTCAAAATAAACACGCATACCGATATGTGATTTCACAGGGGATGAAATATGCAACAGCTGGCTCTTAATTCGCTCTTATATGGGCATACTCGTAAAGGGCATGTGTTCACCAATGTGATTCGGAACCCCTTAAATAAAAAGAACACGACACGTCTTCGTTATGACAGAACCGTTCTCTGCCATGGTACGGATTTCTCAGAAGAACCATTGCTAAAGATGATGTTTGTAGGTCAGGTACCATCGATATTGCAACAATTACGAAAACGGTGAGCATCGAGTCAAGATATATTATGGTAATCTACTTTGTCTTTAAGACATCTTCACCACTTTCACTCATTCCAATCATTTCTTGTTATTTTCTGTTTCGAGAACTTAAAATAAACCAAGGTAGTGCTATGTGATGTTGGCATGTTTATCCCATGCACTGTGGAGGTGATTTAAGGTCAATAGCGATCGGTTCGCGCACCTGTGAGTTTTGACTAATGCAGAGTCACGACTGTGTACCAAGATTTACCCCTATCTAATTGACAGCAGCTTCGCACTGCCTACTCTAACGCGTGCTACTGTTTAACCATGCTTAGCTCATCCTCATACAGATACCTATCACTTTGGTCATGGACTATTCCCCAGTACATCCCTTCCCCTGTCAGATGTATCTCTATTGACTCAGCTCCTACAACATAGGGCTTAAGAATTGCGGTGTAATGGCCGCTGTTGTGAATAGTACAATATGCACAATGCATTAAGGATTAAGATCGTATAAGTAAGTTATTGTAATCTGAATAGTTCGTTCGAAACAATTTATAAATATTATCAATTTGATAATTTACAATCGATAATTCACAAAAATAACCAAATATCGCAATAGAACACAACAATATTACCATTCAGGCTGTCTGACTTTTCCGATGATAAAATGACAGGTGAGAATGACCGTTGACGATTTGGACAAAGAATCTTGGAACGATATCACCATGAAGGTTAATAACTCTGCAAATAATTTGCAAAGCCTTTTTAATTATATTGTCCAGAAATTAACCTTAGACGTTTCCAGATGCGGATCGGAACTGGCAGTTAATGCAAAATATGATGAATGCAAGGTATTGTTGTACGGTATCAATGTACACAATTGTATATGAATCCGTAATGCCATTCTGTTAGACATTTAATTTAAGTTTATTGCATTATTGCATACCCTTCTATAATTTTATAATCCTTGTCTGAAGCCGTGAGCGCTCAATATGTATAATATAATATGTCTTTGCTACTTGAACGATAGACGATACCGATTTCAACAACGCAACATTGTTCTCCATGTTAGGCTATGGTTCTTGCCACGTATATTTCATTAAAATTATTCGTACAGCTGTTTTGGTCATTCGGATACAAAGGTGAACACATATATTCAATCATCAGTTGGTGTACTATTTATTATTGAATGGGATCATTGGGATTGGGTGAATTGGCCAGGTATTTTTGAGTATAGACTTGACGGACCCAAAGAGTTCGGGTCAAATTCCATTTTATCACAAACTTTTTGGGTCAGTTTGAGCCAAGTATTTTGGGTACGTCTCGTCTGTACCCAAAACTTATGAAATCGGAAGGTAGATATTGTCGAACCAGTTTCACCAATCGTTGGTTGAAACCGAAGAGTTGTTCAAAGGATAAGCAATTCTCATTGCAGACCTAATATATACATCATTATAGGATAAGCAATTCCCATTGTAGACCTAATATATACATCATTATAGCAGTCATACTGGAATATTGCTATCCAGAAATATGTAGCATGTGCTACCTGTGTAAAATTGTAATTGTGTCTCTTGTGAAAGAGCTTTGATTAGTGTGAATTAAAAGGCCATATTTTGAAGTAAACTTATACGCGATGGTTGACACACAATGAAGTTGAATTATATTGCATTACTTTCATTGAACATTGCTTTCATTGCTAGATCCTGTGTTAAATGTGACGATTTTAATCAACGTCACAAAACATTGTTGAAGAAACTTATAAAACAGGGCTACACCACCAAGCGCCTCCACTCAAAGTTTCTCAAATTTGGCGATACATATCGCATGCTGATAGCAAAATTCGAGCGTAGCGTGCAAGATATATGGCGTTACGTTTCGTAACTTGTGTCTAATTCCGCTTAACCCGGGGCTAGGGGCCGTATGAACCCATGTACTTCAAGATCCTCATGGTACTCATATGAACAGTCACAATCAAAGCGTGACTGAGATACATCATTCTTAGATGACGACTTTACAAGGAATATTATGGATTAAGAATACTGATCAGCGATACGGATTTGATATTTTTGGAACATCATGATGTCTTGCCGGCATCATTGAAAACTGTTGACCGCTTCTCTCTTGCAGGAAACAAGCCTATGTTTATGTATACTATGATTGTCTTTTTGAATTTGGTATTAATACTGTTATATGGAATATGGGATAGGTCTTTGGATTATGGATGCGGATATTCTCTAATGGACGACGGCTGAATTATGAATGACGGACCAGACGCTTATAATTTCATTGAAAGCTGTTAACACACATACTGTGGTAACATTTTTGTCTGTAATCTCTACCTTCTGTCTTCTGAGGGACTCGTGGTATGGATGTCCTTATACTAGCTTAGACATGGGAACTGCATGTCAGGAGTGAGAAGTGCATGAACGGATGCATACCGGTATGTTGAATGTTGAATGATTTGGATCATTCCAACGCAATGATTTAAATAAAGCAAGAGAGATAATAAATAGATAAATAAATAAACTCGTTACTCAGATTTTGTCATAGTCACTCGCACATTTAGGCATCGAGGGTATAACCGAAAAGTGGACCAAGAGGAGAGTTTAAATTCAAAGCATGCTTCAATAAACGAATGTTTCGGCGCGAAATTGACATACTGTAATTCACCCGTTGCAACTAGCAGTATACAACAATATACTATGTACAGCATGTTTCATCCATGAAAGATACACAAAAGTCATTATTCTGATTATCCAGGATTATGGTTTTGAAGAATTCTACCTTATGTACAGCCTATTCGTAAATGGTAGTATTTCTGGCATATTTATCCCTCGGAGATAGCAGGACATAGCAATGATTTATTCGCATTGGTGGCTTCTGGTAACTGTAACAAGAATTGGAGATATCTATAGAACACATTTCGTATGTTAAATTCTGTAAAGGATGGGCAACTACTATTCTAAACCAAATCATGTAATCAGTTCGTATGAAATGAGGTGTACGTCGTTTCTGATAACAAATTTTCTCGAAATATAAAACAACTCTAACCAACAGGATTGATCAGTGTCAGTGTAGTATGAGCAACTTTCCCAGCGTTGTCTAATATACATGGCAACAAGACTGCGTTTCCATATACCACGTTATTTGAGTTTCTGCTAGTTTTAAAAACTGTCTCTCTCCTCCGTTTTGAAACTATTTCAGCAGAGATAAGTTACTATAACAATCAACAGGAGAACAACTCTATCACTGATAACGATTCCATCATATCACGAGGAATAATAATGCATAATCTTACGTTTTGAGGTTGTACAGTCGTATACTTCTGTGCTTCTAATCTTTTGATCCCCACGATATACAAGCACACTGTTGGTGTGGACAGATCCTGTAAACTTGCCAAAGTTCCGTGGGAAAGGAGATTGGCATGACAAATATTATATTCAGACACAACTGTACGAATCAGCATGAAAATGCCTATTTCGTCCAACATTATTGGCAATTATATTGCGTTTCCTTGCATCTACAATTCACAAGGTACATTATTGAAATGTTGGCACGTTGAAGGAGAATGCCATAGGGTAATTCGAAAGTGCGTTAACTTTAGAGTAAAATATTGCTTCCCACATATTAATACTTCATCCGGTTGCAGAGATATAATTTTAAGTGCATGCGAAATCTACGAGTTAGGTACCGGGTATTCTATGCACATGAGGTTTGGTGATGTCATCAAGTCAGTAAAACCAAGCTAACTTTATACTGGAATATTTCCAGAGCTATAACTCTGATATCTTGAAGCTTATGACATTTCTGATTTATAGCATCATATTCACATTAAAAATCTCATCATTTTCGGAAATATAGCTACCAAGGGTTTTATTTTGGAATTTCCACAGGTTATGACTTTTTTTATTATTGAATATGTAACAAGGTTCATATCGATTCGTATTCGTTGAAACGTTTTCATTGCATTGCATATTTCTCTAATTTAATTAAGTTGTATTGTACATTGTATAATTGTAAAAGTTATAGGAATTTATCAATATGAACGTCAGCGCAGACATTTTGAAGATGACTGATGACATAGCTGGTACCCTGAGATATACATCGTATCGGTACTGAGATACATGAAAACGGCTCGGAAATTCATTTTGATTGAAGAATACTTGTGAGTAGTACATGATGTCTCGATACCATTACTGGATACAAGCATCTAGTCCGTCGTTCAATATTCAGCCGTCGTCCATCAAAGAATTTCCGCGTCCATAATTCAAAGACCTATTTCATATTCCATGGAACAGTATTAGCACCATTTACCAAACTGTTGACCGGTTCTCCCTTGCATGATATACACTTTTTTCCCCCCTTTTCATGTCATGCCTGTTTGGGACTTGGGACATTGTTCACAGTCGAACGTAAAAGGTCTTTCTATCGTGGAAGGGAATTCCTTTGGGACAACGGCTGAATGCTGAATTGTATAATCTGACGGCTATATCCCATAGGTAGGTCATGAATTATCATTCCATGATACACGACAGGTAAGTTTTTGAACGGACATGTAATAAACTCATATTTCAGGTCCAGTTCGATATTTATTGGTCAACTACGTACCGTTATATCTCATCCGAGTCGTTTATCACAGGTCCTTTATGTATATGTGAAATAAAAAATGCTTGAGACTGAAGCTGACAGAATAAGCCGTCACCAATATTCGATGATTCCAGTAAAGGCAACATGGTTTCTTGACGGTAAACAGGTTTATCGAACGGATTTCGGAGCGAATTCCCAGAGTTGGTAAATATCTGATATGCTTGTGATTGTTTGACATATGTTGCTCACACGGCCCCTTGACAAGTGATTATATTGAACCAGGCAATTGTGTCAAAAAACGATAAATATCTTACACACAACAACCCTAATTATCTCCGAATTCTACAAAAGCTGGCATAAAGGCGATCGATAATATAGATTGATATAACTAGATTCTATAAATGTTTTGTGCCGTTCATTAAAATTGTCTCGTATTTTTCAGGATGCTGGTACTACTACTAGGCCTACAACAGATGATGGTTCTTCTGGGTTAGTATTCAAAAAGATTATGGCATAACCATGTCTCATGTTTAGAGATCTCATCAGGATCTCATTGGCCGCATTATATTGGTAACCTCGGTTGGATACAAATCATCACCCGGATCACTTTTGGTTTTTGTGATGTTTTTAGAAATATGCAGTCAGTACATTTGTCTGTGGGGTCAAATGACTTCTTGTCGGTACTCCGGCATCGTTTTCCACCACACTTTTAATGTTGCGTTTAATTATTGCCTGTATATGGCGAGATTCTGCAGGTGGACGTTTCGTCCCCGAGGCTTGCCCTCTGTACAAATTATTGTGACTGTAGTTTCGTGCCTTGTAACATGGTGGAGAATGAAACGCTGGGTCGGCGTCGGGCCTCACAAGTATTTGTTCTGAATAAGAACTTTCATTCTATAAATTACAAGCGTCTAGTCCGTCATTTATAATTCAGCCGTCGTCCATTAAAGAATATCCGCGTCCATAATCCAAAGACCTATTCCATATTCCATATAACAGTATTAGCACCAAATTCATAAAGACAATCATAGTATACATAAACATAGGCTAGTTTTCTGCAAGGGAGAAGCGGTCAACAGTTTTCAATGATGCCAACAAGACATCATGATGTTCCAAAAATATAAAATCCGTATCGCTGATCAGTATTCTTAATCCATAATAATCGTTGTAAAGCCGTCATCTAGAGAATGATGTATCTCAGCCACGCTTTGATTGTGACTGTTCATATGAGCACCATGAGGATCTTGAAATACATGGGTTCATACGGCCCCTAGCCCCGTGTTAAGCGGAATTAGACACAAGTTACGAAACATAACGCCATAGATCTTGCACGCTACGCTCGTATTTTGCTATCAGCATGCGATATGTATCGCCAAATTTGAGAAACTTTGAGTGGAGGCGCTTGGTGGTGTAGCCCTGTTTTATAAGTTTCTGCAACAATGTTTTGTGACGTTGATTAAAATCGTCACATTTAACACAGGATCTAGCAAATGCTACTAGGCGAGATATGTATACGCCATATGCAGGTCCACTGGAATATTACTGTCCAGAAAGGGATAGTTTACGATGTCGAAATTGTAATCATCTCTTTTGTCATAAAGTCGACGAGAGAGAATGCCCGCTTCATTTTTGTAGAGATATAGACCTAAATATGATGTGCCTGTAGGGCTATCTGTAGTTTCCTTCTAATCCAGTGAAGGTGGATATATATATATCGTACACTTTCACACCATATTTTCTGAAAATTCAAAAATGGACGTCACGGTTGGTACGACCTTAAAATGCACATTCGCTCCCGTTGAGGAATAATAGTATAGGAGGTTGAGACATTCCACATGATAAGCTCATGAACGATCGAGTTCCCCCGTAAGGCGTTTTATATCCATATAATTAAATTCCGCCCGTATTCTTCGTAAATCCAGCGATTTGATTGGCCGATTAGTACTAAATTTTTCGGTTCATACTTCAATGAATCTAAAAATATAATATGCCACGCCCACAACTGCACTACTTTTTTTTTGCTATAAATAGCACTGGACCACTGGACGTAGTGTAAATCGATTCAGATTTTAGTGCATAATATTGCTCAAATAATACCAACAGAAAACTCTAAAACCAACTGGAAAGAGTCAATTTAAATATTTATTTGTATTGCGAAAATTGTTTGTAGAATTACAAGAATTTCGAAGAGAAAAGAGCCGAGATAATGTCTGTCTGCCCTGGAAATCAGCTGATCAGCAATAATAAATGGACATCTCCGTGACCTTGAACGAGATCTTGACATTAGGTTTTCGCTTACCCACTTTTATCACAAATCATTATAAAGAAATTATCACACCCGGTGAACTCCTGAAACCCACATCCTACCTGAAAGTTTGGCAAGATGTTCCATTCATTCGTTACCGTTCATCCACCGGCACTGTTGTGGTGCGGGTCGGGGGCGGGCGAGTTTTGCACTGATGGAAATCAAAGGGAATATGTCGTCCTCTCTCACGAAACCAAACACAAAAATTGACAAATTATACGGACTGCCACGATAAGCTGATGTATGCAACAAATATCGTTCCGTACTGCAGATGTCCGATAAAATCCCTCCAGTCAAGGGGGGGGGGGGAGTGTTACAGATTGTTGATTCCACAAAACCTGCTAGGTGGCCTACGAGTGCAACATCATCGTTCAATCGCTGTTCATAAAGGCTGCAATCAGCTCACCAGAACTGTATACACTTCGAAATCTGTGAAAGAAGATCAATTTTTACGTTTCCTGTCTGATATCACACAAATTTATGCGTCCGCTCGAACACAACACAGCACACTCCCTCGATTACACTACAGTCCACGTGCGACGGGTACAGGCGATGAATTAATGATGCAGAGTTTCGTCACATTATTGATCTGAGCGGACACCGAAAGGAAGAAAGTTCCGTTATAAACTGCGACAGAGAATGTTCCTCAGGTCAGAAAACAACACAATGATCAGTGAAATCGTCATCCGTATGCCTGCCCGGGGCGCGGTAAAACAGCAAGAAAATTCATCGCCCAGTCGGCTGATCAGTCGGCTCTGAATGGAATATTCCCGGCAGGGCCAACTCAACTCGAGCAATTTCTCCTCTTCTGCATGGTTTCATATCTCATTCTTCCTTCGCAGAATTTCTTGTGTGTTTCAGTTTTCCTGACCTAAATAATTATCCCTGACTGAGAAGTTTTCCCTCCAATGGCTCCATACACAATGTGCAACAAACTGTCAAACTGAAAACTGTTTGAACCGCGCTAGGCCGACCGAGTGAGGTGCGCGTGCACTGAGACGTTGCTAGCAGTTACGAACTTTGTTGACTGTATTTATACGCGCAGTGTTTTGTACTGTTACAAAAATTAAACAGAAGAATTCGTTCGTTTCACATTCAATTTCTTCTCTTATTGGATTAGTTTTGCTTGATTAATTTAATTATAAGGATTGACTGTGATTTTTTTTACGTTCATTGGGGTATGAACTTAAAAACCGCTGTGCAAACTTTGTATGATCCGCTACGCGGAATCATACAGTTTGCACAGCGGTTTTTGAGTTCATACCCCAATGAACGTAAAAAAAATCACAGTCAATCCTTAAAATAAATCCAGAAAACAGTTTCTTCAGATTACAACACATATAAGGGAAGTGGGAAGAGGTGCCGACATACTGACAGAGCCACACGACTTCACAGCATAGTCTTCCGGTTAACCTATTCTAAAGCACATACCAAGAATCTAACGATTCCGTGACATGTGTTGTATCTCAGGTACGCTTTTATTGTACCTGTTCATGTGGCAACTTGGATGATATGACCACACGGCCCCTAGCACCGGCATAAGCGTATTAGATACAAATCTAGAGAGCTATGATGGAAATGCTCTGACAACTCGTATATTGGTAATTGGTGAGCTGTTTCGCTGTGACAACTCGTACACTGGGGATTGGTGAGCTGCATCATCGTCAGATGAAAATGACGGCATTTAACACAAAAAGACTAGTCTGTAAGGCCCGATGTCGACCCAGCATCAACTTCCCACAAATGCCAACATATATCAAAGACCAAAAGGTCTGTACAGGGGCGGGCCTCGGGGACGAAACGTCCACCAGCAGAATCTCGCCATATACAGGTAAAAATTACAACACATATAAGGGAAGTGGGAAGCCCCACATAATATTTTTCCTCTTAAAAATGATTTTGTTTCATCCAGGCTCCTTCATTGTGAACACACGTGGTGCCCGGATCGTTCAATACATCTTGTTTCATACAATCTATGGCATGGTGGTATATTGTGCCATGCAGTCGAATTCTTAATTTCAAATCTTGGGAGGTGATGAGTAGAAGTTTACCAAAGTGCAATTACACCACGATCATATTTTACATCGTTTTATTAGGAACTGACCCTTTGCATTGAAGCCCTGGGTTCCCACGTGGGTTATAACTGTCGCAACGAGAAAATGCTCCAATCGATTAAACTTATATCTCGACCCTTTCTGGTTTGAATATACCGTGCGTTCTTACGGTTATCACTTCTTAAGATCGTTAGTGGTCTACGAATATCCGACAGGTTCAAATGATACAAACTGGCAAAATTCGAATTACAGCTTAAGTCTGTATCGAGTATTAAACCTGAAAATCTAAATATAAACACTTGTGGCTTAGCATGTTATTGTTATGGTAGTTCGTCTTATTGTATTTTCATCTTATGTTAATGTCTGTCTGGCTTAGTATACAGCGGTGTTACCAATACAATAAATGGTATTACCTTGTCATCTGTCACTTAACACGTTTAGTGATAGCTTACCCGTAAGTTACGCAAGTTGGTGCAAATATTGGGGAAGAATAATAGGGAGGGCAATATGAATATATTGACTTCCTCAAACTTTCGTTTTTTTCCGAAAAGTGCAACACAATCAGAAGATTGATGGACATTGATGGAATATGACTTTTTGTTAGCTAACAAAATAACTCGGTTAAAGCATTACATTTTCCATTTGAATTGATCATAAATTTCACGAAAACTCCCATCCACTGTATTAGTATTGGTAGATGTATACGATGTTATTTAGTGATTAGTCCTTCAACAGGCCAAGAACCCATCCGAATATTGTCCAAAATTCTCTACAATAAAATTGATGGGGGGAAATCTGAGAGATCAAGATGCATATAGGATTGCTGGATTACTTCAATAGATGACCTTTTTAATGAAGTCCCATATCCGATATGTCTATTTGCAGGATTGATAAATATCAATATCGGTCCCATCTCCGTCTGGGTTGCGATTCATCCGCTTTCATATGGGCATCTTTCAAGTGTATACGTATGTCCATACAATCTAATGTTTCCATCCCCAGTGGACATGTGATGCCCTTTTTTTAAATCTGTCGCTTTTATGTCACCATAACGAATCTATACTGGCGAAGTTTCACGACGGTCCAACCAAAAAATTCTGTTGAATGTCCATTTGGAAATTAGATTTGGTCAAGGTAACCCCCAATGACCTCACAGTTATCCTGGGTAAGGTTTATTAAAACTATGGTACTATGTCCCTAACAAGCAAATGTATGGGCAGAAAGGATTTCTTCAATTTTATTAAGATGCAGTTTTCAATAGAATCAATCAAAGGAGACAGAATTATAGAAAATTCTAGTCACGTTTTAGTTCTCCAAATGTGTGGTATTTATATTGCAGATGACACTAACACGAGTAAATTCTTGATAAATTAACAGAAAAGTCTTATTTCAACTTACATGTAAATACAAGAATAGAAATAGGTAACGTCTTCTCATTAAGTAGATGAAAGGACGGAGCGAGATACAAAGTACAGTCTGACGCAGTGGTCTTCGTTTCTTCTTTTTTAAAATCCCTTTGTTCTGTTCTTAGGTCAGGACCGTCTCACCTGTATAGTGTTTGCTTATATTTGCCGTTTGCATTAGGTACGGGTGATATAAGAGCAAGAGGAATACAGAAAAAGAATTGAAACACCAACAAGTATGCCATTAGGAAACACCTGCGCTAAATATCTGTGGTTGATGTCTTCTCGCACGCCAGACATGAAAGACCAACGACCATGGGAAAATGTGGAGATAAAAACACATGAAGGCATGTAAACATCGGAATACCACGTTCGAAACACCTTTCGGCAATTTTGAGCTGCAATGCTCTTGTCTGGTACAGTGTTACGCTGTTTCAACTAGAGTCACATATATAAAAAATCTGCTGGTACACTCAAATTTAAAAGTACCTCTCTTCTACCCACTCCTACATATAGACTAAGACTGTTTCTACAGATTTTAGCTGATTGAAGATGATATACCACCAAACTGCTGTCCAACAGGGTAACTAAATCATATCGAGAGAAATATTATGCTAGTATCGAGGTTGAATGAATGTGGATAATTTACAATTCTAAAGCTCTTACGGAGTAGCTCAAAGCGGAGGTACAAACACCTTACTGGAACGTGAAGCACCGGGGCTGAGCACCTTTGTTCTTCAATTACGTCGGTGTTGGAAAAACTGATTCTCGATCAAGTTATGCCAGAAGCCCTGTTAGGAAGCACCATATAGCAACAGCATATAAGTATTCCGATTGATAAGAATTGCGCCCCACCTTTGGTAGGTTTATATCTATCAACATATACAGAAATTGTCGAAATCCATTGAAACTCTTTCCTAAAACCGAACGTTATATTGGCGATATCCTCGTTTATGATAAAACATCATATTATGACCTACATCTTTGTAAAACAGAAAAGACGATCACAACTTCGACGCTGTTAACCATCCATTTCTGGATGATAATATTACAGAAAGATCTCGTCTATAGTAGCATTTGCTCAGTTCAGTGAAGAACGTGGTAAGTTCAGTCAACGTCATGAAGCACTACTGCAAACACTGGTTTGCTTTCTGGCTGTCTGTATAGGCAAAAAATGTAGCGATTCCAATCAACGTCGCAACAATATTCCTGCATGGTTTCTTGAACTTGGTAATCAATATCATACACTAAGGATAAAATACGAACAATCGAAATGTGGATGATCTCTCTCACAACGTTTCGTGCTATGGATCGCATGTAATCTCGCTCGTCAGAAAGGAAACGTATAAAGACAAGCTAGTATGTCCATTTTTCTTGAACAGTCGCAATCGGTGTGAAAAAGAGCCTTACAGGAAGTAAAATAAATTTTTGATATGTGATGCTTTGCTATTGAATGTATTTTGATAAAAACGCCTATACAGAAGAACATGATACCACAGGACACATACTAGACACATACGAGATTATTCGACTCTGTAACCAATTTCCTCGTCAGGATCGGGTATCCTTGAGTTTCTTGAGTTCATCATGAATACTATCTACGCGAAATTTGGGTACACAATATGGTACTAATTGTGCACCTCTTTTGACTATCTGTTTCCTAATTAATATGACTATATGCACGAATTAATTAAAATTGTCATTACAAAGCGCGCCAAATGGACGACTTCTTCGTTTGGATAATCCTTGTAGTATCGTGAAGGACCTCATCCAATGGATATTTAGAAACAACTTATAGCCCGATTGGAACACCATACTATAAAATTGAAACGGGCTTCTCTTACGTCTCGAGAAAGGGAGACGATTACAATTTGGAATATGTTAACTATATCCCTTTCTGTGAAGTAAAATACCCGCCTAGTAGCAGTTGCTCGATTCTTTGAAGAATATCATGATTTCAATCACCTTCACAGAACAGTGTTACAGAAACTACTTGGATCGACAAGGCTTCCCTCGAAGTTTACCAGATTTGGGGATAAATATCGCATTTTGTAAGAAATATATGATCGCAGTCTACGGGATCTCGGGTGTTCTCTTCCCACTTCCCTTATATGTGTTGTAATTTTTACCTGTATATGGCGAGATTCTGCTGGTGGACGTTTCGTCCCCGAGGCCCGCCCCCTGTACAGACCATTTGGTCTTTGATATATGTTGGCATTTGTGGGAAGTTGATGCTGGGTCGACATCGGGCCTTACAGACTAGTCTTTAGTGTTAATTGCCGTCATTTACATCTGACGACGATACAGCTCACCAATCTCCAATGTACGAGTTGTCAAAGCGAAACAGCTCACCAATTACCAGTATATGAGTTGTCAGAGCATTTCCATCATAGCTCTCTAGATTTGTATCTAATACCGCTTATGCGGGTGCTAGGGGCCGTGTGGTCATATCATTCAAGTTGCCACATGAACAGGTACAATAAAAGCGTACCTGAGATACAACACATATCTCGAATCGTTAGATTCTTGGTATGTGCTTTAGAATAGGTTTACCAGAAGACTATTCTGTGAAGTCATATGACGCAGTCAGTATGTCGGCACCTCTTCCCACTTCCCTTATATGTGTTGTAATCGTAACCTGTATCTGTGCTTCCAGTGTACTGGGCGCTGGAGATCGCATGAACGCCGTGTTATACGACTTCCAAGGTGTTCATATGAAAAACCATAACCAAAGCATAGCGCTTATAATAGAAAACGACTTTTATATATTTTCAGTTCATAGCTGTTAACTGCCTGACATCTTGGGATACTAGTATCATGTGAATATACGGTCTCTCGATTATAGATGCGGGATTTCTTGAAGGACAACGGCTGGCTACTGAATATCGAGTCTGGTGCTTGTATGCGATATATTTATACTCTTGTGTGTGAGGTGATATTATTTATACAAAACAACTTGGAAAATCGTTCTGGTTGAATGCGTATATCTTGTCAGTGAAACGCATAGGAACATCATGATTTCTTCCCGACAAATCCCTGAAAACTGATGACCGCTACCCCGTTTCAATAAACTAGCTTGAATTTATTTGTATTTTTAGATATTGTCTGATTGATTTCTGTTGCTAATAGTTTAATTCGCTAAATTCTCCATAGATTATAAATACGACGAGTGGTGCGGAATATCGCACCTGACGCTTGTTTCCAGTACGAGACTCGATGGAGCAAAACATAGCATCCCTCTCCTCCAAGAGTAACCGTATGTGGCTATTATCACTGATCTAAAACTCATCATTACATATCTATATATACACACACAAACCGCCTGAGGTCAGAGATCGAAACAGTACTCACAATAAACTGGAACTGTTTATACAAAGCAGAAATATGTTCAACTCCTTTTGAAAATCTTTACTATACTTATTGACCGTTAATGATTTCATGCAGCAGTGAGAAACATAGTAAAGCACGTAGAGAGATTAGAAAAGAAACCCGAGTCTTCCTGCCTGTCTTGCCTATTTTAACTCACGTGGGTTCGCTGAGGATAGTCAGTTTAAATAAACATACGGCAAACTTTTGTCCATAAGACACTAGAAATATTATAGGTTATTTGAAAAACGGGTTAATAAATACAATATACTATATTATTTCAGACAAAAGCTACATATGTTACCAGAGCAATACAGCAATTGAAAATTTTCTCGTATTCAGCTGTAATTTTTCACAAACCGGGCATTGTAGGTATTTGGTTCTACAATAGGTTGCAAGTTGATCCTTTTCTGTTGAGATGTAAAGGTATTAAAATTTAGGCTACATTTGATCGGATAATTGAGGAATATGGGAATAGCATATCGGTCTCAGAGTTATTTATGTTTGTAAACTGTAGATATTGGCATTCATTTGAACAGACAGATTTACTTGAAACATTGCGTATATATATATATATTTTATAATTTATGACAGAAAGAATAATTTAGCTATCTGCGCTATGCCTGTGTAAAAGGAAAGAATGTCCCAGGAAATAATGTCCCTTCTTATGTCCATTAATATATATCTTACCTGAGTTACAAATCGGGATAAAAATGTTTTGGCTATATATAGACTATTTATATGAATCGGCATTTTATCCAAGCTGACATTCTTTCCTTTTACACTGATTCGAAGGAAAACCTAGTTCTAGAAAGTTTAGACCGACTCCAAATGGTCATAAAAATACTCTTAGAGCATGGTCCTTCGAACAGAAGTAGCTTTCAAGTTAGGTTAGAAATTGCATGTTATCTCCAAATTACCCCCTGTACCCAAATATAATATAAAATGGGGACATCGAGCAGATTATAACAAACAAAATCTTGCAATTAATCTCCTATATATATCATTCAAAGTAAAATGAGATAAACAAGGGTAAGTTTTTAATTTAATGCACAAAAAACTCACTTAAGGGGCTTCGTCACTTTCGTTTACCGGAACTCACCGAAACGTCAAACAGAAGTAATAAATATTGACAAATAAGCATTAATATCAACTGACAATGCAACATTTTATTCGAATATCGTTAAATTTGTTGTTATGGCAACCATCTCAATTTAATAGACATAACGTGGCAATATAGATAGGTAAATGTCAAAAGTTATGTTTGTGCAAGAGAAAGAGAAATAATTTGTTCTGATGGAGGAAGTTTCTCTATCGAGTGGGGTGAGCCTAAAATATCTTTCAAAACTGTTAACAACAGCTAAAATTTCACCTATATGACGAAAAAAACTCAAATTTACATTTCATTTTCGGCCTACCTACACTTTGAATTTTTTAAACCTCTTTTAACGTGCGATTTTGGCAATTATCTCTATTGTCAGACTTTGGCATGGCGGAGGACCCATTTTTGGGGGTAATACATGCGGTCAAAATATAAGCAAAGAAATTGAATGCACACCATGTTAATGTTTTTCAAAGATGTTCTGACTGAACCCTAGAATCCCATTGAAATCCATGTGATTTATTGGATTATTTCACTCTTTTGAAAATGATTTATATAAAAAAAAATATGATTTAAAAAAACCCTCTTATTTAGGGAGCTTTACTATCAACTATTCTGCGTCTGGAATGTAACGAAGTCCTTAAGGTGGAGAGTGATGCCTCTCTCTCCAACATAGAATATACATTGTTTTTTTATAAGCATTAGCACTGTATTAGAAAAATGAAATAAATACGACGGAGTAGGGTGTCAGCAATATGGAAGACCCTCGTCTGCGACTAACATGTAGATATAGGCTATATGCTAAAAATAAGCAGATTGCATATAGTTTTTTTTCTCTCTGATTTGCAGACAACAGGTAAGTCACTGTTTTGCATCTAAACATGCTTTCTAAATGGGGGTCTCCAGGTCAGTTTTCTTTATGTTACACAAACATAACTTTTGACATTTTCCTATCTATATTGCCATGTTACTTCTATTAAATTGAAATGATTGTCATGACAACAAATTTAATGATATTCGAATAAAATGTTTGCATAGTTCTTTGACAGTTAATATTTACTTCTAGTGCACCAAAGATTAGATTATTCACTTGAAATTTAATTGATCCCCATTAAAAATGTATTATGACTTGTACCTGAGATGTCTACCCGATAACCAGCTATATTTTGACTATATCCATTAAGAAAGTTGCTATCACCAGACATAACTATTCTATTTATTATTTCCTGACAATGCAAATATTTTGCTATTTCGCAATGTTATATTCACGAGTGGATTTAGAAATTTGTTCTTACTGTATAAAAGCTACGAGACAGTCAGTACACTGACGTCTCTACTGTATAGTAATCACGGAAGTCAAAGTAAATCAGTTGTTTTAAGTGCAGGTCGTTGTTTATCCATTAAGCATTTCCTCATGTTGCATGTGACTGTATTAAAAGTTTCTATCAGCAATTACAACGTACTTGCCAAAACTTATTTTCTCCAATTCTTATCTGATCAGAAATATAAAATATGCTGCTTTCTGAAGCGAAAGAATCAATAATTTAAGTATTAGATTGAGTAAATCAAAGCCCAATACGTTGAAATAAACCAAAATACGCCACACGCCGGACGTATCCGTAAGTCACCACAAACTGTTCTATTCTAGATATAAATAGAAAAATAGTTATGTAATAACGAAGCTGTACATTCTGGCACATACAACTGTGGTAAACAATTAGGGGAGAGCCGTGACTCTCTAAATAATAACAATTTACACTCATGTGTTACTCCTTCCCTTGTTTCACCCTACGCATACGACGTCATTAGTCTTCACAATGACCATATCATAACCGCAAACCAATATTGAAAAAGCAAATTTTTATTAGGTTACCACGTGTATACATATAGATATGTACATGTATACAGAATCTGCGTGTAACTGGGCAACTACAATGTACTCAAAGAAAACCATTTCGACCTTATGTTAAAGTTAGCAGTCCTGGGCGGCCATTATGCCCCCCCTACCAAACTTTCCACTCTATCTCCGGAACGACAAACAAATGAGAGCTGAAACTCCATGATTTTCTACCCTATCATATTGGCGTCATTTTGAGCCTCTTTGCATGACCCCTCGAGCAGAGGATCACGAGAAAATTCAAATTGCGCCCATATGGGGTACCAGAAAAATGATATTTTCGTCATATTTATTCAACATTCTTGCATTTCTGCATGGAAATGTGAGCAAAAACTACTTTATTTCATATCAGATTATTATTTATTATTTTATCATGCTAATTTTACGAAGAAATTTCGCAAATAAAGAATTCGAAAAATCCGACCTGTAAATGGACCCAAAATGCCTTTTTTGATAATTACGTCAATGTGACGTTATCGTGGCGGCCGTCTTGAATTTTTTTTTTACATTTTCCGGTAGAGCCTGACCCATGGGGATAGAGTGATAAGTTTCAGCTCCCTAGCTTAAGGTGTAAGAAATTATTTAGTTAGTGGCCCCCGAAGCTGCGATACACCCCAAATCGGCCATGCAAGATAGGGTTAAAATGAATAAGATCTATAGAAAATTGGATCACTTGTAGGAAACCAACTTGTGCTTTTATTGTTCTTATTTCATACACATTTGGAATTGATGCTAAATTCCATACGAAATAGGTCTTTCGATCGTTGACTCTTAAATTCTTTTATGGACGATGGATCTGACGCTTGATATGTGGCCATTGTCAATTTCATCTGACAATGGTTGAAACCATCTCGAAAAACTTCTCAAAAACTACGAAATAAATTGGTAAACGAGATAGGAAAGGCGTCTGTATTACATTATAACGTAGCTGTATACTAAAATGGTAGATGAAGGTGAAGTAATCACGATAACGTTCCTTAACATGCATGCTACCACGAACTAAATACCCCCTCTCTCAAGACAGGTTAAATACACCCACCACAACTCTGAGAAGCAAGTTTGCTGCAATCGTACATACCATAATTGACCACCGACTCTCTTAGATCGCCTGCAATGAACAGAACCACAGAGTTGACCATTGAATATACAGTGTAGGAGAAAAACAAATTTTCATGGACTCGGTAATCTTTATTACAGGTCTGCATAGAATGCTAATCGAAAAAATATCAACAGATGGTGTAAAATAGAGATCCGATTTAGGCAACATGCAACATCTATTAAGACCGGTGCAACACTAATGTTCATTGAAGAAAATGCTTTCTTCCCCTAGTTTCGAGCTACAAAAAAAGATCAATCTAAACCAAAGACCAAAAACGTTAAAAGTCTTAACGATATAAATAAATGTACATGTATATTTACAGTACGTCAATTATTGGAATTCTATTTTGCTCTACTTTGCATGCAATCAAGGTTAAATTTCCATATACTCAACACTAAGTCTAGGTTTACACAAATTTTATTTTGAGTGGACTGGCCAAAACCTTTTTCAGTATTCTGGATATCCTATCCACATCATGCTCAAATTGTAGACCAATGTTGCAGAAATACATGTATGTTACTATTGAGAATCAATTATTCCTTACTCAATCAATGGAATTAGGCTGCATACTCAGCACTTATAGTCTAGCTTCATTCAAGCTTTGATTTTGAACATGGAGGATTAATTTCTGCTAAATGTTAAAATATTCGCACCTTGATCAAATTACATGGTGCAGAAATATGTTTACATGTATGTCATTGCTGACATGAAATTTGATTTGAAGCATTTATTTCCTACCCAATCAATGTTAAAATTGGGCCACATATTCTAGTATCACTCAAGCTTTGATCAGGTTCAACAATTCTCATTCCCTATCTGCCCTGTTGTCTAATTGTAAACTGTATATAATTCTGTACATGTATACCATTAAAGAGATGAACTTTGATCTAAATGATTTATTTCTTACCATATCGACACTAAAATTGGGACACATACTCTGTACATAGTTCAGTCATACTCGGACTTTGAGTTTGGGCAGGAAAACTTAAGTCCTGTTCAGAATCCTCATCTACTATCTTCCCCATGGTGAAATTGTAATCTGTAGAAATGTGTGTATTTGCTCTACATCATTTATTTCTCACTCAAACAACAGTGAAATTGGGCTATCAATACATAGTCTAGTCTTACTCAAGCTTTGATTGCGGCCAGGAAGACCATGTAATTGGTGAGACGAACTGTGATCAAACTCATTTATTTCTTATTCAATCTATATCCAAATTGAGATACACTCTCAACATATATTCTAGTCGAAATTAGATCTTGGCTAAGGAAAATGAATCCCTGCTCAAAATTCCATGTTATAGAGTATATATGCTTGAAATGGAAGTGTCCTATATATGAACAAGTGAAAAAAGATCACGTACTATATGCAGACCAAAGATAGAGAAAAGTTCTGGTACTCCACCCTTTTGCACTGGTCCTACCTCACTGATAAAGTTATGTGAGATTTTCAAATATTAATTACGACTTTATCACCTGCTTTCCAACGTGGCTGCACGACAAGCTGAGATGTGATAGTTCTGTTATATCTAAAATGCAGGGCATATACAGACAAATTTGAAGGATTACATTGTGTATCAACGTGTACATTAATTTTTTACCTGAAAACACGCGCCAGATCCTACTCTCAATAACCAGCCGTCGTCCATGAAGAATATCTACATCATTAATAGGTAGTAGGGATATAATAAGTGTATGTACAAACACAAACTGGTTTCTTACATGAGAGTATAGCCTTCAACAGTTTTCAAAGATGCCGGAAAGACATCATGATGTTCCTATCGTCAATCCGTATTATCTGATCTGTAATCATCAATGCAGAGATGGCGTGTTTGTATATAGCATAGATTCAAGACGGTTAAAAGAAAGTGAACACAGGGGGACGGACCAGTCCTCTTCACTAATACTGATAATCCAGCCATCAAAATCATATGAAAAATCGTAATGGGCTGCATTAACACAGTTACATCATCTGAATCACCCAGTCACATGATCTACAGATGAAAAAATCAATTGGGCGAAATATGAAAGCATAGCATTAACATAGTATGACTTGTACCTGAGATGTCTACCCGATAACCAGCTATATTTTGACTATATCCATTAAGAAAGTTGCTATCACCAGACATAACTATTCTATTTATTATTTCCTGACAATGCAAATATTTTGCTATTTCGCAATGTTATATTGACGAGTGGATTTAGAAATTTGTTCTTACTGTATAAAAGCTACGAGGCAGTCAGTACACTGACGTCTCTACTGTATAGTAATCACGGAAGTCAAAGTAAATCAGTTGTTTTAAGTGCAGGTCGTTGTTTATCCATTAAGCATTTCCTCATGTTGCATGTGACTGTATTAAAAGTTTCTATCAGCAATTACAACGTACTTGCCAAAACTTACTTTCTCCAATTCTTATCTGATCAGAAATATAAAATATGCTGCTTTCTGAAGCGAAAGAATCAATAATTTAAGTATTAGATTGAGTAAATCAAAGCCCAATACGTTGAAATAAACCAAAATACGCCACACGCCGGACGTATCCGTAAGTCACCACAAACTGTTCTATTCTAGATATAAATAGAAAAATAGTTATGTAATAACGAAGCTGTACATTCTGGCACATACAATTGTGGTAAACAATTAGGGGAGAGCCGTGACTCTCTAAATAATAACAATTTACACTCATGTGTTACTCCTTCCCTTGTTTCACCCTACGCATACGACGTCATTAGTCTTCACAATGACCATATCATAACCGCAAACCAATATTGAAAAAGCAAATTTTTATTAGGTTACCACGTGTATACATATAGATATGTACATGTATACAGAATCTGCGTGTAACTGGGCAACTACAATGTACTCAAAGAAAACCATTTCGACCTTATGTTAAAGTTAGCAGTCCTGGGCGGCCATTATGCCCCCCCTACCAAACTTTCCACTCTATCTCCGGAACGACAAACAAATGAGAGCTGAAACTCCATGATTTTCTACCCTATCATATTGGCGTCATTTTGAGCCTCTTTGCATGACCCCTCGAGCAGAGGATCACGAGAAAATTCAAATTGCGCCCATATGGGGTACCAGAAAAATGATATTTTCGTCATATTTATTCAACATTCTTGCATTTCTGCATGGAAATGTGAGCAAAAACTACTTTATTTCATATCAGATTATTATTTATTATTTTATCATGCTAATTTTACGAAGAAATTTCGCAAATAAAGAATTCGAAAAATCCGACCTGTAAATGGACCCAAAATGCCTTTTTTGATAATTACGTCAATGTGACGTTATCGTGGCGGCCGTCTTGAATTTTTTTTTTACATTTTCCGGTAGAGCCTGACCCATGGGGATAGAGTGATAAGTTTCAGCTCCCTAGCTTAAGGTGTAAGAAATTATTTAGTTAGTGGCCCCCGAAGCTGCGATACACCCCAAATCGGCCATGCAAGATAGGGTTAAAATGAATAAGATCTATAGAAAATTGGATCACTTGTAGGAAACCAACTTGTGCTTTTATTGTTCTTATTTCATACACATTTGGAATTGATGCTAAATTCCATACGAAATAGGTCTTTCGATCGTTGACTCTTAAATTCTTTTATGGACGATGGATCTGACGCTTGATATGTGGCCATTGTCAATTTCATCTGACAATGGTTGAAACCATCTCGAAAAACTTCTCAAAAACTACGAAATAAATTGGTAAACGAGATAGGAAAGGCGTCTGTATTACATTATAACGTAGCTGTATACTAAAATGGTAGATGAAGGTGAAGTAATCACGATAACGTTCCTTAACATGCATGCTACCACGAACTAAATACCCCCTCTCTCAAGACAGGTTAAATACACCCACCACAACTCTGAGAAGCAAGTTTGCTGCAATCGTACATACCATAATTGACCACCGACTCTCTTAGATCGCCTGCAATGAACAGAACCACAGAGTTGACCATTGAATATACAGTGTAGGAGAAAAACAAATTTTCATGGACTCGGTAATCTTTATTACAGGTCTGCATAGAATGCTAATCGAAAAAATATCAACAGATGGTGTAAAATAGAGATCCGATTTAGGCAACATGCAACATCTATTAAGACCGGTGCAACACTAATGTTCATTGAAGAAAATGCTTTCTTCCCCTAGTTTCGAGCTACAAAAAAAGATCAATCTAAACCAAAGACCAAAAACGTTAAAAGTCTTAACGATATAAATAAATGTACATGTATATTTACAGTACGTCAATTATTGGAATTCTATTTTGCTCTACTTTGCATGCAATCAAGGTTAAATTTCCATATACTCAACACTAAGTCTAGGTTTACACAAATTTTATTTTGAGTGGACTGGCCAAAACCTTTTTCAGTATTCTGGATATCCTATCCACATCATGCTCAAATTGTAGACCAATGTTGCAGAAATACATGTATGTTACTATTGAGAATCAATTATTCCTTACTCAATCAATGGAATTAGGCTGCATACTCAGCACTTATAGTCTAGCTTCATTCAAGCTTTGATTTTGAACATGGAGGATTAATTTCTGCTAAATGTTAAAATATTCGCACCTTGATCAAATTACATGGTGCAGAAATATGTTTACATGTATGTCATTGCTGACATGAAATTTGATTTGAAGCATTTATTTCCTACCCAATCAATGTTAAAATTGGGCCACATATTCTAGTATCACTCAAGCTTTGATCAGGTTCAACAATTCTCATTCCCTATCTGCCCTGTTGTCTAATTGTAAACTGTATATAATTCTGTACATGTATACCATTAAAGAGATGAACTTTGATCTAAATGATTTATTTCTTACCATATCGACACTAAAATTGGGACACATACTCTGTACATAGTTCAGTCATACTCGGACTTTGAGTTTGGGCAGGAAAACTTAAGTCCTGTTCAGAATCCTCATCTACTATCTTCCCCATGGTGAAATTGTAATCTGTAGAAATGTGTGTATTTGCTCTACATCATTTATTTCTCACTCAAACAACAGTGAAATTGGGCTATCAATACATAGTCTAGTCTTACTCAAGCTTTGATTGCGGCCAGGAAGACCATGTAATTGGTGAGACGAACTGTGATCAAACTCATTTATTTCTTATTCAATCTATATCCAAATTGAGATACACTCTCAACATATATTCTAGTCGAAATTAGATCTTGGCTAAGGAAAATGAATCCCTGCTCAAAATTCCATGTTATAGAGTATATATGCTTGAAATGGAAGTGTCCTATATATGAACAAGTGAAAAAAGATCACGTACTATATGCAGACCAAAGATAGAGAAAAGTTCTGGTACTCCACCCTTTTGCACTGGTCCTACCTCACTGATAAAGTTATGTGAGATTTTCAAATATTAATTACGACTTTATCACCTGCTTTCCAACGTGGCTGCACGACAAGCTGAGATGTGATAGTTCTGTTATATCTAAAATGCAGGGCATATACAGACAAATTTGAAGGATTACATTGTGTATCAACGTGTACATTAATTTTTTACCTGAAAACACGCGCCAGATCCTACTCTCAATAACCAGCCGTCGTCCATGAAGAATATCTACATCATTAATAGGTAGTAGGGATATAATAAGTGTATGTACAAACACAAACTGGTTTCTTACATGAGAGTATAGCCTTCAACAGTTTTCAAAGATGCCGGAAAGACATCATGATGTTCCTATCGTCAATCCGTATTATCTGATCTGTAATCATCAATGCAGAGATGGCGTGTTTGTATATAGCATAGATTCAAGACGGTTAAAAGAAAGTGAACACAGGGGGACGGACCAGTCCTCTTCACTAATACTGATAATCCAGCCATCAAAATCATATGAAAAATCGTAATGGGCTGCATTAACACAGTTACATCATCTGAATCACCCAGTCACATGATCTACAGATGAAAAAATCAATTGGGCGAAATATGAAAGCATAGCATTAACATAGTATGACTTGTACCTGAGATGTCTACCCGATAACCAGCTATATTTTGACTATATCCATTAAGAAAGTTGCTATCACCAGACATAACTATTCTATTTATTATTTCCTGACAATGCAAATATTTTGCTATTTCGCAATGTTATATTGACGAGTGGATTTAGAAATTTGTTCTTACTGTATAAAAGCTACGAGGCAGTCAGTACACTGACGTCTCTACTGTATAGTAATCACGGAAGTCAAAGTAAATCAGTTGTTTTAAGTGCAGGTCGTTGTTTATCCATTAAGCATTTCCTCATGTTGCATGTGACTGTATTAAAAGTTTCTATCAGCAATTACAACGTACTTGCCAAAACTTACTTTCTCCAATTCTTATCTGATCAGAAATATAAAATATGCTGCTTTCTGAAGCGAAAGAATCAATAATTTAAGTATTAGATTGAGTAAATCAAAGCCCAATACGTTGAAATAAACCAAAATACGCCACACGCCGGACGTATCCGTAAGTCACCACAAACTGTTCTATTCTAGATATAAATAGAAAAATAGTTATGTAATAACGAAGCTGTACATTCTGGCACATACAATTGTGGTAAACAATTAGGGGAGAGCCGTGACTCTCTAAATAATAACAATTTACACTCATGTGTTACTCCTTCCCTTGTTTCACCCTACGCATACGACGTCATTAGTCTTTACAATGACCATATCATAACCGCAAACCAATATTGAAAAAGCAAATTTTTATTAGGTTACCACGTGTATACATATAGATATGTACATGTATACAGAATCTGCGTGTAACTGGGCAACTACAATGTACTCAAAGAAAACCATTTCGACCTTATGTTAAAGTTAGCAGTCCTGGGCGGCCATTATGCCCCCCCCTACCAAACTTTCCACTCTATCTCCGGAACGACAAACAAATGAGAGCTGAAACTCCATGACTTTCTACCCTATCATATTGGCGTCATTTTGAGCCTCTTTGCATGACCCCTCGAGCAGAGGATCATGAGAAAATTCAAATTGCGCCCATATGGGGTACCAGAAAAATGATATTTTCGTCATATTTATTCAACATTCTTGCATTTCTGCATGGAAATGTGGGCAAAAACTACTTTATTTCATATGGCTATATGTAAAACCAGATCAGTTGTAGTGCTACAATTGTATTTGAACATGAAGTTACCAACTTGCAAATACACTTGGAACCATTTGGACGACCAAATTACATCCAAGTGTTCAATTTGTCAGCCATCGTAGGAAAAAGGTAATCGTGTTCTGTGCTTCATATAACATATTCCTGCAGAGTACAACAAAAAACTCTAAGAAAACAAACATATTTCATCATGTTTTGGTATGCTCAGTACCAATCTGATGGACTAATAGATTAACCGTATCTGGCCCGGGGGGGGGGCAAAATGGCCCCCCTACCAAACTTTCTGCGCTATCTTCAGAACGACAAAAAATGGAGAGCTGAAACTCCGTGACTTTATAGTTTATCATATTGGGGTCATTTTGAGCCTATTTGCATGACACCTTGAGCAGAGGATCATGAGTAAATTCAAGATGGCGTCCACGTGGGGTACCAGATTTTTTCGTCATATTTCTTCACAATTTCTGCTTTTCCGCGATGAAAAGTGGACAAAAACTGTTTTATTTCACATCACATTAATATTTACTAATTTATCATGCAGTTTTTGCGGAGAAATTGCATAAATAAAAAAATCGGAAAATCTGACCGAAAAATCGACCAAAAAATGTCGTTTTTGAAAATGACGTCATCAAAGTGGCCATCTTGGATTTTTTTGAAACATTTTCTGGTAGTGCTTGACCCAAGGGTATGGTGTGGTAAGTTTCAGCACCCTAGCTCAAGGGGTTAGAAAAATAATTAGGGGGGGGGGAGCATTTAGCTATCTATTCGACAGTTAAACTATGTGCTTTTCATCAAGATATTCATTGGAATGGACAGAAGCAGACCGTCACTGAACAAATTCTTTGTTGCGACGAAACGAACATTCGATATCCTTTGTCATTCTAAAAGTAAAATGCTATCGCTCGAATAAGAACCGTAATAACCAGCTCGTCAGGGCCGTCTACACACTGGACGCTTGCACAGTCTCTACACACGAAGTACGAGATGCGGAGATGTTTTATAGGCTGGATATTTTGAATTCCAGCATCAACTCGTCTTCCCTGATGCATTCTTCGATTCATGTTTTGAATCTGCGCGATCACGACACATTTAACTTTACTGCGCATCTACGCAACATCATGTGTTATACGTAGGATGGTCAATGCATTATAAGGTTACAGACTTCTACATGATTAGCTTCTGGAATACATATCCTATCAGATCTGAATAATTGTACATTTTGAAGGGTGAAATCTATCAAGGTGAAATTCTCCGGATTGAGCTTCGACCATGATGTTTTTACTAAACTGGCACTGACACAAATTGTTGACACCATCAGAGCATGGTACTGTTTAAAAGAACCACTGCCCTGGTGTTTGACTAGCATTTTAGTTGATACATTTTCCATGTGTTACCCGTTATTGCGCATTCTGAGGTTGGGAAATAACGTGGTATGTTCATTGCTATATCCTGTGTTAAATGTGACGATTTTAATGAAAGTCACAGAACGTTTGTGCTGAAACTTATCAAACAGGGCAATAACATCAAGCGCCTCCACTCAAAGTTTCTCAAATTTGGCGATACATAACGCATGCTGAAAGCAAAATACGAATGCAGGTTGCAAGATCTATGGCGTTACGTTTCGTAATTCCGCTTAACCCGGGGACTGAGATACATCATACTCTAGATAACGACTTAGTGTCCAAATAAACGGCACATCATTCCATGGAAATGATTTGGATATCTAGGGCCGTGCTAGGGGCCATCTGGATACTTCATTGTCTCCACATGAACATCTGCAATAAAAGCGCGGCTGAGATACTAAGGCTACATTCGAGAATCCACCGAATTCCCGGGTCTGAATGTTAGGTGTCGACGAACGCTTTCCTGTTGAGTCATATGGTTGCTTTTTAGTCGCCAGACGTCGTCAATTGTTCCCACCTCTTGCATATCGCTCCAATTAGATAAAAACTAATTGCCAGTGTTTTGGCAATTTTACGATATGAACAATAAGATGTCCTCAATATTTTTCATATATACCCTTGTTTATGATTTATGTGCCAATTTATATATATATTTTTTTTTACTGATGTGGAATTTCTACAAGGATATGCGCCCAATAAATCGAACGTCTGTACAACGATAATATGTTGGAGCGCGACTGTCTTACATATATTAGATTTATTATGTCTTTGTATACTTTGTGGCGTGAATGCGAGTCGCTTCTCTATCGAAACCCCACACTGTTTTGCTCTGACTAAATTCTTTTCTTTAAATATATCAATACATATCGCTAGAGAAATTGTATCATGTACGACAGTGAGTTTACTAATATGCTGAAAAGCGAAAGCTGAAGGAAGACAGGGGAGTTAAAGGCCTTTTCTACACGGGTGGCACGATCGTCTTAGGTTTGCGGCCATGTGTAAAATTTGGACCCGCGGTTAAAAATACTTCAGTCGTATGTTTCTTTCACCGTCTACTGCCTAACCTCAAAACTCGTTTTACAGATACCACAAACAAACTTGGCACAAAGAAGCAACAGACATTAGTCAAAGTAGCTGTTTTAATTGCTCAGAGGAAAATTTTCAATATTTTTTAAAATATTGAAGATTGTATTTTTAATTGAAGGATCACTGTGAGAGACGAGTATATCATCTATATAGCAGGTAAGATGAATTGTACAACGAGTAAATGATTCATGTTTGATTTGGCATCTTCTCATAACGGTATAATATTGCGCAAGGGCCAGCACAACAGTCTAAAAATCCATTTTACATTGTCGTCGTAATATCTTTGAACAGCGGGCCTGAGAATACCACTCTATACATCGCCCCGTCTGCTTGTCAAATCTTGGCCCTCTCTTTGCCAGCCTTCAAATATATTTAGAGGGTCAAGCTATTCCCCCTAAAGAATATTATGTTCCAGCAAAACTGAATACGGTATCAGATTTACTTTTCAGAATAAGTTGAATATGTGATAAAATTATTACATCTCCTCAAATATCAGTGGCCCTGAAACGATTTTTCAATGTATCCCATCAGTATATGCAGGAAGATAACTATTCGGACTTGGTAGTACTAGTATATTAATAAATTAAATTCACAAATTTATCTAATGGGTCACATATAGGACTCAGTCATATCGGATTTAAATCGTCAATAACATATAATAATTAATCTATACTTATCATAATAATAAATATTACCGACAAAAAAACGAAAATATGTATTCATGTTTTAGAACTACGGCGAGCTAAGGCTGAAGAAATAAAAATGGTATGTCTGATAACTTATTTTTTCTTGCTTATCGATTCATCTCAGATTTTTATCTGTTAGTTTAAAATGAACAGGAGATGGGAAAGCTACATGAGCTATACATGACCAATGAAACCTGAAATTACAATTTGTCACCTTTAACGGTAAAATCGAAATGAGTAGAATAGATCAAACAACTTGATCGCTCGTTTATGGTATCTATATTAACAATATGGACGACATAAAGGAATCACTAGGGGTTCGTGTTGATATCGCGTTATACCCCGTAATGTTTGGACAACGCCGCTATATTAAATTCTATCTGTCTGATTTGTAACCATACACTGCGTCTGTAGCCAGCCTTTTGACCATCTTCGTCGTGCCAACGCCGGTGGTCTTTTACCGCAAGCAAATTCTGGCAGCTTGTATAAACGGACATCGTTTTGTTAGCGATTGTTAGTGTTCGCGCACGACGACAATTCTTCTTAAACATAATTTTGTGATATAAAGGATCATAAGGCATCATGTGGCGACATGGGCGATCCTGGGATAATGATTCCCGTTTGTTCAAGTTTATATTGGAGCTGTCATGAAACGATACCGTGTTACAGTTTTCCTTTTATGAAGAATGTCAAAGTAAAACTTGACGAGTATTCCTAACGCTGCTTGCTATAGCTGAACGTGACGATCGTGCTTACGTTGTGACTGTAAAGTCTCCACCAGAGGGCGCTGTTTCTACCTCTTCGCCATATCTGCAATACATGAGATCAACTTAGGGTAACAGAATTCTTGTTAACGGAGAAAAACCCTGATTTCCATTGTATGTGCATCACGGCACATTGTGAATGAAAACAAATTGAATGTACAGTCTAGTTTTACTGACTAAAACTGCCTTACTGCTTCGCCAATCCATGTCGTAGATTAATGTTTGGTATTACTACAAATAACTTCAAAATGTTTTTGAAGTACATTCGATTGTGGAGAGCTTTAACTAAAACCAATAAACACAAAACGGCTACAATAGTTGAATGAATGAATGTTTAATAGATAAACAACTGAGAATATCGAGAATAAAAACCCAGAGGGCTTGTAATATGCCAAATAGTAGTAATTATAATATCATATTGGCAGGAAGCGATTAATACAGTCAGAATTTATTAACTAAATGATATAATGGTGAATAGAATAGTAAATCATCATTTACAGAATCATCATTTTATGTTCATTGTTTATTAATTACTTGTCCACATCTTTTCATCTCAAGATAATGAAACAGATTTTCTCTAAATTATTTAAGAAGATCCTTTCATGGTATCTTGATGGAAACCCCTCAGTTTATACTTTTTAATATTATGTATTCTTTCACCTACGTAGCTCTGATGAATCACCGTTTTATAAATACACCATGATAATATCATCAAATCTGGAATTTTACTGACAGATAAATGATCGTTCCTATGGAATTACTCCAGTAAATTGGGGGCAATTAAGGTATTTTTAATAACCTTGTGATCAGTAAATGTATAACACTGGCGTCCAATTTTCAGGTGTTTTTCCCTGTTAGCACGTCACGATGAGGTTAATTGAAACAAACATCTGATATTATCAATTCAACAGAAGATAAAATATGTAAAATATCCTAGAGCCAATTTATTTCTCTTTTGCATTCACAAACATTTATATACCAGAAAATGAATACATTTTAACCTTCTGACAGCTGATTATGACATTTACCCAGTTGTAAATTGTACAGTCACTCACAAAAAAATAAAATAGGCCAGTAGAAATATCTCCAGTTTCATTCTAGCGGACATGAAACGTTGGCGTTCAAGTACCCATATAACAAATTTAGATCAGTATACATATATGATATCATTGCAAGAGAGATTTCATGTTTTGTCTCAACTCTCTAATAAAACTTGAGTTGAGTGAATTCCACTCAAGTTCAGTGAGTTCAATTTGATTGGAATCAACTTCCCTCAGCTTGAGTGAGTTATCAACTCAATTAAACTTGAGTGAAATTTGAGTGAATTTCACTCTCACTGGAATGAATTTCACTCAGCTTGAGTGGGATGAATTTCCACTCGTACTTGGGTGAACTCTTCACTCAAGTTTTTTTTAGAGAGTAACGAAAATAACCAACAGTCAATAATAGTATTGTGAATAGTATAACGGTTAATAGCAGATACTTGATAGAACATGGATAACTTACCGCAAGACCTATGTCTATAATGATTGGTGTTACTGATGGAAACATTATATACTTTTCCAATAGAGTAATTTTCTCTAGCGAATCATTGATCTCATGTACTACAGAGAGCGTGATAGCTGCCAATGTAACAGATACATGTCATGATACACATTACTATTTGGATAAATATAGTTTTATCGGTGGAAATTAATATTTACTTTATATTTTAAAGATGATCGACAACTATTTACTTTTTTGGTTTATTTCTTTTGCTTGCAAAGTATTAATTTCCTCGCAATTCTTCTGTTAGTTCCTGGTGTTAATTATATATTGTTCTTTTGCTAAAGAAGACTTTATCTGGAGTTAAACTTTCAGTACAAATGCGAGGTTTATTCATCATGTATAATTATCTGAAAGTGGCTATGTAAGTAATCTTGTGTTTATAAAGGTTGAAAGTAAAACGTTCGAAAATCGAAACAGAAAAGTCTCTGCACGTATCAAGGAAATTGGGGTGAGTACAAATCTGTGTATGTTAGTTTTGTAAATAATTGTCTATCAACTCTAACGTTATGATAACTTGGATCACCGTAAAACATTCAAACTGCATTTTGAGAATCCATATGCAAATATATTCTTAATCTGGAAAATGATTTAAACCCTGAAGAAATATATATATATTATTATTTCGGTACGTCTTGATCACAGTAATTTATAAATAAATTTCGTGGCAGTTTTACAGTTTTGCGCAATAATTTTGAAAATCGAAGACCATTTTGCTGTTTGTATTTCCCTATATGTTTCTCTTCGTTGCACCATGCAAAGGAGCGACATGTTGCAACCCATTTATCATTTTTTCCTGATTTTTTTTGTGCAATTCTTATGTTGATACGAATCTATATAGAAAAATAGCATACATTCATAACTGATGAATGCATCAAGTAATTGTCTGTCGTCCTTCAAACTGGTACGAATAGATGCATATTAGGACGTCTAAATTGCTAACTTTATTTATAAGAAAAAGTTAACCAATTTGGACTTTTGCTCAACAGGTTAACTGTGGGTTGTATATCGAAGTAATTCCCAAAACAAGCGAATGGAGATTCTTTAGGAGCTCTCAAATTTAACAATTTAGATATGTAAAGTGTGCTTCACGTAGATAACATTGATTCAGTGTAGTTTATATTGTCTCACACAAGCTTAGACTAGCTTTCTCTGTTTATCTCTCGCTCGAAAAAAATAAAAATCCTTTTAAAAAAATCTTGGCTCTTAGTTGATTTAGACATTTATCTCATGGACCTATTCCTCAACGAAAATGACAAGATTTTGTCAAAGTTTGCTGGAAGTGTCACTTAACGAAGGTTTTTGTTTCTTCGCCAAACAAGAAGCGCGCACTGTTCGTTTGAATCGATAAGCGAGGACTGAATGAAAGAAAACAGAGAAGAGGCGATTTCAAGACGGGAAGTCTGCGGTTCTCCACGAAAATAGTCCTAATACGATCTTAAAATAAAAATGTCGTAACTCTTGAGACCGTATAATCCCTGACCGCTTGTTAACAGGTCATCGCGAAAAATCATTAGAATTACAGCTATTGTAAAGCATGAAGATCGGACGTTTTTGTTTGCAATTTGCAAACCATTCTTGAAGATACAAATATAATTGCTGTGTGGAGTGTAACTGAGCTAGATTTTTCAAATTTCAGAATTTTGACATCGGCGTTGTAGTCTAGACCATATGGCAATTAAACTATTTATGTTAGCTTTCCAATACATTAAAAGGAGATAGAAAAGGAAAAGGTTGAGGGAGACTTGTTTGTTTCCAAACAGGCTTCATTGGAGAGGTCTCACTGTATCCAGTTTACTCAGCCAGTGGTTGTTTGTGAAACACGGGAACTATCCCCACCTGATCCCTCCCCACGCGAGCGCGAGACAAAATTGAAGACAGGCACGCATAAACTGCATGCAAGGAACGCAGCAAATAGAGGTTACGAGCGCATTGGCCAGAGCGAGAATATTTGTAAATTTATTTTGCAATTTGGTGGTACTCCAGGCAGGCCAGGTGTGCCAATCGGCCTGAGTGAGCCGTGAAACCTCACGCTTGTAGAGCGGTAGAAATACCAGAGAAGAGCTAGGATAAATAAACGGTAGAAACCCAGATCCCCTTGTCCGCGCCCATCTATTCTTCCCTTGTTGGTGGCCAAACAAGACAGGATAAGCCGAGGGAGATTTTTGGAACACCGTTGTAAGCTCTCTAACAGCTTCCCTCAATCCTGTTACATGGCTCCTCACATGATCTCTGCTATCTCTTCAGATGGTCCTCTGTGCTCTCTCTATCATTATGTCCGTCCAGACACCTACGAAAAAAAGACAATGACATTCTTTCAGGACGCTGACAATTTTGACAGTGTTTTTCTAGATGATTCTCGTATTGACAACTGAGGTGAATGGTGCTGTATCAATGGCCCTTCACGTAAGGTTTGCTCACGTTACAACACGTGTCCTCAGAACCAAACCCGCTAACCTCCTCTTGAATGGCGGAACGATATTACGTTCACAAGTACTCAGGTCACTGACGACCAGGCCCTTTGATGAATACAATTGCAATACTTTTCAGTAAACATGTATAGGAAACTAAATCAAATTAGAAAACTTTTCGTAAATTTGCAACCCTGAGATGCAATTAAAATCATGTTCGGTAAAACGAATGAAGAAGAAATTCTTGGGCTCCGTAACCCCAAATAGTAGGTTGTTTCAATTCCGAAGCAAGACCATCATTATCGCTGCTTTTAGATAAGCTGTTGCCTTGCGTGCATGACACAGCTGCCTGGCCTTTAAGATATATGATGGTAGATTCATACATAAATATTTCCATAATTTATGAAAATTAATAAATATTAAAAGAATGTACCCTAGCCTCAAATAAAGTCATTCCCACTGATGACAAGCTGAACAAACTCCGATTTACTACAGTTAATAATTTTCTACCACACCTGATCTCTATTGGACAAAACATTGTCCCTTTGTCATGTGGATATCAAGTATGGTGGATAAAACTGTTGTAATTCGGGTTTTGTTCGGCTTGGCATCAGAGGGAATGACTTTATTTGAGTCTATATTTCATAAAAATGGAGAGAAAAAAAAGATTTTCGAGATTTTCTGTATTTATTAGTTTCAATTTTCATAATTTATGGGAAATATTCATATCAATCAACAGTCCAGGTAAATGTGTTCAGTGATTATCTTTCTATCTGTATATATGACGTATACTGATTTAAGTGGTGGTACATGTGCTTTGAAATGGCGTGTTGATGATTAATCGGTGTTTGGGTGTTAACGATACAAGCTTCATATCAGACATTAATCAGCCAGACATTGTCCATGTCCATGCCAGGCGTCCATATAATCAGGCAGACATTGCCCATGTTCATGCCAGGCGTCCATATAATCAGGCAGACATTGTCTGTGTCCATGCCAGGCGTCCATATAATCAGGCAGACATTGTCCATGTCCATGCCTGGCGTCCATATTCGAATAATTCTCGTTAAGGCAATAGCACCAACAATTCTAGCAATATAAGTGAATACACTACACACTAAATAAACACAGGTGTTCCAATTCAGAAAACAAAAAGATATTCTAATGTAATAGTTTGTTAACACTCTTTTGGTGTTCTAGAATAAATACGAACAGCAGTGTTCAAAATCTTTCCATTTGGTCATATTCTAAACGTGAACTCTGATGTTCAAATTGTAATGGCCCAAAACCAAAACTCTATAAAAGTGTTCGTTCAGAGCACCAAAAGGTGTTTAATTATAACAGTGTTATAGCACTAGTTTGATGTGCTTGGATAAATAAGAACAGCAATGTTCCAAATTTGAATTTTGTCTTTCATTTACTCTTATTCTAAATGTGTATACATGATCTTCAAATTGTAGCGATATTCAACACCAGAATTGAACGCAACATTAAAAGGGTGGTGAAAAACGATGCTGGCGTACTGACAAGACGTCTCCACAGACAAATATACCGACTGCATATTTCTAAAAAAAAATTCACCAACAGAATCAAACAGTGATCCCTGTGACGATTTGTATATCAGTCACGCTTTTATTGCAGCTGTTCATGTGCACGACTTGAATGACATGACCACCACACGGCCCCTAGTACCGGCTTGAGCGGATTTTAGATAAAATTATACCAGAGCGATGATGTAATAGCCGTATCAAGTCATCTGATTGAAAATGGTGAATTATCTGACCGTCAGATAGAAAAAACGGCCCAAAACGAGGGAGTGTTTATAAAAATTAAGAGAAATTCTATTGTGTATTTCCTTACGAGAGAGAAGCGGTCAATAGATTCGAATGATGCGACAAGACATCAGGATATCCCTTTCGTCAATCCTTACTACCACCAAATATACCTTTCCAAATGAAATATTGACCCGTTGAGGTATAGTTTCTGTCGATACATATTTCAAAAAACTTTATGAGATTATTTCAAAGCAATTTTTCCAGATGTTGATTGCTTAAATGGTGTGCGAGATGCTGTACTAAACTGGATTACGATTGTAACTTATAGGATATAAATTTGTTTCCTATAGGATGCAATAATATACTATCTGTTGCTATCACACTACAGGGTCATGTTATTCATGCAAAGACTGTCATCACATCTATGAGTCCAGAGCAACAAGACTGTTTACGTATATTATCACCTATCCATTCATGTACACACACAATACTATCGCTAATACTTTGGTCAGCTCTCACGATTCCCAATCCCACAATCACAATACCTCTATGTAGGTGCCGTATCGGCACCAGATCCGACGTTCATTAATCAGTCGTCATCCATGAAGAAGTTCCGCGTCCATAATCGAAAGATTCGAACATCCAATGTTAATTGCATTGATGTTTATAGAGATTATTTTATGATCTATTTTTTCAAAAACCGACTGATCGGACTCATAAAACGAACATGCGTTATGATCTTTTTTCTGATATCACAAAGGTCAATGCGAGAGCTGATTGATGTGTCCTTTAACAGAGATATATTTTGATATTCTTTCAAGGATTTAATAGTCTTCTGAGGGCTTCGGATTACATGTATGACATTATTCCTCTTTATTTCATAAAATAGTTTAATCATTCATTCGCCTATTCTCGCCAACACAAATCATAAGTTATTACCATAATGTAATAATCGAATAATTTTCGATATTTATCCATTGTTTCATCGCCAAGACAGCGGAAATAATATTTTTTATCTCTTAATTGATTATGATTGATTATGACTACAAATAAATCGCAGCTGTATTTGTCACTTCGATGACTTTATCTTTCAAATAATCTTTGGAAATGATACGAATTTAATATATACGTACACGGGATTATGAAATAGTTGAATATTGGGAAAACCTCATTAGTTAAATTTGACAATATCACCTGTAATGGCGCGAAAATATACGACCCCTCTCCTTTCAGCAGACTTATCTATCTAGGTTAACAAACCGACCGGATGTCGAGAGCTATAACGAGAATAGTGAACATTTTTGTACATATTTACCAATGAACAAAGATATCCCTCACAAATTGTTTATTCAATGTTTTGTGTAACTTTCTGTTTGACCGTTGGTGTTGATTTCGGAGAATGGCGTGCGACACTCTTTTCTTTCTTGTAACTTTTAACTTAAGACATTACATTAACGGATAAATACAATAAGAATGTGCTTTTTCACCAATTCCTTTCGAAATAGTCTTAAAATACTATGGTAATCACGTATAATAGACGGTTTCCAATGAAAGCTATATGACAGTGAATATGTTTCAATACAAAATATAATAAAGACAACTGTAACGTTGTGCAGGTTCGCTATCAGTTTACTCTATTTGTCGTGCGAATCATAGATGTAAGGTGAAAATAGGTATTTGAATATATTGGAAACGATGACAGAAAATTGGTCTTTGGAGATTTCGATTGTGGCTTGAAATTCTCTGCGGCGAGATTCAATTGAGACAATCAATGTTCCCAGTCTCATTAGAAAGCTGTTTCCGAGGAAATGCCATAGAGGAGACAAGATAACTTTCACACACACTGAAAACATATTTTTCTCCAATGTTAGCTAATCTTGGTTAAGGTCAAGTTGCCCGCCTTTCTTAACCATTTACAAGTTTTCTCTTTTTATGAGGAAAGTTCTCGAAAAGCACCTTTGAGATCAATGGGGGTATGGCGTGGCAGATACAAGACGGAGCCAACGTACCCTACATTCAGGGAGTTTGGGTTTTGTGTTAATTGAGTGAGGCCCAGACGTGACGAGTTCACTTCAATTGTCTTTTCTCGGCCACAAAACGTGTCCTTTGGGGCTGACAATTGACTTCTTCCATCTCAAGGGTACGGCCAATGCGTGTCTCCTGATACGCGGTCGCTTTGATCTCGCCGCGAACTCGTCTGTTACCTGTTTCGCCATTCTTCAGATTTGTTCGTAAGCGCATGAATAAGGCTGTGCGTCTTCCGGTTCATTAAATTTACTATTATGTGTCCAAAGGACCTGCAGTGTAAACGTATTAATTGCATACCCTAAACCCCGGTATATATTTTATGCATTTATCCAGACTATCCCCTTAACCCGCCCTAGGTATGGGGCAAGTGATGGGATTGTCATTTCACAGCCCATTCGATTAGGCAAACATTTCAGTTAAGCAGTATGCGCTTAACTGAGTTCCAATGCCCGTGTATTAGCAACTTTTTCTCTATTCCTGAACGATTTGGGCAATATTTAGAAATATTGAATACGGATGATTCATCTGAAGATTTTTGTTAGATACGTTTGAAACATCTTGGTTTGAAACGAAATTTAATGTCTTTGAGAAGTACAGCAGCACTATTAACTATGAAAACCGATCTGACAAGATTATATCATCTCTGGTAATCATTGAATCCTTATAATCTATCATCTACCATCATTATAGCCCGGTCGAACATTTGTTTCATGCAATACCCACTCTGTTCACTCGCTTTAAGAAATATTATTAGATGAAATATTAATAAAATATATCAAAAATGTTATCGTATAGGGAACTGAACGCCTTTCTAGCTTCATATATGATGCTTCATTCTGATGATGATGTCTTTCGTTGTTACCCATGTAAAAGTTGACATATATTATTCACAACATCCTCAAAACAACGATTGAATGTCGTCTAGATAACCTTTGATGAATTGAATGGGACAGAATAATCCGTGCATGAATGAAGTCGTATGCATTAAATATCACGGACCAGGCAGTAACTATAAATTGCTGTGCAACGAGGCTTGTCTATTTAGTCTTTCAGTAATGTGGGAAAGGTCGATTCAAGCAATCTTATGAATGAAGAAACACATCCAGAATGTATGTCACTCAGAACCGACTGTTTCATGGATTTTGGAGTAGAGACAATGAATTTCCACCTATGTTACTACTCCACTATATTTGTAAATTATTTCATCTTTTGGAACAATAGTATGGAGAATGGACATGGTCTCTAACACATGCTAGTAGATTGTATTACCTGCGTAACAATTGCTACCAGTCCTTTGTCGTACCGGACATAACATAACTGAAACAGACGTCTCGGTTTTATCAAATTCACACTGTTTCAAACATGATATTTTATGTTCTTGGTCACTTGACGACTAAAAGCAATAATATGACTCCATAGGAAAGCTTCCCTCGGCACCTCACTCACATTCCGTGCTAAGAATACGGTGGATTCTCCGACGTGGCCTTACCATCTCAGCCGCGCTTTTATTGCAGCTGTTCATGTCGAGACTATGAAGTATCCACATGGACCCTAGCACCGGCATATACACTTGCAGCATCCTTAGTTGCAATTCTAAAGGGACAGTCCTGCTCGTTGAACGTCGTAGTCGACACTCAGGTTGATCGGGTGTATTTTTATCCTCCAGTATCCTCCACTAGAGCAGATGATAACTAGTTCCATCTTCTAGGATATTTAATTAGGAAGAAATAGCTTAAGGGCGCAGAAAACAGTTTTCGTGTGAGGTCCTCAAATGGCAGTGATACACTATCACAAACCCCCTCTGGTCATAATAGGGTCATAGATATATGAAAAAATTGTAAGAATTTAAGCTACAAAATGGTGTATTAAAAGGCCCGTCTTATTAATGTTATGTAGGAAACTGGTCCTAACATTAATTGACAAACCACCCCTACCCCAAACATGAAAATTACCCTCAGTTCAGCCCTTGAAAATTGTATGGAGTTCCCAACTGAGAGGTGATTGACTACTACATCTTCGAACAGAATGTCTGGAAGATTAAAAAAACTACTGTTTGGAAGGTCATCGCCAGCTCGTTTTCATCGTCATTTACACCGAATGATACAAATTTGGAAAACCAACCATCCACGACGGTTCCCAGAGTTACCTCTTTGATATTGTCTTTCTGGCCATATTGAAGAAAAATACATAAACTTAGAGCTTTTATTAGCAATTAAACTTTGAAGTGTACTCTTTATAACAAAATCTAAAAAGAAAACAAATTCCAACTTTAACAACTAACATTAGCAGGGGAAATCCCCCATCAAGCATTGTTCTGGGGAATCCCACCAGCCAAAAATACGAAACTGTGAGACCTAATTTGTTAACTGTATCTGATTGATCTTAATTTTTGACATACTTCAATTAATGACACTGCACGAAGAAACGTAGAAGAATATATTTAATACGAAACACCACTATTGGGGCATAATACCGGTCTGTACTTTTCTTTGAATCCCGTTTGATTGATGTAGATTCTAGGATAGTGTCGGGTTTTAACATTTGCTTCTTTATAACGAATAGATACATCATACAGTATTTTTGTCTCTGGTATACAAGAATGAGATTCAGGCGATTTAAAACTTACAATCTATCATCTATCATCGTTACCATTTGTTGCCCCGATCTTTTCTGTTACTAATGGCGTGGAAAATAACATTTAAAATTTATCATCATTACATTGTGTTTTCCAGAACAGTTGTGTTACTAAATTGACATTTATAAATTGACCGCCCCATAACATTCTGAATTGGCGACGGTTGAACATTTTATAGTAATTTACATTTTTAGTAATAGAACGACAGGGGATAATGAGCGGTGTGATATGGCAAAGCTCAGGATTAGTATAACAGCCCTTCCAACATGCATATACTTCATTCGTGTAACTTTTTAGTCCTCTGTGATGACATCCTCGCGAGCCAGCGTATCGATCGATCTATTGGGATCGATACACTGGCTTGGTTAGTTACCCATACGAGTTCTGGATATAAATAGATGAAGGGATTTCCCCTGAATCAACCCAATCAGTGAACGCGCTAAGCTGGTTGATTAGGCCAATCCGCTGCGAGGTATCAGATGTGACAGGTTTCAATTTCATCGCGGGCCGAACTGCTTTGATGTCAAGCGGAAATCGACATCGGAAGTCAAAGCAAAAACCGCAGGCTGGCTATACCGACATGCTAATTCAAAACAAGCGCGGGGGATGGAATGTACGAGAATGTATAATAGAGGCACCGACTCAAGAACTCATTCGAATCACCAAAAAAGTCCAGGTAAACCCTCTGCGAGGATTTAAGATTTACCTGGACTTGTGAAGATGCTGTGATAACTGTTTCTCAATTTTCGCTAGCCTCTGTTCTAAGGATACAAGCCTATATTTCGCTAGCCTCTGTTCTACAGGAAACAAGCCTATGTTTATGTATACTATGATTGTCTTTTTGAATTTGGTGCAATACTGTTATATGGAATATGGAATAGGTCTTTGGATTATGGACGCGGATATTCTCTAATGGACGACGGCTGAATTATGAATGACGGCCCAGACGCTTGTAATCGTAGCTATACCTTGCTTTCTTACGTCCCTTTTTCCAGTAAAGGTTTTACCAGAAGCTGGGTGTCCGTCCTATAGATGTACGACGCTCACAAAAATGTGGACAATATGCTGATTTCTGTATAGTTATTACCAGAATTATCAACTTTTGTGAATACACAAATATCCCCATGAAGCATTTGCTAAAGCTCGTTGATTCCAATCAACACAAAAAAGTTTATTTTTCTATGATCCACTGGCATAACACACCTATGAGGTTAAGTTGAATAGGATTAGAATTTGTATCATAATACCAGGGATAATTCGTTCTATGCTTTCTGAGATTCCAAGTGTTACATAAACTTATTCAGGATTCCGCATAAGTAGACACAATCGTAACATGACTAGGATACACTCGGAGTTGGAAAAAACGACCCAATAATTCATTTCACCCGTTACGTCTTCATCAGTATCAGTCATATCTTCGGTGTTTGATTCCTATTCCTTTTCACACCAGGAAATCACAGGATAGGTCTCAATATATGGATATATGAAGATTAAAATTTACCCCGATCCTCTAGCGATTGTTGAACTTGCTGCATCTTTTTTCATTTGGTGAGATAATTTGACCTCTTTTCTTAGCTGGAAATGACATTTAGATGATCTCTTCATCAGAGATTTTCTAGCTACATGTATATCTTAATTTCAGACACCTCAAATATTCCGACATATATCGAGTAAACATGAGTGGACATCTCAATAAATATACATTAATGTCTTATTTATCAGTGACTTATGACTGGTAAACGTGGTGGAGTATGACGTTCTTGGTCGGCGTCGGGCCTCACATATATGTGTTCTAGAGAAGAACTTGCATTCAATTACTCCCTCGTTCGAGCCTTTTCTCCTATGTAACGACTATTACATCATCGCTCTTAAATATTTGCATCTAATATCGCTCAAGCTGGTGCTATGGGCCGGGCGGTTATGCCATTCAATATGTCTACATGAACAGCTATAATAAAAGCTTGGCTGAAATACAAATCATCACAGGGATCAGTTTTGGTTCTTGTGATGTTTTTAGAAACTTGCAGTCAGTTTATTTTAAATATATCCGGTTATCAAAACTATCATTTATGTGAGAGGCGATGTGGCTCTCTCGGTTAGAGTAACTGTCCTGTATGGCAAGGCGCTTGTTGCGATAAGCGATGTGTTTGTGTCGGTTTATACAAAATATGAACGTCATTTGAACGACAGAAGCGATAGAAATAGCAATTTATTCTGTTTTATTAAATACTCTTCAACTGTTATGGAGAATTCCAATTCAAATATATTGACTCCATATTAAAATACCGAGTATGACTATATCCAATGTGAAAACAGGGATTTGACATTTTCACGCAAAGATATCAGATTTATTCACTCATGATTAATTCAAGCTAATTTCATGAAAGATTAGCCCTATCTGATCAGAGCTTTTCGGGAGCTGTCCAGGCCTGGGGTGCCAAAATAATATTTTTCTTACCCCCTTGAACTAGGGGGCTGTCATTTCGGTCAGATTTTTCCATTTTTTTATTTATGTTTTCTTGTCAAAAACTGCATGATAAATTAGTAAATAATAGTCTGATGTGAAATAAAATAGATTTTCTCAATTTTCTTCAAAGAAAAGCAGGAATTTTGTAGAAAACTTATGAAAACATCACTTTTCTGGTATCCCCACATGGACGCCATCTTGAATTTACCCATGATCCTTTACTCGGGGGGTATGCAAATAGGCATAGATGACCCCAATACCCGTGATCCTTTACTCGGGGGGTTATGCAAATAGGCTTAAATGACCCCAATATGATAAACTAAAAAATCGTTTCGGGGATAGGGGAGAAAGTTCGGTAGGGGGGCCATAAAGTGCCCCATGATGACAACATGCAATACGATGCCCCTGACGTAAAGTCCTAACGAAGTGTTTCACTGCTTACTAAAGCTGGTAGTTTCAGTTATAACGAAGTGTTTTTCCTGTTGACATATGCTGGTATAGTTTCAGTTATAACGAAATGTTTTGGCTGTTGCTATAAGCTGGTAGTTTCGGTATTGTCATTTCGGAATTGCAATGCGCAATCAATATGATTATGAAATATAATTCTTTCTAACTAGTATTCACTGATCTGACTGAGGTGTTCAAGTATATTTCACTTCACTTAGCTGTGGTTTTAGGAATCATTCACTCATGTTTGTGTAGAGAGCTAAATAACGAATGTTTGATACCGGATTGGCTGAATAAAAAACAACTAACATACATCAATCGTGTTTTTTTTTCGTGTCATAGTTTTTGCCGTAGTAATATTATAACTTACTCCATCTCGATTCCCAATGTATGGTCCAAAGGTAAAATTAGAGATTATCATTAACAACTTTGAACTTGTTCGCTGCTGTTTCAATTGAACTATTTTATCTGACTTCAAGACTGAAATGTTTCTCTGACATGTCGGCTCCGCCACCTATATTTGGTGCCCCGTGGGAAAACACTGCTATAAATGTATCTAAATCATCAAATCCCTCGGACAATTTGTTAACTTCTATCCTGGGAGACATAGCAGGTCACGTGCCGATCAGTAAAGTAACAAAGAATTCACGCCCACCACAGAGGATTTCACGTTACGTCTTTAATCTCTCAAAATTAACAATCGTTTGTTGCTTTCTATATTTAGGGTCCACTTTTGACAACATCGCAATAGTTCCGCACTACAGCATGAAGTTTAGCTGGTTTCCTAGGGTTCGTGTTGCATGGATTCGTGACTTCCACCTACATCCACTTGTTGAGGGATAAAACGAGAACAAGTTACAACTGTCGGAGATAGCAAATTGGCACTGAATCAACACAGTATTTGTGCATCATAACACGTCAGGTCCATTTTACGCACAAACTTTATTATTATTTTTATATACTGCATGTTTTGATTTGTAGTGTTCTGCATTTCTATTACTATAGGCGAACAAGAAAGTAAATATTGCTATTTTTATACGAGAAGGAAATGTTCATGTCACTGAAACCTGATCGGATTTTTTATATTAACCTTTTTGTATTTTTTTACACTATTCCTACTACATAGATTAAATGATATATGTATGTGAATGGATAAGATCATGTCATAAGATATTTATGGATTGGAATACCTCTCAATCAATAATTGTTTTTTATAATTTGCATATTCATACGCACAGTTTTGTATTCTCTATCACATTATAGTATAGGCGTAACAAAAGAATTTCCGTGTCAATAATCGAAAGTCCTTTTTCGTAAGACAGTTAGCTTCAATTTGAAATATACGTAAAATGGAGGAAAAAACGTTTTCCATCAAGAAAGAAGGGTTCAACAGTGTTCAATGGCAAAAGCAAGACAACATGATGTTCTTTACATAGAATGATTATCATTAACCAGTATTTTTTATCCAAATGAATTATCTAGTCGTTTTCTAGCGTATGATGTATCTGTCACGCTTTGATTGTGACTGTTCATTTGAACATCATGGAGATGTTAAACACATGACGTTCAAACGACCGCTGGCCACGGATTAAACCGAATTCGGCGCAAGTTACGAATTGCCAGAGATCTTGCATGCCAGTGTCTTATTTTGTTGTCCGCGTACGAGATTTATCACAAAATTTGATCAACTTACAATGGAGGCGCTGAATGAAATTGTCAAATTTTGGACAGGATGTAGTAAATGCTACCAGACGATCTATTTTTATGTCGTATGCAGGTCGTATCGCTAATATAGAGATTATCCAATGCTAGGAGATCGCCTATATAGCATTTAGTGAATGTGAAGGAACGGGCTTTGAAATGTACTCATTGGGAAACCTATATGTATACGCAGTTGGTATATTGCGTTACCGAATTTCACACGAAGAATCTTAATGAGACATTCAAGCAACTCTATGAATAAAGAAACATCCCAAGAATGGTATCCTTTACATGCATTAGAACCGAAGAAAGCCTTATGTCTTCTGACATTCATATACATGCAACCAGTTGTATTGAACACCGATATTATTAATGAATGAATGTGTTCAGTAAGATCCTGACGAGGAATAGTACTATCTGTACGGTATGTGTCTTTAGCCGTCTACTTCTTCCGTAAGACTTCTTGGGATTTTAATTATCCACATACATTCCATACCTGAATTGCTTTAAATGACTATTCATTAATTCTCCAAAAAGGACTCTTCATAACAGAGTGAACAGAAGTTTGGTTGTACAAATTCTGGAACCAGCTATAAATCTAACTTTGTATAGTATTCTATGCATTTTGGGAGTTCAGTACAATTTTAGTATATCGGTATGAGTGATCGGTAGGCATGATGTAATTTCAGTGGAGAAATAATTCGATACAAAAGTAGGTGGAATAGCTATACTTAAATCATTAACCAGCACCAGCATTTATATATAAATATTATATTATTTGGGGTCTTGTCTGCTGGAACAATAACGAACTTACTTTGAAGGCCTGCATGAACTTCACGCACCATAGTATCTCTCAATGTTTGTTTTGCTTGAGGAAGGGTATTTCTATCGAAGCGGTGGACAGTATCGACAACCAGTCGACGAGTATTGTACACTCTACTCTTTCTCGTTTCGATCACTCAACAACGTACTGCCCAAGTGATAAAGCACAGTTGCTGTCATTGCAACCCGAGTTGACTGCAAGTACCTGTTTGAACCATCGTATATAACCGTCGAGGATTGAAACTGTGCCAGGAGAGCCCTTATGAATTCGTGCATCCCTCCCTACATGCTATAGTATATCTTTTGGATTATGGACGCGGATATTCTCTAATGGACGACGGCTGGATTATGAATGACGGACTAGACGCTTGTAATTCCAACCAGAATGGAGCGCCTCGTTTGGATTATAAGACCATTGAAATGATTTTATGATAGTCCAAAGCTCAATAATTTGAATAAAAACGCGCCTCCTTCTACACAAAGCATTGATAGTTTTGAAACGAAAGCAAAATTAGAGAAAATGAAGCGTGCTTATTTAGTTCTTCATTTTATGAGTTATTACAAGGCAAACCTGGAAAACGTGGTCATCAATCAATTTGAATGACCTTAAATACAGTGTAGATCTACGGAATGTTCAATATCATTTGTTGAAAATTTTAAAGAAAGTTAAATGGGCCGTGTGGATACTTCATAGTCTCCACATGAACAGCTGCAATAAAAGCGCGGCTGAGATACTAAGGCTACGTCCGAGAATCCATCGTATTCTCGAGTCTGAATGTTAGATGCCGAGGGATGCTTTCCTGTAGGGTCATATGGTTGGTTTTTAGTCGCCAAACGTCGTCAATTATTCCCACTTCTTGCATATCGCTCCAACTGCTTGATCAGTTCTTCACCATGTGTCCGATAAACATGCGTACCTTCAGTGCTCACCGACTATATCTGATGTGGGTATCTCTAGGAGATTTGTCTGACTGCTCATTTATAAAGCTTAATTAATAAAAACTAGCATAAAGTCAAGAAAGCAAATGTGAGCATGCGTCCGGTCTTCCCCAGTACTATTATTGTATAGAGTTGAGTAGGCCATGCGCTCGCCAGGAATAGATCGTTCATGTAAGGCTGAGTTAATTATAATATGACAGCATTGCAGGTAGCACAATAGACTTAAACCTCTTTTAATCCAAGAAAATGTGTGCATTCATCATGACAGGTGATCAATTATCCACAAATCTAGCATCGCTTATGTAGCACGACTCTAATTTAATTGCCAACGCATAGTCCAACCGCAAGGCGTGAAGTCCTATATGCAGTAGATACACCAAATTAAAGCTTACTGTAACGTCTGGGCCAGCCCAGGGACATCGCGTTGACAATTAAATTGATTTCGTGTTAAATGAGGGAGGTGACAGGGCAATTAATTTGTATTACGATCCCTACCTGCCATTTAATTGTCAAGGATGTACATTGCATCATGGGATAGAAATGGGATAAAACGTCATCAGGTTTCAAGTCTATAGCGCGTAGAGGATAGCACCATTGTCAAAGCGAACAGCGGAAAAATATTATTTTAAATATCACGAAAATATGACACCTTCAACCGATATTTCGATATATTATCACGGTGGACATGGTAATATTGAGAATATTGGATTAAATTTTGGTTGGAGGTGTCATATTTTAGATATAAAGGGAATTTCCTGTTTAAATGTACCCCCAAAATATAAAAACTGCCAAACGCCCATTTTTAAACGTTTATCGACGCGCTTTTACGTCATTTTTGACTGTGAGAATTTACAGTATGAAACTTTGGAATTTTCTGTTTATGAAAAACAGCTATCTTTCTTGATTTGGAGAACAAATATTTTCGTTTTACAAACGGGACAGTAAGAGGGTTTTTTGGCATGTAAAACTGACAACTTCTTTCAGCAATCTGCATTAATAATATGCCAATCGATAGTGATATATTCAATATCTTGAGCCTTGGCTGACTGAAAATCGGAAATCGAAAATATGTCCAGACCAGGCCATAAAGTTCTCGTATCCTAATTGGGCATTGGATACCCTTTTTGATTCCAATTTTTTATCACCCCACGGTTCGTGCTCCCGGTCCCATTGGGCGTTAACTGCACTTTTTGATTTTTGTTTTGTTTTGCTTTATGTCAGTTTCCCGAGCCTGATAACTTTATAGGTAACATTTCAGAGCCCTCCGCCCATTAAAAAACAGCCCGTTCCCCAATGGGCGTAAGTTTTGCTCTTTAGGTTACCCTCAGTGATTCCGAGGATGTCAGGACGAGGTTTCATGGACAAAACTGTGGCTGTACGGTGGACACAAACAAACAAACCGAAACTGTTTACCTACACAGGTTATAACATGTAAAAAAATGGTTCATGTTCCTGGCCCCCATTGGGCGTTAATTGCCCTTTTAGAATGTTTTGGTTTTGCTTTCTGTAATTTTCCGGACCTCTTAATTTCAACCCCAATGGACTTAAGATGGCTTTTTTGAATTTATTTCTCTTAGGTTACCCTCAATGGCCCAATACTGTCAGGACGAATTTTCATGGCCTCTCGACCAAAGCTGTGGCTGTATAATGGACACAAACAAATTAACAAACAAGCACACATAGATGGTTTACTTACACAAGTTAAACAAAAACGTATGTTTCATGTTTCCGGTCCCTACTGGGCGTTAACTGCCCATTTTGATTGTTTTTGCTATGCTTTATGTAATTTTCCGGACCTCAAATGTATATTGGTGAGAATTTCAGATCACTCCGCCCAACAAGTTTCATGGTCATTCGACCAAAACTGTGGCTGTACGGTGGACACAAACAAGAAAATCTATATGAAACTATAAAATATCCCATGAATGATATCCCTTATGTGATTAGTAGAACAGAATAACTGTAGAAAGCATCATGCCGTCTCAGATTAATATTTATTTGATCAGTTAGCTTGAATATAGGCGTCAGATCCGACAGTAAATAGGAAATCGTTGTCCGTCGCCCGTCGATAATTGAAAGAACCTGTTTGTATAACACCATTAGTAACGGTACAGATCGGAAGCCAATTCGAGATAAGGGGCCTAGAATTTGCTCCCGTTTGCACGAACTGACACATCTCTGAATCTGCAGTCTTCAAGATTAAGGTATGTGGATGAGCTCAGGGGTGGCAGACCGATGATACATGTGGGCCTAACGTAGGTACAGCCATTTTGCGGTGAGCGGCGGTGATACTAATTATTCGGAATTATAGTGGCGGTAAGGGATAATGAAACCATCTATAATTGAAGGGAACAAATCTATTCCAAAATAAAGATTTATGCTTTTGTCTACAGAATGAAAATAATCCAAAAAGTTTAGAAAAAGTGTTGACGTCACAATGACGTCATAATAACCCCTGTCTGTCCTGGGGAGGGGACAAATTGCCCCCACTAATCTTTTTGACCTACATATAGAATGTAAAGGAATATTTTTTATCTTACTGGGGCCATTTTAAATCACTATGGAGAATCCTAGTTCCAAAGCATAATGGGTATATTAAAAATAACACTCAGGAAAGTTCCTGAGAAATTAGCGTTTTCTTCCAAATTTTAGCATTTGTTTTGCATGAAACTAATTTATTTTTACTTGAATAATATATTTCTGTCGCAAGAAATATTGGTGGGTGAAATGGTTAAGAATCTTGAAAATCAGCATTATAATCGACCCCAGCTACCTACAAAGAAGGTGATTACAAGCGTGTGGTCCGTCATTCATAATTCAGCCGTCGTCCATTAAAGAATATCTGCGTCCAAGATCTATTCCATATAACAGCATTAGCACCAAATTAAAAAAGACAGTCATAGTATACATAAACATAGGCTAGTTCCCTGCAAGAGAGAAGCGATCAACAGTTTTATAATATCAAATCCGTATCGCTGATCAGTATTCTTAACCCATATGATATTCGTTGTATAGTCGTCATCTAGAGAATGATGTATCTCAGTGACGCTTTGATTGTGACTGTTCATATGAGCACCATGAGAATCTTGAAGTACATGGGTTCATACGGCCCCTAGCCCCTGGTTAGGCGGGATTAGACACAAGTTAAGAAAAGTAACGCCATAGATCTTGCACGCTACGCTCGTATTTTGCTATCACCATCATGATGTTCCAAAATATCAAATCCTTATCGCTAATCAGTATTCTTAATCCATATGATTTTCGTTTTATATACAACGCTATACTAAGAACTCCGACCCAATTCCCCACAGCCGTCTGTAACATCATGTCAAACAGAGCAATGCCATGAAAGAGACAGAACTCTTTCGAAATGATGTCCTCTTTTATATTTGGCCTTAAAATGCCCAGAGAGTCTGTATGCTGCGATAGTATTGTGATAGATTAAGCATCACCTAACCTATCGTCTCGTCGAACCTGTTCCTACCATAACCTCTAAGTTTTGCTGAGTTGATTCGAATTGTCACATTTTTTTTACAGGATATAGCAAATGCTACTGTACACCCTCAAAACTGAGCTTCAAAACGCATTCAAGTGATGAAAATTACTTCCAACTAGTACCGTGCAAAAAATAAACCCTTCCGGAGCAGTCACTTCTGATACCCTTAAAGTGTTATAGTCAACTCTTCGATTTTGAGGTTGTATACACCCAATCCAAGACCTTCTGGAATATCACTCTTCAGAAATGAATGGTACACAATGTCATGATTGTAATCGTCTCTCTACTAATCGTTCCATTTATGAACATATAGGTTTAAATATGATCTAATATGACCTTCAGATCCAGTGAAGGTTTATATACATTTTCTCGGGGTCGTCAATATAGGGGTCTTCATATCAAGAAGGTCGTCCGTATAACATTTTCCAAATGAACTTTATAGACGCTATATAGACGATCTTCTCGCTTTGAATAATCGCTATATAAACGAGAGATCCTGAAGGATCTTGGCGCCCGCCATTGTCCAATAATTGTAAGCTAATGACAAGAGGATCTTTTTGTCCATTGTTACTAAGAACAAACGATTCATTTGTAATTTTGTTTGCAGAATTTCAAATTTGAACGAAAGAGATCGAAAAAGGGACACTGGAAAACACCAAGATATTACCTTTCTAAGTTTCAGGAGTTTCAAGATTTCTAGAAACTGCACTTGATGTCGGTTGTTATAGTACATGTGAAATGATCAAAGTTAGTCTGAAAGTGAATGTCCGGAGGATCCTTCGTCTTCGTTTTGTAGTATTTTTTTTTGCACGTGCCATCATTGGGTACTGGGATGTTTTCAGATACCATGCTCGAAAATAGTAAGATGGTACAAAAATTAATACTGAAGGCATCCGGTCCGTGCAGTAATGTTGAAACCTTGAAAGTGCCTGAATCCTGATTATCTCCCTTGAATAAAAACACACAGTAGTCTACAGTTGTCGAATTGTGACGTTGTGTCACAAGAGTCCCTTCGTGTTGCCGACCCGTCAGCAGACGAAACGGTGGGGCTGGGCAGTTCACTTGGAACGGCATGGACTAAAGTAAACTGATTTAAAATTTGAAGAAATACGTTTGAATTCGGAATCATTTGAACTCCTTGAGATAGAAGGTGAAGGTATGCATATTCTCTATAGTCAATACATAGAATATGCCCCACAGTTTGATCCTCCGACTCTTGAGATGCAATGTCACAACTCGAGTATACCGTATTAATTTGAAGCGTAACTTATATTTTCAAATCAGACCAAAAAAATATTTTGCACAACTAGGCCCTATGTGGGACGTGTGTACCAAATTTCAGAAAGATCCATGGAGTAGTTCCTGAGAATTCACGATAACAATGTTTCAAGGGGAAATTCAAGATGGCCACCTGGCGGCCATATTGGATATTCGAATCGTACCAAAAAAAAAGGTATCTTGCACAACTGGGCCACAAGGGGAACCTGTGTAACAAATATGAGAAAGATTCATGCAGTCCTTCCTGAGGAATCACGATAACAAAGTTTCATGGGAAAATCAAAGATGGCTGCCTGGTGGCCATATTGGATTTTTGAATCCGACCAGAAAAGGTATCTCGCACAACTAGACACCAAGAGGAACCTGTGTATCAAATTTGAGAAAGATCCATGCAGTACTTCCTCAGAAATTGCAATAACAAAGTTTCATGGGAAAATCCTAGATGGCTGCCTGGTGGCCATAGTGGATTTTTGAATCGGACCAGAAAAGATATCTCGCATAACTAGACCACAAGGGGAACCTGTGTACCAAATCTGACAAAGATCCATGCAGTAGTTCCTGACAATTCACGATAACAACATATCAAGGGGAAATTTAAGATGGCCGCATGGTGTCTTGCACAACTAGACACCAAGGGGAACCTGTGTACCAAATTTGAGAAAGATCCATGCAGTACTTCCTGATAAATGACGATAACAAAGTTTCATGGGGAAATCCAAGATGGCTGCCTGGTGGCCATGTTGCGTTTTCGAATCGGACCAGAAAAGATATATTGCACAACTAGACCCCAAGGGGAACCGGTGTACCAACTTTGAGAAAGATCCGTGCAGCAGTTCCTGAGAAATCGCGATAACAAAGTTTCATGGGGAAGTCCAAGATGGCCGCCTTGTGGCCATATTGGATTTTCGAATCGGACCAGAAAAGGCATCTTGCACTACTAGACCCCAAGGGAAACCTGTGTACCAAATTTGAGAAAGATCCGTGCAGTAGTTCCTGAGAAATCACGATAACAAAGTTTCAAGGGGAAATCCAAGATGGCCGCCTGGTGGCCATCTTGGATTTTCGAATCGGACCGAAAAAGGTATCTTGCGCAACTAGACCCCAAGGGGAACCTGTGTACAAAATTTGAGAAAGATCCATGCAGTAGTTCCTGAGAAATGACAATAACAAAATTTCATGGGGAAATCCAAGATGGCTGCCTGGTGGCCATATTGGATTTTCGAATCGGACCAGAAAAGGTATCTTACACAACTACACCCCAAGGGGAACCTGTGTACCAACTTTGAGAAAGATTCGTGTGGTAGTTCCTGAGAAATCGCGATAACAAAAGTTTCATGTGGAAATTCAAGGTGGCTGCCTTGTGGCCATATAGGATTTTCGAATCGGACCAGAAAAGGTATCTTGCACAACTAGACCCCGAGCGGAATCTGTGTACCAACTTTGAGAAAGATCCGTGCAGTAGTTCCGGAGAAATCACGATAACAATGTTTCATGGGGAAATCCAAGATGGCCGCCTGGTGGCCATATTGGATTTTCGAATCGGACCAAAAAAGGTATCTTGCACAACTAGACCCCAAGGGGAACCTGTGTACCAAATTTGAGAAAGATCCATGCAGTAGTTCCTGAGAAATGACGATAACAAAGTTTCGTGGGGAAATCCAAGATGGCTGCCTGGTGGCCATATTGGATTTTCGAATCGAACCACAAAAGGTATCTTGCACAACTAGACCCCAAGGGGAACCTGTGTACCAAATTTGAGAAAGATCCGTGCAGTAGTTTCTGAGAAATCACGATAACAAAGTTTCAAGGGGAAATCCAAAATGGCCGCCTGGTGGCCATATTGGATTTTCGAATCTGACCAGAAAAGGTATCTTGCACAACTAGACCCCAAGGGAACCTGTGTACCAAATTTGAGAAAGATCCGTGCAGTAGTTCCTGAGAAATCGCGATAACAAGAATTGTTTACGGACGGACTGACTGACTTACTGACTGACGGACGACGGACCACGGACGAAAAGCGATTTGAACAGCCCACCATCTGGTGATGGTGGGCTAATGACGCAGTGAAGGATATATACCCACCCTCGCTGGATTGGAAGGAAACTACAGATAGTCGCATCAGAAATAACGGCATTTTGGGGTCTCAAATATGAGGTCGCAAATTTCACTAGGATTTGATAGTCATCTTCGGGAATCAGCTATACATTAGCTTTCTATAGTATTTTCAACATTTCAGGTGTAGTGTAGTTTCCGTATATCATTCATATGTTGTTCATATGAATACAAGTTTCTAGTCCGTCATTCAATATTCAACCGTCGTCCATTAAAGAATTTCTGCGTCCATAATCCAAAGACCCAATTCATATAATAGCACCACCACCAAATTAAAAGAATAAATCACAGTATACATAAAATGGGTTAGTTTCCTGCGAGAGAGAAGTGGTCAACAATTTTCCGGTGATGCCGGTAAGACATGTTCCAAAATATCAAATGCGTATCGCTGATCAGTATTCTTAATCCAAATGATTTTTATTGTAAAATCGTTATCTATGATGTATCTCAGTCACGCTTTGATTGTGATGTTCATATGAACAATATGAGTATCTCGTAATACATGGATTCATACGGTCACTAGCCCCAGGTTAAGCGGAATTAGACACAAGTTTCGAAACGTAACGCCATAGATCTGCATAATCTTTTGAGACGTTGATCAAAATTGTCACATTTAACACAGGATCTTGCAAATGCTACTAGACGAGATATGTAAACGCCATATGCAGGCCCCAACTGGAATATTACTGTCCAGATAGGGATAGTGTACTATGTCGAAATTGTAATAATCTCTTTTGTCGTAAAGTCGACGAGAGAGAAGGCCTGCTACATTTTTATAGATATATAAGTCTAAATGTCATGTGCCGTTAGGTTTCCTTCAAATCCAGTAAAGGTAGATACATATCCTTCACTGCGTCATATATACAGCGATTATCAACGGCGAGAAGATTGTATATATCGCGTTTGGTGAATGAGAAGGAACGGGCTTTGAAAGGATCTGTTTTTAAAAGCATCTGCATATAGTTGTATTCATAAGAGAACAGATAAAAGCCAGCCATGGCAAAAGGGGTGCACAATTGGTACCCATTGAAATACCTATATGCTGTTGATATTTGTTTTGCCAAATTTCACCTAGATATTATTAGCGAGATATTCAGGCAACTCTATAAACAAAGAAACATCACATGAATGATATCCCTTGTATGTAGTAGAGATAAAGAATGCTTTATGATTTCTGACAATAATATATCGGTTCTTGAACATCGATACAATTAATGAACTAAGAGGTTCATTAAGAACCTGGTGAAGGATTGTAGTATAGAGAGTCGAGAAATCTCGTGTGGATACATGTCCGTACAGTATTTGTTCTCTCGCAAGAAGTTCTTCCGTAAGACAGTTTTTCAATATCCACATGCATTCAATGCCAGCGTTGTTAGATCCTTTCCCAAATATACTTTTACCTCTTGAAGAGCGCTCATCAACAGAATTGAAAGCTTCTAGAATCAGCTATGAATCTAGAACGAGCTTTCAAACAGATGCTATTAAATGACAGTGGCGATTAATAAGGTCGGATAGTAAAGCCGGATGGATGTACGGAATATTTCCTTTTTTATCGAGTTCCTAGAATTTCTTTCAACTTTTTAAATATTCATATGCATATTCCACCCTAACATCAATTTATTTCGGATAGATTACATTTTGATATTATGCTAAGCTTCTTGTGTAATATTTAAATCGATACGATATATTACTACTTTTATGTAGATTGAAAACAACTCTTTGTGCGAGAATTATTCTATTGTGTTTTAAAGTTTTATTCTGTAATTGTACAGATCCATATTATATTTTGTAATAGTTCAATGGTTGAGAATATTGATATTGTTTCTATGAACTGTCAAGGGTTGGCTGACCCCAAGAACCGTAAAAATATATTCCACCATAATACTAATTTAGATCCAGAATATAAAGACCTAATTCAACGTGACAGGTGGACATGATGCTTGGGTAAGCTTCTTCCAATTACAAAATTTGATTATTTAACACCGATACTATTTGTTAGCTTATATGCGTCAACATGGATCAACCTTATTTCTTTAATAAAATCGACCATTAAATGCAGGAAATAGGAAACAATAAACGGAGAAACCTAATTTTAATTTAAATGCGCGAGAGATCGCCATCAGCTTCATGAATGAGAAAGATTGAATCGACATTCAAAGAATCCTTCATCAACACGTTAAATACTTTACATCGAGAAAAATTATCATATAAAACAAGCACGATTAGAGTTGTTTTCCTCAACAGCAGTTATATTTTTAACTTAAAGAGATAATTCACGCATTAAATAACAGTTGACGGCAAAGCTTTCAAACTGGTGATAAAAGTAAGCAACGACAATTGCGTTTCTATGTCACTGCTTTGAAAGTCTATTTCAGTCAAATGCTCAAAAGCAAAAGCCGAAAAGACAGCTCAAGACAATGACTGATGTTGCGTCGTGATATTACGTAACGACGTTTCAAACGGCATAGATTTTAACATAAATCCTGATTTTACGTATTGGCATTCCAAACGTCATAGATTTCGACGTCGGTCGCTGAAAAATATGAGGAGTTCTAGGATGACGTCACATCAGACACTGTCGTCATTTGCCTTTTCTATTTTTTGTTAGAAGTTGATAAAAATCGGACATTCGTAGCAGTAACAAAGAAAAGTGATTGTCGTAATTACTTACATATCCCACCAATTCGACAGCTGCCGTCAAATATTAATAATTGCATGACATGAGTGAATTAACTACCAGGATATAAACTGGTCACTCGGCGATCAATTTAAAATGTAAATTTATGAATGTTGAATAGGAGAGGAGGGATTGGAAAATGAATGGTTCACTTCTAAAGGGATAAACAATATTTGGATATCATTAACAGTGCAATCAAAGAAAAGGATATGAAGTATAGCCAAATCTTAATCAATGCTAAATCTACCTAACAACTCAATATAAAAGATTTAAGCAACCAGCTTTCCAAGACACGCTATTACTGAAAATAAAAACAAAGAAACAATCAAGTGCTTTGTTACAAAGAAGACAAAAGAGGCCGTGAATTGGAGGAAGAAGTTCAAGACTTAGATAAGGCGGCACAATAGTATATAGTGTGATGGAGGAAATATTTGGTTTAATTTGGAAGAAAAGAAAACGGAACTTGAGAAATCAAGAAATACACAAATAGAGCGTATTATGGCTAGAACAAAATCTGGATGGATGGAGAACGGAGAACTTTAAAATCGAAATGATCTGTGAGGATCGAAAAAGATGAAAAATGAAAAGAACCTGGGATTAGACGGATTCCCGTTTGAGTTATTGGGATATTTCGTATAATGATCATCTAATAAAAGCATTGAAATGGAAACTATCACTGGACCTTAGACGATAGGAAAGCATTACATGCAAAAAGCATTTGCAAAAAGCGTTTGCCGAACACTAATAAACCCAGAGATCTTATTTTACGACCAATTAGTTTCCGCGTGCATTTCAACCATATATTCATATATGATCATACGTTGTTCATATCAAAATTATATATAACTGTGGTGTGTAATAAGGTCCTGATGAAGAATAGTAGTATGAAAAGTCGAGAAATCTCAGATTGATACGTTTTTGTAAGGTATCCTTTATTATCGAGTTCCTTCGTGCCATTTTTGGATATTTTAAATATCCCAATACATGTACATTTAGCATCTGAGGATATTTATATAAGGTATGAACACTGCAATCTCTTTGTTAGGGATATTTTTAGGCTGGTTGTGTGGGGGGGGGGGGACGTTCGAATAGAGAGTGTATGGTCAATCAGTTCACTATCCAGGCTAACCATTATTAAAAATAGTGTATTGTAAGTTGAACATGTGAGGTTTATTGGTGGTAAATTCCCGAACTTAGGGATATAGGCATATATATATAGTGTATATCGAATATGTGGAAATCGAAACGATTTTATAATGTTGAAAACGATTTATCTTCACAATGGATAGGCATTTCGTCAATTCTTCCGATTTTTACGCCAAACTGTTTACCTTGCAATGATCAAGCAAATCAAGTCAATGCCATTTAGCGCGGATAAAGCGAAAGCAATTCGTGATTATAATTACTTTCCAGATAGGGAACCACTTATCTAGGAATAGAATACGTTCATTTTGTTATAGGCGTCAGATATGACATCTGGTAGGCAACCGCTGTCCACGTAGCAACAGTCCAGATAAAAAATCTACATACCTATTGGTATGACACTGTTAGCACATAAATCAGATTAGTTATAGAAAAGTTCAGTTTTGATAGATGCCAGGAAGACAACATATTGTGACATATTTTATGCCACCCTTTAATAGCCGTATATATTTTAGACGATAGCTATTTTTCCAAGCTAGTGAAGATTGTATGAATGGAAAAGGTGTACAAATGAGGGGCAAGTAATTAATTTCGCTCATGCTATTGTTTCTATAGGTCATAAGCTGGCCTATATCCGGTGTGTACGTCGGGGATGAATTCTTGCATTCTGAGTTAACGGTCGTAAGACATCCTCCAGTTGCTCCATACAAACATCGTTCCAAACCGCATGTAGAACTCATTTGGGGGAGAAAATTAAAACACTTTAGGTACCAGCGAGGAAGAGCCGATTTCGTGACAGTCTAAATGCCGCCTAGATTTCTGAAAGTTGCGTGGATGACTTAATTCTTAAACCTGGGCATCTTCCCCAAGCCTTTAGCCTGATCGGGTAAATATCTACCTGTGCGTTAAACTAGCCGCTTAATTACATTTCCCGAATTATTCTACAAGTATATAGTATACACGATGCTGCTTGGTATGTAAGCAGGTTTCACTTACACCTGCGCTGTATGTTCTTTGTACAACACCTGTCGGGCATTCTCGACGATCTCGACATTCCTCCTAAGGTCAAGGTCAAAGGTTATGCGAGCTGTGCTAAACGACTCCTTGAGGCGCGAATGACGAATTAAAATAAATGTACGGCAATTATTATTCTCAAAACATTTCTAATAATTCTTATAATTTCAGATGTTTGAATGAATTTTGTAATTATCAGACGAGGGACCCCCAAAAACGATATATGCGTGCATTATGTATATCAACATGATGGATGTATTATCCATGTGTAACAATATATAAACTTCTCAGTCACAAAGCTATTCTATTGTATGACCACGCCTCACCGCTTATCTCCTCATATATAAAAAAAATATTTAGACAGTGTACTAATATAAAATATTAGTTTCCGTGATAAAGCACAGAAACCAAAGCAGGTTAAGTGAGCGAAGTGGCGGTCTGGTCCATAGCGCTCACAATTACATGGGGAATTGGTGCTGGCGTAACAGGAATGTATGTACGATAGGAACCCCAGGAAATCGTTTAACCTAGCTAGGACATTTGTCCTGATTTGCAAATTAGGAAGGATATATTTCCCCAAAGAGAAGCATATGAGACACATGTTTGTGCAGTCATCCTTTCCTTTCTCCAGTGGTTACTCAGAAACAGCTTCCTCTCTTATAATCAAAGATAATCATTAATACAAGCTAATTCTAGAAGAGAGGAGGAGCGGTCAACCGTTTTCAATGATGCCGGTGGAACATCACTATATTTATATCATCAACTCTATGTCGCTGGCCGGTATTCTTTTTTTCAAAAATGAATTTCCGAGTCGATTTCTAGAGTATATTGTGTCTCAGTCAGGTTTGAAATAGACTGTTCATATGCACACCCTCAGTCAGCCCCATGTGCAAGAATTGTCGACCTGAACCGCCCTCGCTTTGTGTCACTATTGAATTGTATACGGTGATTTTGAACAAATGTAAAGTCTGACAAAACTTTAAAATGTTTCTTAAAAACATCTGCTTTCTTCAATATATATTTAAAAGGTTTAGATAAGTTGGCACATTTCTTCAAAATTAATTCATAAAAATGCTACATAACTCTCGCATGTTGAAGCATAGTAGTGTAAATGTTGGCGACTAGGTGTGAAATAACACAATCTTCACCCTTAACAGAACAGATAACAAATTGCTTTATCTAGTACCGAAGTATGATATTTATTGTATATGTAAATATTTTATCTATTACCAAAACCGAGGACATATTACCTCTAAATAGTTTTGAAATTTAGCAAAACATTGGCTGGCCACAGCTCCAGCCATTGCGCAGCTCAATGACGCGTGAGTGGGCTAACTCCCTTGGCAACGCGGTCCTTTAGTTTTTGGTATGCTTTACGCGATGTCCATAAGAAGAAACGCAGATCTAGTATTCAATATTAAATCGTCGTCCACGTTTTTACTTCAATAATCGAAGACTGTTTGTACGACAGTTGGCTTTAATTCCAAATCAATGCACAAATTGGAGAGAAAAACTATAACATACAAGATGGAATCCTGCAAGAGAGAAGTGGTCATCAGTTTTCAATGATGACAGCAAGACATAATAATGTTCTTGACATAAAATCCTCATCACTGGCCAATTTTCTTTTCCAAGTCGTATGGTGTATCTCAGTAACGGTTAGATTGCGTTATGGTGTATCTCAGTAACGGTTAGATTGCGTTATGGTGTATCTCAGTAACGGTTAGATTGCGTTATGGTGTATCTCAGTAACGGTTAGATTGCGTTATGGTGTATCTCAGTAACCGTTAGATTGCGTTATGGTGTATCTCAGTAACGGTTAGATTGCGTTATGGTGTATCTCAGTAACGGTTAGATTGCGTTATGGTGTATCTCAGTAACGGTTAGATTGCGTTATGGTGTATCTCAGTAACGGTTAGATTGCGTTATGGTGTATCTCAGTAACGGTTAGATTGCGTTATGGTGTATCTCAGTAACGGTTGATTGCGTTATGGTGTATCTCAGTAACGGTTAGATTGCGTTATGGTGTATCTCAGTAACGGTTAGATTGCGTTATGGTGTATCTCAGTAACGGTTAGATTGCGTTATGGTGTATCTCAGTAACGGTTAGATTGCGTTATGGTGTATCTCAGTAACGGTTAGATTGCGTTATGGTGTATCTCAGTAACGGTTAGATTGCGTTATGGTGTATCTCAGTAACGGTTAGATTGCGTTATGGTGTATCTCAGTAACGGTTAGATTGCGTTATGGTGTATCTCAGTAACGGTTAGATTGCGTTATGGTGTATCTCAGTAACGGTTAGATTGCGTTATGGTGTATCTCAGTAACGGTTAGATTGCGTTATGGTGTATCTCAGTAACGGTTAGATTGCGTTATGGTGTATCTCAGTAACGGTTAGATTGCGTTATGGTGTATCTCAGTAACGGTTAGATTGCGTTATGGTGTATCTCAGTAACGGTTAGATTGCGTTATGGTGTATCTCAGTAACGGTTAGATTGCGTTATGGTGTATCTCAGTAACGGTTAGATTGCGTTATGGTGTATCTCAGTAACGGTTAGATTGCGTTATGGTGTATCTCAGTAACGGTTAGATTGCGTTATGGTGTATCTCAGTAACGGTTAGATTGCGTTATGGTGTATCTCAGTAACGGTTAGATTGCGTTATGGTGTATCTCAGTAACGGTTAGATTGCGTTATGGTGTATCTCAGTAACGGTTAGATTGCGTTATGGTGTATCTCAGTAACGGTTAGATTGCGTTATGGTGTATCTCAGTAACGGTTAGATTGCGTTATGGTGTATCTCAGTAACGGTTAGATTGCGTTATGGTGTATCTCAGTAACCGTTAGATTGCGTTATGGTGTATCTCAGTAACGGTTAGATTGCGTTATGGTGTATCTCAGTAACGGTTAGATTGCGTTATGGTGTATCTCAGTAACGGTTAGATTGCGTTATGGTGTATCTCAGTAACGGTTAGATTGCGTTATGGTGTATCTCAGTAACGGTTAGATTGCGTTATGGTGTATCTCAGTAACGGTTAGATTGCGTTATGGTGTATCTCAGTAACGGTTAGATTGCGTTATGGTGTATCTCAGTAACGGGTAGATTGCGTTATGGTGTATCTCAGTAACGGTTACAGATTGCGTTATGGTGTATCTCAGTAGCAGTTGGGTGATTATGGTGTATCTCAGTAACGGTTAGATTGCTGCGTTATGGTGTTGTATCTCAGTGGCGCGGTTGGGTACTTGGTGGCGCCAGTAACGGTTAGATTGCGTTATGGTGTATCTCAGTAACGGTTAGATTGCGTTATGGTGTATCTCAGTAACGGTTAGATTGCGTTATGGTGTATCTCAGTAACGGTTAGATTGCGTTATGGTGTATCTCAGTAACGGTTAGATTGCGTTATGGTGTATCTCAGTAACGGTTAGATTGCGTTATGGTGTATCTCAGTAACGGTTAGATTGCGTTATGGTGTATCTCAGTAACGGTTAGATTGCGTTATGGTGTATCTCAGTAACGGTTAGATTGCGTTATGGTGTATCTCAGTAACGGTTAGATTGCGTTTTTTTTCTTTGAACACCATGGAGATGTAAAACACATGATGATCAAACGGCACCTATCCCGGGTTAAGCAGAATTAGACACAAGTTACGAAACGTAGAGCCAAAGATTTTGCACGCTACCATCGCATTTTCCGTCTTTATACGATATTTATCCCTGAATTTGAGAAATGGAGTCGTCTGCTAGTTTAGTCTTGTTTGACAAGTTTCCTGCAATACAATAATGTTCCGAGGAATTGAAATTGTCACATTTTGCACAGGATCTAGTAAAACTACCAAGCCAGAAATGTATACGCCGTATTCAGGTCCTTCTGGAATATTGCATCCAGAAATGGGTAGTTAACTATGTCAAACTTGTATTTTACCACACCCCACGTGTTTCATCAGATAACTTTATTACATATAAGGAAGGAAGCCCAGTTGGCATTTAATTCCAATAGACGTCACTAGCTTAATAAGCCGTTCGGTGCGGATAGTTTGACGTCATGATTTTCTTCATGTGCCCAGTTGCACTCTACCAGAGTGGGGGCAGGGGGATAGGCTGATCCGTGTACTGTGGCATGGCCATTGTATATGAAGTACCGGGTCAACAGTAATATATTTAAAAATTCATGGTTCACGCTGTAGTTGGAATATTCTTGAAATTTATTGGCAATTGTTAACATTGTTTTTTCTTCATTTTGAACATTAAAATCGTTTAGCATGCCCCTAGCCGTCATACTGTGGAAACGTTCCCTGCTTGTCGATTTCGGGCACGCAAGTTGCAGGTGTTGCCCGCTTCGATTAATTGACGGACCAAAGCATTTTCTGTCATGTTATGGGATGCTAACGTGAACATGATATTACATTCGTTTGCATGAAAAATATCCACTATTCTGCCGTTTGCAGTATAGTAGAATATAAATAATTGTTTATTGCAGTAAAACAAGTAGGATAGATCGCGATGCAATAGGATGAGTCTTCACGTTTGATCACTCAGGCCTACGGTCTTCGTGACCAAACTTAGACTCATTCTATTGCATCGCAATCTATCTGACCTGTTTTACCGCAGTAAGCAATCATTTCTCAAATCGTCTCTCCTGTCATAAAGTCGACTTGAGAGAAAGTCCTTTTCATATTTGTAAAGGTATATGCTTAAATATTATGTTCTATCCGGACTATCAATAGTTTCCTTCACATCCGGTGAAGGGCGATATATATATATATCCTTCACAGCGTCGCTAACATAGGGGTTATCTGCTATGAGATTGCCCGTATAGCGTTTGGTGAATGCGAAGGAACGGGCTTTGTCTTTTGACAATTTCTGCATATAGATACGAGAACAGATATAGGTCTGCCAAAAGTGGGTTACAATTTGTGCTCATTGGGATAACTATACGCTGTTGGTATATTGGGTTTTCGAATTTCATATAAATTTTGTTGAAGGGAAAGTTCAGGCAACTCTATAAACAAAGAAACATCCCAAGAATGGTATCCTTTATATGTAATAGCCTCGAAGAAAGCCTTATGGCTTACCGGTGACCAGTTGAATTTAATACCGTTATTATCAATGAACTTAGATATTCAGTAATGTCCTGATGAGAAATAGTCATATATAGAGTCGAGAAATCCCAAATAGATACAGGTCTGTATGGTATGTACCCTTTGCCATCTAGTTTTTCCGTAAGACTTTTGGACTTCTTAAGTATGCACATACATTCGACATCTGTTTTGTTTAAATAGCAGCTCAATGACTCTCTCTTGCAGAGCTCTTGTCAACAGGGCTGACAGAAGTATTGTTGAAACTTCTAGAACCAGCTATAAATCTAGCTTTGCTTGGTGTTTTGTGCTTTTTGGGAGTCCATTACAATTTTGGTATATCGATATGAGTGGTTGGAATGGAAATATCTCTTTCCTTGAGAGACTCGTTGTGTTTGTTGAACAAATCTTTCAGAGTAATTCCAGTGGAGGAGTATTTCGATATAGGGGCCGGTGGAATAGCTCTGCTTAGTTCCTTGACCAACACCTGGTAATAGAAATATTTACATACAAACATTATATTGTTATATTATATGGGGCTTTGTCTCCTGGTAAGGCTTTTTGACTTTGTAAGTATCCACATACATTCGGCATCTGAATTGTTTAAATGACAGCTCAATGATTCTCTCTTGCAGAGCTCTTGTCAACAGGGCGGATAGAAGTTTTGTTGAAACTTCTAGAACTAGCTATAAATCTAGCTTTGTATAGTGTTTTGTGCATTTTGGGAGTCCATTACAATTTTGGTATATCGATATGAGTGGTTGGAATGGAAATATCTCTTTCCTTGGGAGACTCGTTGTGTTTGTTGAATAAATCTTTCAGAGTAATTCCAGTGGAGGAGTATTTCGATACAGATGCAGGTGGAAAAGCTCTGCTTAGTTCCTTGACCAGCACCTGGTAATAGAAATATTTACATACAAACATTATATTGTTATATTATTCGGGACTTTGTCTGCTGGAACAAGGACGGATTTACTTTGGAGGCCTGCAAGAACTTCTTGCACCATGGTCTCACAATGTTTGATTTGCCGGAAAATGGTATTCTATCGCTATGGCAGATAGTATCGACAACCTTGCCCTGGGCAAGATCCAACCAGTCGGCGAGTGCTGTTTGCTCTGCTTTTTCTCGTTTCGACCACTCAACAACTCCTGAGGATATGCGGAATTAGATATCAGTTACGAAACGTAACGCATTCTTCATCGTACTTTGCAATCAGTGTATGATGTCTTTGGTACATGCTAGGTTGGCATATGAGGAGGACGGGTTTCGAAATAGTTATCGTTTATAAATCTCTGCATACAGTTATGTTAATAAGAGAACAGAAATCGGTGTGCTAAAAGGGGTGCACAATTAGTATGGCATATGCTACAAAATTATGCGGCTACAGAATTTGACATGAATATTATCCATGGGAAATTCAAGCAAATCTATAAACATCCCATATGACATGCATTTAGTAGAAATGAAAAAGCCGTATGGCTTCGGATATTAATATACCGATGATCAATTTTCTCGAAAATTAATACAATTACTGAATTGAGGCTTTCAAGGGTCTTGATGCGGAATAGTTTTATAGCGAGTTGATATATATATTCCAGTTTACAAATTTGTATATCAGTGTGCGTTGTCGGAAATGAGATTTATCGTTCCTTTAGAAACTGTTATTTGAATAAACCTTCCAGAGTAAATGCAGTAGGAGTAATTAAATGCAGAATGAGACGCTGTAGCTGTATCTAACTCCTTAACCAACGCTCGATGATATGAATATTTACATATTTACTAAATTACAAGCGTCTGGTCCGTCATTCATTATTAAGTCGTCGTCCATTAAGGAATATCCGTAATCCATAATTCAAATTACAAGCGTCTAGTCCGTCATTCATAATCCAGCCGTCGTCCATTAGAGAATATCCGCGTCCATAATCCAAAGACCTATTCCATATTCCTTATAACAGTATTAGCACCAAATTCAAAAAGACAATCATAGTATACATAAACATAGGCTTGTTTCCTGCAAGAGAGAAGCGGTCAGCATTTTTCAATCATGCCGGCAAGACATCATGATGTTCCAAAAATATCAAATCCGTATCGCTGATCAGTATTCTTAATCCATAATATTCGTTGTAAAGTCGTCATCTAAAGAATGATGTATCTCAGTCACGCTTTGATTGTGACTGTTCATATGAGTACCATGAGGATCTGGAAGTACATGGGTTCACACGGCCGAAGACCCATTCCATATTCCATATAACAGCGTTAGCAGCATTAGCACCGAATTCAAACAGACAATCATAGCATAAACATAGTCTAGTTTCCGGTAAGATATCAGCGGTCAACAGTTTTCAATGATGCCGGCAAGACATCAAGACGTTCCAAAATATAAAATCCGTATTGCTGATCAGTATTCTTAATCCATATGATTGTAATGTAAGTCGTCCTCTGGAGAATGATGTATCTCTGTCACGCTTTGATTGTGCCTGTTCATATGCACACCATGAGGATCTTGAAGTACATGGGTTCATATGGCCCGTAGCCCCGGGTTAAACGGAATTCGACAGAAGTTATGAAAAGTACCACCATAGATCTTGTACGCTACGCTCGTATTTTGCTATCACCGTGCGATATGTATCGTCAAATTTGAGAAACTTTGAGTGGTTGCGCTTGGTGGTATAGCCCTGTTTAATAAGCTTCTGCAATAATGTTTTGTGACGTTGATTAAAATCGTCACATTTAACACAGGATCTAGCAAATGCTACTGGGGGAGATATGTATTCGCCATATGCAGGTCCCACTGGAATATTGCCGTCCAGAAATGGGATAGTTTGCGATGTCGAAATTGCAAGCATCTCTTTTGTCATAAAGTCGACAAGAGAGAAAGCCCGCTTCATTTTTATAGAGATATAGGTCTAAATATGATAGGCCGTTAGGGCCATATACGGTTTCCTTCAAATCCAGTGAAGGTGGATATATATCCTTCACTGCGTCATTTATATAGCGATTATCCACAGTGAGAATATCGTCTATATGGCGTTTGGTGAATGAAAAGGAACGGGCTTTGAATGGATTGGTTTTTGAAAGCGCCTGCATATAGTCATATTCATAAGAGAACAGATATAGGTCAGCCAAAAGGGGTGCACTATTAGTACCCACTGAAATACCTATATGCTGTTGATATATTGTGTTGCCAAATTTCACATAGACATTATTGACAAATACCTTTTCCATATTCCATATAACAGCATTAGCACCAAATTCAAGAAAGACAATCATAGTACAACCATAGACTAGTTTCCTACAAGAGACGGACGAGATGGATTGATACCTAATAATAACTTGTAAAAATTAATAACCTGAAATATGACAAAGAATATCATTCGAAGAATGAAATACAAGCTATGAATTAAAATGAAATACTTCCCTTTGAATCCACATGAATGCATGGCCAGATTTACAGTTCTCTTACCCGCCAAACTATTCACCAATGAGAAGAAAATACCTTGGGAATATGAGTGAAAAGAGTTATCACTCATGGCAAAAGCTTTGGCAAATGATATTTAGGCATCAAACTTTGATGATTGGAAATTGAAATAACAAAAAGCGCTTGAAAAGGCTATCTAGTTTGCTGCAATACTGAAAGAAATTAGCTCAGAACTAAGTTACAGATCTCCGCGATCTGCTCCAACAAAATTACATTGAGAATATTCTAGGAGCTTCGCAAAATTAAGGATGGTTATGTTATGTGATGTCTTCATTTGTCAGCCTTTTTCGGGAAAACGTCAACTCTTGTCCCTAAAGTTTTCAGTTGAACTTCAAATATTACGCTTCTAAACTATATTGCACACTTTTCTACGACGATTAGTTTGTCCTTGATAATTCTAATATTTGCTTGGTGAATTGACAAAGCCAGTCATATTTCTGTTATTCATCAATAGATAATGCAATATTAGTTAGATATTCGATGATTCATTCCAACGATACCATTTCAGTTTTTTTCTTATGTGGAATATTATCAGCAGATTTGAATGACAGCGTTTTCAGTGAGAAACGCGATGGACTTCCGGTTGTGAAAATGGTCTGAAAATTTGAACCTTCGAACGAAGAAGAGTATCAACATTGAGGGTTTGGCGGGCACATGATATGAAGTGACCGGTGGAGAACAAAGCCCATGGCCATTGTCCTCTGTCCGCTTATGGCCTGGAAGTCACACCGCCCCGTAATAACACAAAATTGAGCATATCGCTGAAGTGTCACCTGGTTTGTCTTCTCAGACGCAACACTTAACACTGGATGATCAGAGCTGCCAGTTATTCACATGGGCGAAACGATGGCTTGGACAAACATTGCACGTCATGACAGAATCTTACGTATCTAGCGGCTATAATAAGGCTTGAATAAACAAATAAATGTCCAAGTTTCCACGTGATTGACATATCCTCACGCTCCTTTCCACAGGTCTCTACGACGTTCCTCTGAAGATCGTTCTTCAACAAATGGCCAAATTATAGATCTTATGCCATTGCCTCAGAATTTCAGATTCGATATTGCTGAAAGGGCACCAAGAGGTTTGAAGAAATATTTAAACTTGTCTTCCTATTTTTTAAAAATAAAATTTACGTTTCCATTATCCTTTGATACTTTAAAAGATTAGATTGAAAATATATTTAGTTTTTTAGTGAGAAGAATCATTCAAGAATTAATATGGATGAACACATAGTAAAACCAGTAAAACCTCTGGTCAGATATTTCGTTAGACAACCATTGTCCACAAATATATGTTTTTATTTGTCCACGTCAGTAATCACAGGAGCTTACTATATGATGTGAGCACTGGAATCCATGAAGGTTAAAATGAAACGCAAAAGAATTCCTTGAAAACTACAAACAGTCAATGTCAGTGCACACTCATCTATGCCAGCAGGACTGCCAAATATCCCAAATGTTTGGACATGGATTCTCTGACGTTTCGATAACGCTGTATGGAATCAATGATAAATTTGTTGCAGTCGTTCTAGTGGGATTTAGATTGTCATATTTATACATACCTATATATTCCGGCTAGATTGTTAGTGAAGGTATGGTTGATGCTGAATGATTCTATATTTTGTGATAAGCAAACTTTAGTACTGGCTAATTCACAAAGCACTCATAAACCAAGCTACATTAGCGAAGAATGTGGGCACTGTTGTTTGATTTCCAATGTTAATTATTATATATGTCAACCATTGCGCATTCCCAGAACTTAGATTCTACTTCATATTGTTCAGTTGATCAACTTTAGCTGGTTTATAGAACGTAACGTTTAAATGTTTTAAGTACGCTAAGAGAGCAGTACCGGTAAAGTACAAGTCATATCTATTTTATTCATAATTACATTTCTAGTTGAGAACGTTAGTATTCTTTTTCTTTAGTAATTCACAGTAAAGCCGGAAGTACTACTGTAAATATTGCTTTGGCAAGTTACATGTAGTTTCGCGAAAACGCTTCAAAGGGTTGTTCAGTTACGCATTTGACCACTCTAAGGAGGATCGGTCAGTCATTCTGTATCGTCTACGTTCTCTTTCTTTTGGTCAACATATGCCCGTAAACACTTCCGTGAAGGTATTCAGCTAGACAAATGCCACACAAGTTCAGAACAATTATTTCTATTTAACGACATCCTTTTAATCCGACGGCAACAAACAGGCATCACACCTATAGAATTAACTTGAACCAGCAATTCGCGCTTGTATTCATCCGCGTAAATGACCAACCCACTCTCTTCGCCCCTACAGGTGCTTGTCTACAGTTTGCTATTATATGTAGCTCAATGTGCTATAAAATAGTCGTCGACATTGACCGAGACTCAGTATTTGCCTACTCGATAAAATACTAACCAGTTCGCTTTTATTGTCCATTTTTGTATAGCCAACAATCGTTAATACCCAGACGAAAAATAAAACTGGTCGATATTGAACGGAAATTTGTCCGGAAACAGACGAATGGCGTCGGATATGTTTCTGGTCAGCTAATCCCCAGCGTGATTCCTACCTATCTAGGACCTATAATGTATTGACCTGGAGCCATCCTTCCAATAAACTACTCCCCATGAATTCCTCAATGTTACTATATATCCATACAATTCTAAACGCGTCCAGCATATAAACAAAATTATAAGACTATTATTTTCTCTATTTCGGGTTCATATCATCAAATAATTTAGCATTTAAATGCCAATCTAAACATGATAAAAAAAAGTGGATAAATTTCGTATTGAACAGTAAAAGACTGGTTTACAGAGAAGACAGTATACTTGTCTGCTGTATTGATATCCGCGCTCATTCAGAAAGTGATCTTCTCCAAGTATGGATGTAAAAATGAATAGACTCTCCATTCAAGGCCGACGAAGAATTATATTTGGATAATTAAGTGACAGAATTATGTCCATGGTTTCAAGCCTTTGTTAATTACCGATGTAATTTGCGCGAATACATGGTTTCTTATAAATTACACAGTCACAATTTTCAGGTCATAACCAGAAAAGTCATCGTTTTATTTCTCTTGAAATCACACAGTTCTGCCTGGATATCAATATATACTCGCCCTTGATTAATGTAAATAATCCTGAGATATTAGGCTGTTAGAAACTCGAAATGTACCGTATGTCTATATATTATACATCGTGCATCACTCTAGGAATATTTCTTCTAATATTAATATCATTATCAAATTTATTAAATATTTAAAACTTTGTCGAATTTAGATTGTCACATCGTTTGTCATGGGTTTTGCGTATAGTAAAATCGATGTCTTCAAACTATATATTTCCGCTGCATGTTCCATCGGGATGGTATACATAGATACGTTTGTAGTATTTTGTCTAATTTATATTTGCATATTGTTGACTTCATTTACTATATTGTGGATGATGGAGGAAAGATGGTACGAGGGTCAAAGCGAGTAATAGATAAATGAGCAAATAAAAGCGTCGTTTAAGTGGAGCGTAAATTTCAATCACACGTTCAACTTTCTCTTGGGAAATGGACGTCTTCAAGGTTAATTATATGGATCATATAGTTTGTTAGGCGAATTATTGCGGTATATATTTGCACATATATGTTGTGAGAAAATTAGGTAAAAATGAACCGCTTGTTTTGTCTACTCGAATACAATTATATGATTGGATTAGTGCTCAACGCCGCAAATTTCAGACGAACTCGCTGCATTGTGTCATCAGGATTTGCAGGTAGAGAAAAAATACTGGAAATATTTGCCTTGACGCATTAGCTCCCTTTCTCTGTTCGAATCACTTCTTGTGGTTAACTTCATTATGTGTTTTTTAAGTAACAGAACAAAGGTAAACAATTTTGGTTCAGGTTTTTCCCACGATACCCATGGCCCGCGTTAATCTTATTTAATGTGTTTATTCATCGTTATACGGCACTGGTACAGTAGTAAGTCTGAAGTGTATCGTTTCCCCTCATCATGGTTCATCTGTTGAAAAAGACACTTAAAAAAATTAAGATTTGAATGAATCTTCAAATAGCAAACAAGCAAAACTTTACATTATAGATAAAGTCGAAAATATATGAATTGTTTTTAATGTGCAACAGTTTAAAATTAATTTCAAGCCTAGCAAAAATCAAATTTGAATTTTTAATCCAATAATTATAAACGTGAATTTCTGTCTTCTCCATTAGAGCTATTTTTATTGTATGTTTCTTTCTTCTCCAATGAACGCGACGATAAATCTAATTATCTCTCTCTCTCTTCCTTGTTTCTTCCCTTCTCTTTTGCTATTTTGTTTGCCGTCATTGATAATCCTATGAAATACAATGTGCACTTGTTCTGGGTGGGTGGAGGTAGGATGCCGTAAGCTTTGTAGAAATAATCTCAACGAAAACACTAAAACCATTATAATTACTTGTACACGAGGGAACAAACGGATGCTTGGTGTAGATAATATACTGCAAATTCTTTTTACCTGTCCTCGTGTATTTGTTCACGGATAATACTGGCGTGCCTAACAAACTTCAATCGTTAGTAAAACCTACACTTGCACAAAGGCATCGGGTATATTGATGTCGAAACTTGTTCGCTTGGCTGATTTTATTAAATATTTAGTGAGAGGTGCAGTCTATTTCATATATTTGGATAAGCAGCCGTGGAGAAAGAAACCACATGCAGGTAACTTTATGATATGTGCCAAACTTCATTTGCTTTGATAAAATTCACTTTGTCAAGTCACCCGAACAGTTTTATTACTGCTTTTTGTATTATAATTTGTGATAGAACTAAATAGAGTAGGTAGAATATCAAAGAGAACAAATCTCATTAAATAGCAATAGCTTGAAATACACTAACCTACTTCACTGTACGGTGCCACATCATCCCTATATTGGGTGGTCTGAACTCATACACGCCTCAAGAACGCGAGAAAATTGAAACGAACATTATGAAATTAATTTGAACTACGACAGTGTTAATTTTCAGTATTTACAAACTTCTGATATATCACGAAAGATTTACGAAAGATAAGATTTACAAAATTGGCAAAAAATATACATTTTTCAAATCATCATTTCTCCAAGAAAGGATTTGCTGTGTTGTGTCTTTACAACTCAATCGCCAAATATCCCTGGTCAGAGATTTTGTCCGACTCCCACTCAGTCCTTCCCTTGACTAATGATGTATTGTTGAAGAGAGAATTAATAAGACTTCCAGATATAATTATATAATATACCTGGCACTACTGGTACTTTTCTTGTATCCGCTATATTTCAAAACCAGCTGATGGGCAGTGAATGCTTTTCTACAATATCAATTACCGGTACGTTGTTTTGTTGGATAGTGCTTTATATAATCTCTATGATCCGCGGTTATGTACACATTTCTAATTGATAAACCACAGTCGAGATATAGGCTCAGAAATAAAGGGTCATGTGAGATGTACTGAGGAGCCATCCAGAGCCGCATAGTGTTCGCATCAACAGGAGTAAGTCAGTAACTGAGTGAAAAGGATTTAACGCCGCTTTCAACAATATTTCAGTCCTATCGCGACGAACCAACTAAATACCACCCGGCCAAGTTGTGTTCCTGTTGCTTCAAAGAAGTAAATCCGTTGATGTAATATGGAACTAGACACCCACCGTCCACCCTATAAACCACTGAGGACAGAACACCAGACACAGACAGGGCGCTTACATTTGTGCAATAAAGACAAGTGCGATTACAGTGCTAGACACCACATTATCAAGTTCCTGTTTCTTCTCAGCAAAATGCATTGAAACAACAGGAACCCGTGCACACCGGGCGCCCACCAACCACCCGCCGCATCAACAGGAACTACTTAGCTATATGCATACTGATAGTTGATAACTGCAGAAGAAAATGCCATAGTAACTAATGTATGGACCACAGCTATTCATGTTTGACCATTCGGACTGATATAAAATCAACATTTAACAATTAGCATAATCGCTATTATCTGTGTTTTATGAATAGCAGGCATGACACTGTTTGTGGGGGGATGTTTATATAAGTTTCATCAGAAAACTTTGCATCAACACGTTATCCTAGATGCCCAAGGTTTATTCCACTCAAAGTTTGAGCTAAAACACATTGAACTCAAACGAAGCTTGGAATTCAGTGAAATTTCACTGCGTTTATCTTCCTGTTAAATCTGTTGTCTCAAACGGTTCTCCCTGGAATTGTCTTTCTCACTGTGACAGTCATGTGCTGGAAAAATCTCTAGCACCGTCTGTATTTTTACAATCGCCCTGTAATAAAAATGAGTAATGTTGATCAAGGGATACATTGTTGTGTTTTGGTCACACCAGAAAAATGTTGTGAAAAATGGTGTTGACCTAACAAAAAAGGAAATGTGTTGAGGTCAGTTCAAAACCAAATAATGGTGTTGGCCAACACCCACAGTGTGTTGAAAAGGCTCCATCCCCATAGTTCTGCTATAATTCCTCATCAGAACCTTGTTGAACACCTTAGTTCCTTAATAAAAGATGCTCAATAAATCTGGTCACAGATATCTGGTCTCAGAAGCCATTCGCTTATCAGCATTTGCTAGATCCCGTGAAAAATCCCGTGATTTCAATCAAAGCACAACACATCATTGCAAACTAACTTATCAAACAAGGCTATACCATCAGACACCTCCATTCTAAGTTTATCAAATTATGTGGTAAATGTCACACACTGCAAAATACGATCATAGCGTAAATTATTTTCGGTGCTAGGCGTAGAAAACTTGCGTTTAATTCCGCTAAGGATCGTTTGAACGTCAAGTATTTTATATCTTCATAGTGTGTAAATGAATAGTCACAATCAAAGCGTGACTGAGATGTATTATACAGCAGGAAATGACTCGAAAATACCTTTGGGTTAAAAAATGCTTGCCAATGATAAGGATTTTATAGGGCATCATAATGTCTGGCTGTCACCATTGAATACTGTTGACCGCTTCTTTTTTGCTTGAAACATTTTTCTTCCTGATTGTGTGCCTGTTTGGACTTGTTGCTAACTTTCGAGCGTAAAAGATCTTTCGATAATTGCCGCGGATATCCTTTTGTGGACGAAGGCTGGACACTGAATGTGAGATATACATCTACTCATATCGTAGTCAGATATATTGTCGCTATATGACCGAAATACTGCTGAACGCGACGTCAAACCCTAACTCACTCACTCCCTATATACATATAAGTGCTAATATGGATTACCGGTACCCAATAATGACGTTGGCCAACGACAATAAAGAGTGTTGGGATCCTATGATGTAGGCTCTCACTCATGGTATACTTAGTTAGTAAACACCATTATATTGAGTTAATCAACATTCTTTTCATGACTTAATACTGATGCTGATCTTTGAATTTCATGTGCCTGCCTTTGAAAGAGTACTTGTATATACCGGGTTGCAGTTGTAATCCAAATGACCATATAAACCACTATTGCTTGAAATGAAACATCGCTGTCAATATAGAAAAAAACCCTAAAATATTATTTTTCAAAAACGATGGAGTAACCCGAGCACTGACTGGTTTTATGGGGAAGATAAAATAGATGTAGTGAACAGTTTCAGTTATCTGGGTGTGATGATTAACTAAAATGGCTTCGGTGAACTAGCACCACAAAATATGACTGAACAAGCCAATATGGATTTGTTTAATATATCTAGTCATTCGACAGATTCTCTGTCAGCATTTAAACTAAACTTTTCCTTTTCGACAAATGATTGATTTCTCCTACTAATGAACTAATGAAGTGTCTGATCTTCAAAAGATCCATATGAGATTTTGTAAAAACATTGCTAGGAGTAGGAAAGCAGACATCAAATGTGACTATATTAGGCGAACTTGATACATATCCTTATTATGTTTTATGTTCAATTAGGACGTTAAGTTTTTGGTTTAATGATGTCCGCTGCTGGTAAATCAAAGTAATTAACTTTTGGAATAATGTGTGTTGTTGCATTCATAATTGTGTAATATGAGGAAAAACAAAGAAAAAAATATAGGTTGGTGTGCATTTTTTTTTAGCTGTAGGCAACGTTAAGTGGACTGACCCATGCTCCATTTCATAATCCAGAAAACATAGGGAATAGCTTTAGTTTTGAAGCATATTCATGAAAAATTCATATAATCAGTATTTAACTTTTTATTATATTCTAACTGTTTGCAGATAATCACAATGTCTATCAAAATTTATCAAATTGGATGGATGTTGCTGTGCAAAATTCTCACCTAGAATGCTTTTAAAGGAAATCCCTATCCCTTAGCCTAGGGAAGGGAGATAACCCAATAGGAAAAACAGACAAAATGGCCGCCAAACTCAAATCACCAGCGGACATCCTTAAGCTTTTGGTTTAAGATGATAGCCAACATATCTACTCCGTTATATAAAGCGCATACACAGGAGCGAGACTCATTATTAAGGGAAAGGCTAAATATACGTGGGTATCAAAGGTCAAATGCTTGCTCGATAATCTTGGGTTCAGTGAGAATATCAATAATCTATCGTTCAACGTTGTGAAACAAGGAATTTATTATCAGTATGATCAGATCTGGCACAAAAAAGTATCGGAAACTAGTAAATTAGATAGCTATGTATTTGTATAAAACGACTCACGAAACGTATCTTGAAAATGTAAAAAATACTAAATACAGAAAAGCAATTAGCTCTCTTCGTTGTACATCACATGTGCTAGAGATAGAGCAGAGAGAATATGCAAGCGATGCAAGTTAAGAATGTAGGAAATAAATTTCATTTTATATCGGTTTGTCCTTTTTACAGTCTGCTATAAGATCAATGTACTTGTCGAAATTTTTTAGAACATGGCCTACACTTATTAAATTCATTAATTCAATGAAAATTTTGAAATCTAAAACTCAGGAAAGTCCAGGAAAATATATATATTATGCTATGGACAAGAGAACACAAAACTTAGATTTTAAACCAATACTTTCGAAATGAGAAAATGCGATCTAATCCTATTTCAAACCCTATTTATGTATAACACATACCGATATATAATACGCTGTCTTATGCAACTTAAGCGTTCGTTTATAGAAGGAAGGGACGCAACTTATGACCGAATAGGAGGACGTAATAGTCTACTGCAAGATAAACCTGCTGAACTCTTATAAAAACTTTACTTTGGCAAAGTCATTTACTAACGATTCGAACTTGATTTGGGTTAGATAGAGAATAGTATCTCGTACTTTAACATGCAGGGCTTTGCTGTTTAAGATAACCTGACAGACGACAGTGTTTGTGGGCTGTGTAAGAGACAGACTGAAATCATTGCACATTTGCTTATACAAAAACGGTAGGGATTCGAAATCAGGTTGTTGTATGGGTTGAAGAAAGTGCATTACAATGAATCTTCTTCACTCCACAGGCTGTCATGTTTGGCTTTTTAGGCCACAACAAAAAAGTACTTAATTTGATATCACTTATAATGAACTATTGTATAAACAGAGCTAGTATTCTGAGTAAAATACCAGGGTTAGAGAGTATCAAATATGAGAGTAGGAAATACTATCTATCAGAAAATGTACATGCAACTGTCTCTAATGAATTCCAAAATTCTGTCGAAAAATGGAAAAACTATTATAGATAGATATGATGCATGCATTACTAATTATTATTCCCGGCCTTTTGTTTATCAGCTATCGGTAGTGCCTCTTTGAATTCGATTACTACGGAAAAATATAAAACAGGTATGGCCCATTACTATATTCTAAGGGCAAAGGTAGTACTTTTTGATTTTACAATGTATATGGTTCATAAAGGACAAAAAATATATATCATGGGAAAAATAAAAGAAAACACTTTTAATTGACGAAGTAAAAAAAGAAATGATTTTCATTCAAAGCACTCAGATAATCACGCGGACGTCGATTTTTGTCGTTTGATCTTAAATTTTTTATCGCTAATAACGGTGGACTAGAACGAACGCAGGGACATACTGGCCCACTGTATGTCCATATTGTCCAAATATGGTATCCTTCTATACAAATGTAGGAATATCCCCTTTTCCGGTTCGGCGCGTGCTTATCAGGTCTTCCATAATGTCCCCTTGTATCGACCTCGGTGGAGTAACTCCTCTCTGAAGGACATTACTCCGTCACAAATGTGGACATTTCCCTCGAGTAGTCACTTTGCCCTATTCTATGTTTTTCTCTTGTTTTCTTATCTGTTTACTGTATCCATGCTAGCTTTCAATATTTCCCATGTAATATTTGTATAATTTGTGTTGACTTTACCTGACTTTCACACCTCTCGCGAGATGATAATCATCTCGTTTAGCGATATTATTCTGATTTAAGCAAATTAAAGCAAGCGCTTTGTTAAATACACAGGTTCAGAAGATAAAGACTCGTTCGTGTTACAAACGAGACTTTTGGACTCATTTTTGCTAGACGCAATTCGATGTTTCATTTTATTGCCCTGTGTAGTTAAATATTGATGTAAATAAATGCATGCATGTTGTTTGAACAATGTTTTATTACCAACCATTCATTGCTGTTGAAAAGCTAAACTGAAACTAAAAGCCATTCTAAAACCCAGTTCGCGTGAAAATTGCATCACCAAAATCCATACATGAATGACAATGGAAACCTAATAATGCACCCAAATACGTGAAGGGCACATCAGATAAACTTTTTTCAACGATGACCAGGTTCAGCGAATACCACGGTCATCTGTATCACTTGATGTTCAAGCAACTCCTAGCTTGGAGTTCTAGAACTAGAACCAAAGGATGAAATGTAGCACGAGAGATCATATATATCATATATTTTCACGGTTGAAAATGGCAGCACCTTCCAGAAGGCAATCTCAGTAAATTCAATTATAATATCGCGGAATATATGATATTGATCAAGGCTATCTAAATCTCGTGCGACTAAGAATCTATCGTACAATTAGATGATGATAAAACCCAGAAATAACATATATGATTGCACACAGAAGAACAATATCCAACTAAGGCACCATGCCAGACATGATGCTTGGTAAACGCTCTTCTCCAAGAAGTTAAAATGATTTACTGGCGTTTGGCGGGCGACGGAAAAGAGCGTCTCGCGCAAGTTGTACATTGTCGTAATAGCCAAACACCTATTAATATTGAAATTGAAAGTAAGAATTTGTCGTGATTGGCTTATTATGATATCTCAGGATATATTGCAAACAGTTCGCGGGAATTTTTCACAGCCTTGCAACTATATGATATTTTCCAGAGATACCATCTTGGTTTATCTATATTGTCCAGAAGGAGGGTTTCCACAGCATCTATCCTGTACTTTTCCCAAAACAGCAGAGAAGGTGCTCACTGTTGTAACTAATGTTTTTGGTGTCTCAGTATATCAACATGAATGAACTGTTGATTATATACAGAGCTGTAAACCCCTGAATAATCGGCCATTTCTCCATTTTTTACCATAATTTACGTTTCATGATCTAATATAATGATAGTTTCCTGGCTGGGAACCGCAATGCGAATTTTTCCCCTGAGAAGTTACACTGGAATTAAAATCTGTTAGCGACCACACGATAGTCATTTAATGTTCCTTGGTAACAAGCGTCTGGTCTGTCATTCATAATTCAGCAGCAACAGCATTAGCACCAAATTCAAAAAGACAATCATAGTATATATAAACATAGGCTAGTTTCCTAGCGGTCAGCAGTTTTCAATGATGCCGTATGATGTTCCAAAAAGATCAAATCCGTATCGCTGATCAGTATTCTTAATCCATATGGTATTCGTTGTAAAGTCGTCATCTAGAGTATGCATATATCTCTGTCACGCTTTGATTGTGACTGTTCATATGAGCACCATGAAGATCTTGAAGTACATGGATTCATACGGCCCCTAGGCCCGGGTTAAGCGGAATTATACACAAGTTACGAAACGTAACGCCATATATCTTGCACGCTACGCCCGTATTTTGCTATCAGCATGCGATATGTATGCTCGCTTATTGCTTTGGGTCTCACGTGTTGGCGTTAAACGCCACGTTATGCTTATCGCAAGGTTTCGATATCCATAAATGCAGAAATTGTCTCGTTTTGTCGCAGCAGCAGCTTCAAATTGCCTTAAACGAATGGTGTGAGTAGGTCTACCTCTTGGCATAAATATACGGTCAGACTCGGATATGTGTGGTCTATTGTTTGAATCGGTGGAATTAGGAGGCTGTGGTCAGACCTCAAAACTTGATTTTTCACCAAAATGTCACCAGGACAGATTAACAACGCCACAGATCCTGAAGAAAAGAGGATGCCAGCACAGGTGACTTGTACCTGAGTTCAATTTAATCCAGCATCGTCACCGTTGACGTCTCGCGTCGGCCCAGTATGGGCATTGTCTGGTAGCTGGTCGGTGGTTTCCGCGTGTTGTTGCTGTCGAGCTCAGGTTTTCTTCTCCAAAGTGAGGTATGACGGTTTGAACTCGACGTATTGTGCCATAAAGGTGTAGAGTCGACCGTAAACTCTAAAGGCAGTTGCCATCAGAGTTCACGGATTCAAAGTTTCGATCGCAATACAGTTATTCTGATCATCTAATCTTACCTCTCAAAGCATGTCACTAGGGCGCGTTTCAGGAATGCATACGAGAGAAACATCATTTTTTGCGTTAGGGCAGCGTTCCAGGACTAGTATGCAAGATAGAAAATTAATGCACCTGTTCGTCAGAGTCGCATGCTGAGGAATTTCCTTTAATCCATTTTGTAAATACCATAGCCCATCATCCAAGCTCCTTAGACTTCAAGTTCATGGAACACTTGTGAGAGGCGATAAATCGTGTATTTACGGCAAGGGCTGTTCACACGATACATTTGAAGCGATTGGAAGCTGCGTTCCTGAAAAAAAGTTGCCAATAACGCGATTCCTTTGCAACAAAACCTTGTAAGTAGCATACCATGGCGCTTTACGCCAATAATGACGTTCGACGTGGAAAGGCAGCATATCAATGAATATCGACTGACTAATGTGGTTGCAAGCATTCTTTACATTCAAAAAGATTTCCATCGATAGTCTTATGGAAAAGAAATCGCTTTTCTTTCGCATTGACCTTTCCAGGATTTTGCATAGATTGATGGTAGTTAATCGGAAATGGTCCAATATTCGATTTTCAATACAGGTAGATTGTCGACCAAAGCTCAAGAAAACAGGTAATCCTTCAGGGATTCATGCACGAACCTTAGAAATACTCAAGAATCAGTCGGATTCACCAGAACTACACTGTTCTGTCAAAGCTTCGAATACTTCACCAATGTGAACGAGACTGTATATTCGTTAACCCTACCTGGCCTGGTGGGGGGGAGGGGCACTTTCCGCCCCGGTTTTTTGCTCCTATCTCCAGAACGACAAAAAATTGAGAGCTGAAACTTCTTGACTTTTTAGATTATCATATTGGGGTCATTTTGAGCCTATTTGCATGACCACAGAGGATCATGGGTAAATTCAAAATGGCGGCCATGTGGGGTATCAGAAAAGTGATGTTTTTGTCATATTTCTTCAAATTTTTGCTTTTCTGTATGGAAAAGTGGGTAAAATCTAATTTATTTCATATCAGATTATTATTTACTAATTTATCATGCAGATTTTGCGAAGAAAAAACAAAAAATAAAAAATTCGAAAATTCTGACCAAAAAATGGTCCAAAAATGCTCTATTTGAAAATGACGTCACAGTGACGTCATCATGGCATCTTGGATTTTTCTTACGTTTTCTTGTAGAGCTTGACCCAATGATATAGTGTGGTAAGTTTCAGCCCTCTAGCCTTAGCGATAGCGAAAATATATAGGGGAGGCACATTCCGCCTCAACCCCCCAGGCTGCGGTACACCCCAAATCGCCCAGGCCAGATAGGGTTAACGTAGGATTTGATTGGATAAAATGGGCCCCTTTTAACAGTTTAGTCCTAATCTTTCCTGGCTTGGGTGATGTGTGGGTGAGAAAGGGGTTCATATTGCCAAGAGTTATTTTAGCGGATGTTGACATATTGCTTGTTGGAACTTTTCGTTTGAGGCTGTGATATGATACATGATAGAGAATGTGTATTTTGCATGAATAATAGGTGGTTCCTTGAGTCCATTGCCTTTCCATTATCCCTGCAATTTCTTGTCTCTATTGCTGTCCATTACCCCTATTATAATGCTTTACTATCATTGCAATATTACGTCGCCAATATTGTAGATCTTTGCCCCTAGTGCAGTTTCCGGGCTCCTTTCAAGACACTAGCCTAGCCAAGAAAATCTCTTCTTTGAAGGTCTCTAAAATACTTATTAGAAGACACTCAAATTGGAGTGAACGTGGTGTTTACACAACGGAGAAAACATCTCATCCATCCAACTCCATACGATGAGTGAGACGACTTCTTCATTCGGAGTCCATCCCAATTGGAGGAGAGATGGCTCCATCATGTGGAAGATTGGAAGAACATTGGTGAATACGAATAATAAAACTGATGATTATGATTGCAGTCCCTTGTCGCTTGATGTCTATTGCAATCGCTTGTCTTGAACCCTATCCGACTTCCTGGTAGGGTCGGGAATCTATCGCAGTCTCGTGTTCATATGGCAAGTTTTGCCCCTATTGCAGTTCCTTGCATATTGCAGGGTCTGAGTCGTATTCTTAAAACTTGCCACAATTGCATTTCTTGCCTCTATAGAACACCGTGCCTCTATTGCAAGGTCGGGCCTCTATTAATCTTGTCATTTTTTTTCTTGCAGTTCCGTATATTTGCTACAGCTCTGAGCAACGAAGTAGCGTAGTTTCCTGCCTTAATATTATTGCACGACCACTGTAATTCATCGCACCTATTGTACTGTCTCCTAAATAAGCTATTGTTCAGCCATGAATGTGGAAATAATAAGTTAGACCTGTTTATACCGTTATTTCGCGATAATCAGTATTTTCTTTGCATTTGCTATCGTACTTTCTGAGTTCGAACTTGCAACGCGACATTTAAATTCACTAAAAATTTGTTCGTAACCCTTAGGCTCAACAAAGTAAACAACTGTTAATCCAAGTGGTAAACAGTAAATAGTACTTGTCATTAGACCTGCTAAATAGTGTGAAAAGAATGTGAAGCAGCATAAATTACCGGACCGAAACCGGGACGGGAATGGGACTATTAAACACTAAAGAGCACAAGAGGTATGCGTGAGTCATTTTCAGCAATGTGAACCACTTCTCCGATGCACTCGGTTTACCTATTTAGAAGTCCGTCGGCCCTGTCCATGCCAAGATTTAACAAATATTTTGGTGTGTAAAAATATCGAATTCGCTTTGTTTGGGCGGACACTGAATTACTCATGGGATAATCATTGTATATAAGCGTCAGATCCGACATTTAGTAGTCAGCCGTCATCCATAAAGCATTTCCGGGTCTATAATCGAGATACTAATTCCAGATACTGGAAGGGAAATGGATTATTCACGGCGATGAGGCTGAAGAGCAGGCCGACCTGTGATTCGCTCTAGATGCATACACGCGATTTTTGACTCTTTTGACTGTTATATTTTTGTCCCCCGCCGCAACGCGGCCGGGGACTTTAAAATGGTTCTTGCTTCTATGTGTCCGTGCATGCACGGACATGTCCGTGCAAATACTTCGTAAGCAATAACTTCTAAATGCTTTGTCGGATTCCTCCGAAATTTGGCATCTGCATTCTTTGCGACAAGACGTCTCTTGGTATTACGTTTCAGCAAGATCCGCCTGTAGGTGGCGCCACTGGGGTCTTGCTTCTATGTGTCCGTGCATGCACGGACATGTCCGTGCAAATACTTCGTAAGCAATAACTTCTAAATGCTTTGTCGGATTCCTCCGAAATTTGGCATCTGCATTCTTTGCGACAAGACGTCTCTTGGTATTACGTTTCAGCAAGATCTGCCTGTAGGTGGCGCCACTGGGGTCTTGCTTCTATGTGTCCGTGCAAATACTTCGTAAGCAATAACTTCTAAATGCTTTGTCGGATTCCTCCGAAATTTGGTATCTGCATTCTTTGCGACAAGATGTCTCTTGGTATTACGTTTCAGCAAGATCCGCCTGTAGGTGGCGCCACTGGGTCTTGTTCCAATCTTTAGTGCATGTCCGGGCATGTCCGTGCAAATACTTCGTAAGCGATAACTCCTAAATGCTTTGTCGGATTCCTCCGAAATTTGGCATCTGCATTCTTTGCGACAAGACGTCTGCTGGTATTACGTTTCAGCAAGATCCGCCTCTAGGTGGCGCCACTGGGTCTTGTTCCAATCTTCTGTGCATGTCCGTGGTTTCCATTCAAATTCTTCACAAGCGATAATTTCCAAATGCTTTGTCTAATAATTAGGCATCCCTAAATGCGTTTGTCATTTGTTCTTCTTTCTTCCGCTTCTCGATGTTTTGAATTTCATGTCGCTTTAAATGAAGGACACCATTTTCTTAAATTTGCTGTCCAGTCCTTCTATTCCACATCATATGATTTACACTAAAGCTTTTGCAGGAACCATATTTTTTTCAGAAGTATAATATGAAATAACTGGCAGGGGAATCCCGCAGTACCGAACCTGTGTTAGTTTTGAATTTTGTGTCGTCTTAAATGAAGGACATTTCCTTCAACTTTGCTATGAAATCATTCTATTCCACATCATATGATTTACCCTAAAGCTTTTGCATGAACCTTATTATATTTCAGAAGTATAATATGAAATAACTGGCGGGGAAATCCCCGCAGTACCGGACCCCTGTTTTTTTAAATTTCGTGTCGTCTTAAATGAAGGACAACATTTTCTTCAATTTTGTTATCAAATAATTGTATCTCACATCATATGATTTACCCTAAAGCTTCTGCAGGAACCATTTGTGTCCACAGTGTAACTTACTATATTAATTACAACTGAGTTCCTAAAGTTTGGGTGCACACTGTGCATATGATCAATTTCCTGAATTGAATTGAATTCCACCTTGTGGTTTTTCGGACTGTGATAGATGATGGCATGCAGTTGTCAGTGTGGTTGTTTCATGTACAGGGAGCTTTCTATGGCTTTCATGTCAGCACACCTACCACTACCCTCAAGAAGAGCATGTCTCCATCCCCAGGGCGCCGAGCCGCACCCTCTATCTCCCAAACTAGCCCTCGCCCGACCCTCATATATTGTGTTTGAGCATACAATTTGTATATATATCTCCAATATATCTTGGCAGAAGCTGAAATGTGTGTGTTGTCTGCAATATCCTTCAACTTTGCTATGAAATCATTCTATTCCACATCATATGATTTACCCTAAAGCTTTTGCATGAACCGTATTATATTTCAGAAGTATAATATGAAATAACTGGTGGGGAAATCCCCGCAGTACCGAACCCCTGTTTTTTATGCCCCCCCACCCTCTAACTAGAGGGGGGCATATAGCGATCGCTTTGTCCGTCCGTCCGTCCGAATATCTTGTCCGGGCAATATCTCGGTTAATATTTCATGGACAGGATTGAAACTTGCATGGACTGTGGCCAGTGGCTCGTAGTTGTGCAGCGTAGAGTTTTTTCCGAGTTCCGTTATAATTTTCAAGAGTTATGGCCCTTTTTCTGAAATCTCTGTGAATGGGTCCTGTCCGGGCTGTATCTTGGTTAATGTTGTATGGACAAGTATGAAATTTGCATGATATGTGGTTAGTGACCCACAGTTGTGCAGCGTAAAGTTTCTCCACGTTTCGCTCATATTTTCAAAAGTTATGGCCCTTTGTTCCTGAATTCTTCATGAATTGAGACTTGTCCGGGCTGGATCTCGGTTAATATTGTATGGACAATTATGAAATTTGCAGGATGTGTGGTCAGTGCCCTATAGTTGTGCAGCGTGAAGTTTCTTCACGTTTCGCATATATTTTAAAGAGTTATGGCCCTTTTTTCTTCAAATCTTTGTGAATTGGAACTTGTCCGGGCTGGATCTCGGTTAATATTGTATGGACAATTATGAAATTTGCAGGATATATGGTCAGTGCCCTGTAGTTGTGCGGCGTGAAGTTTCTCCACATTTCGCCTATATTTTCAAGAGTTATGGCCCTTTTTCTTCAAATCTTTGTGAATTGGGATTTGTAAGTCTGGATCTCGGTTAATATTGTATGAACAAGTACAAAATTTGCATGATATGTCGTCAGTGACCCATAGGTATGCAGCGTGAAGTTACTCTGTTTTCGGTTATATTTTCAAAAGTTATGGCCCTTTGTTTAAACGTAAGTGAATGGGATATATTTATTTGTCCAAGCTGGATCTCAGTCCATAACCGATTTGAACCGGGAAAATGGCTATATTATATGTTACATTCCAAAGCAGACAACATAGGTCCTGAAGTATGAAATTGCCCCAAAAACAGTGAATTGGGTGCAAAATTCAAAGTTCACTGATCGCTTCATAATTTCACCACAAAAAACTCCCAAGGAATGTAGGTCTCATAACCAGGTCAAATTTTCGGAGTTGGTGAAAGGCCTGGCGACCATCTTGCATCGAAGCATCGTATTATCACTTGTTGCTTGATACTTGGAATATGTATTATGTGAGGCATGGCAAAAAAGTGATTGAAACAGAATTTTTATAATTATCCAAATTAGGCCTCCACCAACCAATAAAGAAATGCAGAACAATGGCGGGGCAGTGTTGGATCAAAGTGGAAGGGGGGCATACAATTGAGCAATCTCTGATTGCTTCCTTCCTGTGTTTAAATTTCGTGTTGTCTTAAATGAAGGACAACATTTTCTTCAATTTTGTTATCAAATAATTGTATCTCACATCATATGATTTACCCTAAAGCTTCTGCAGGAACCATTTGTGTCCACAGTGTAACTTACTATATTAATTACAACTGAGTTCCTAAAGTTTGGGTGCACACTGTGCATATGATCAATTTCCTGAATTGAATTGAATTCCACCTTGTGGTTTTTCGGACTGTGATAGATGATGGCATGCAGTTGTCAGTGTGGTTGTTGTCCCCCGCCGCAACGCGGCCGGGGACTTTAAAATGGTTCTTGCTTCTATGTGTCCGTGCATGCACGGACATACTTCGTAAGCAATAACTTCTAAATGCTTTGTCGGATTCCTCCGAAATTTGGCATCTGCATTCTTTGCGACAAGACGTCTCTTGGTATTACGTTTCAGCAAGATCCGCCTGTAGGTGGCGCCACTGGGGTCTTGCTTCTATGTGTCCGTGCATGCACGGACATGTCCGTGCAAATACTTCGTAAGCAATAACTTCTAAATGCTTTGTCGGATTCCTCCGAAATTTGGCATCTGCATTCTTTGCGACAAGACGTCTCTTGGTATTACGTTTCAGCAAGATCTGCCTGTAGGTGGCGCCACTGGGGTCTTGCTTCTATGTGTCCGTGCATGCACGGACATGTCCGTGCAAATACTTCGTAAGCAATAACTTCTAAATGCTTTGTCGGATTCCTCCGAAATTTGGCATCTGCATTCTTTGCGACAAGACGTCTCTTGGTATTACGTTTCAGCAAGATCCGCCTGTAGGTGGCGCCACTGGGTCTTGTTCCAATCTTTAGTGCATGTCCGTGCATGTCCGTGCATGTCCGTGCAAATACTTCGTAAGCGATAACTCCTAAATGCTTTGTCGGATTCCTCCGAAATTTGGCATCTGCATTCTTTGCGACAAGACGTCTGTTGGTATTACGTTTCAGCAAGATCCGCCTGTAGGTGGCGCCACTGGGTCTTGTTCCAATATTTAGTGCATGTCCGTGCAAATACTGCGTAAGCGATAACTCCTAAATGCTTTGTCGGATTCCTCCGAAATTTGGCATCTGCATTCTTTGCGACAAGACGTCGCTGGTATTACGTTTCAGCAAGATCCGCCTGTAGGTGGCGCCACTGGGTCTTGTTCCAATCTTTAATGCATGTCCGTTCATGTTTGTTCAAATCCTTCGGAAGCGATAACTTTCGAACAATTTGTCGGATTTCTTCGAAATTTGGTAAATGCATTCCCTGCGACAAAACACCGTTGGTGATGCGTTTCAGCAAAATCCACCCGGAGGTGGCGCCACTAGAGCTGCAAGTGATAACTTAGAAACACTTGGTCGAATTTCTTTGAAATATCCTACATATGTACCTTTCTGGGTAACATGAGAAACGTTGCGGCTCATCGGATTCTTCTCAAATTTGGCATGCATTTACCATGCCAGGAGCTGTTGCTTGGGATTGCCTTTCGCTCACTTGCACTCACAGGTGGCGCCACCTGGTGGCAACATCACAAATTCGTTTCCGGGTAATAACTTGAGAACTGACCATCGGATTCTTCTCAAATTTTGTATGAATGTACCGTGACATAAGATGTCGCTTGATAATGCATTTCACTGACTTGCGCCTAGAGGTGGCGTCACCTGGTGTCAAAATCTAAATTTGGTTTCTGGGCAATAACTTGAGGACCCTCATCGGATTCTTCTCAAATTTGGTATGCAGATGTCCCCACGATACCATGTTCCTTGGGATTGTATTTTTCCCGCTTCTGCCTACAGGTGGCGTCTCCTGGTGGAAAAATTTGTTTCCGGGCAATAATTTGGCAACTGCTCATCAGATTATTCTCAAATTTTGTATTCATATGTGACCCGCCCCAAATAACATGAACACCGGTGGGCATCTAGTACCGGCAATAACTTGAGGACCCCTCTTCAGAGTCTCAAAGTTCATATGCCGATACCATGACATGAGATGTCATTTGGGATTGTGTTTTGCCTGCTTGCACCTACAGGTGGTGACTCCTTGTGGCAAAGTCTAAATTTGGTTTCTGGGCAATAGGTTGAGGATGCCTTCGTATTCTTGTCAAATTTAGTTTGCAGATAATATGCCATGAGTTGTCTCTTGGGGTTGCATTTCGGTTACATAATTTTCATGCTACATGGTAAAGAAAATATATTACAGTAGCAATCAACATTCAGTCAGCCATTCGGAGTTGATCTCAAAACCTGGGAAGGTGGAAAGACCCCTCTGCTTCTTACGCCTGTGAAGTAGCTGTTGCCATCCTCATGAATATCTTCTGAAACCGACAGCGCTTATAAATATTGCTGCCATTTTGGCGGGGGACCTAGCATCCTCTGGCTGCTTGTTTCATGTACAGGGAGCTTTCTATGGCTTTCATGTCAGCACACCTACCACTACCCTCAAGAAGAGCATGTCCCCATCCCCAGGGCGCCGAGCCGCACCCTCTATCTCCCAAACTAGTCCTCGCCCGACCCTCATATATTGTGTTTGAGCATACATGTATATATCTCCAATATATCTTGGCAGAAGCTGAAATTTGTGTGTTGTCTGCAATATTGGGATAATATTGGGATAATTGCAATCCCAAAAGGTTTCAATTTATCAGGCACAGACCCATGTTTTTGTATTTGGTAAATGGATCCCTTGTCTACATGTATATATTTTTGCTTGGAATTGTTTTTCTTGCCAATCCGCTTCTGGGTGGCGCCACCTTGGGCCAAATTAAATTGCATCTCCAGACAATAACTTTTGAAAACCTTAAGGATTCTTTCCAAATTTGGTGTGGTGGTACCTTGTCAAGATCTGGCTTGAGAATGTTTTTCATGTTGATAGGGGGACTACCTGAAAGCTAAGTTAAGTGTTTCCAGACAATAACTTTTAAAAACCTGAACCGATTCATTCCAAATTTGGTGTGTAGGTACCTCGCCTCAATTTCTCGTTTGGCATTGTTTTTCATGCCGACCCACTTATAGGTGGTGCCACCTGGGGGTAAATTTAAAATTGTTTCCAGACAATAACTTTTTAATACTTAATAATGAACTTGGTATACATGTACCTTACCTGAAGGTTTCACTTGGTATTGTTTTTCTTGTCGATCTGCTCATAGGTGGCGCCACCTGTAGGCCAAGTTAACATTTTCTATTTCCAATGTCAAGGGATCTTGCTTCAAGATCTCGGTTGAGATTATTTTTTATGCCTATCTGCCTACACATGGTGCTACCTGAGGGCCAAGGTAAAATTGCATTTCCGGACAGTAACTGTTGGACCTTAATGGATTCTTTTTAAATTTGGTATGTGGATACCCTCAAGTTATCTTATGGGGCCATGTTAATGATGTTTTTCCCAAGTTTTACGTTTTTACTTTCTTCACAAATTATGAATGTTTCCTTTACTAAAGATGCAAAAGGCATGCCTCCAATCGTATTCGATCGACTGTATCTAGTTGCATATGCATTCCTTGTGACAAGATGTTGATTGGTATTGCGTTTCAGAAAGATCTGCCTGTAGGTGGCACCATTAGGGTTCTTTCCGCTCTTTTCTGCTGCAAGCAATAACTTTGAAACGCTTTGAAATGTTGCTCGAAATTTGGTTTCCGGGTAATAACTTGAGCACTGCTCATCAAATTCTTCCCAAATTAGGCATGCATATACATTGTACCTTGCCATGAGATGTTGCTTGGGAGTGCGTTATCCGCTTCTGCTCAGAAAGTGACGCCACCTGATGACAAAATCTGAGATTTGTTTTTGGCCAATAACTGCATGCTCATCGGATTCTTCTCAAATTTAGCATGCATTTACATGTACCATGCCGGGAGATGTTGCATGGGATTGCCTTTCACTCACTTGCACTTACAGGTGATGCCACCTGGTGGCAAAATCCCAAATTTGTCTCCGGGTAATACCATGACCTAAGATGTCGCTTGAGATTGCATTTCGCCCACTTGCGCCTATAGGTGGCGCCATCAGGTGTTAAAATCAAAATTTGTTTTCAGCTATTAACTTGAGAACTGCTCATCGGAATCTCCTCAAATTTAGCATGCATGATTGCGTTTCGCTCACTTTTACTTACAGGTGGTGCCACTTGGTGGCGAAATACCAGATTTGTTTCCGGGTAATAACTTGAGAACCGCTCGTCAGATTCTTCTTAAATCTGGTATGAATATATCGTGACATATGATGTCGCTTAGGATTGCGTTTCGCCTGCTTGTGCTTACAGGTAGCACCACCTCGTGTCGAATCTAAATTTGATTTCGCTCATCAGGTTTTTCTCCAATTTGGTATGCAGGTACCATGCTATGATGTCCCTTGAGATTGTATTTCACCTGCTTTTGCATACTGGTGGTGACACCTGGTGGAAAAAACTGAAATTTGTTTCTGGCAATAATTTGACAACTGCTCATCGGATTCTTCTCAAATTTGGTATTCATGTGTCGTAAGATGTCACTTGGGATTGTGTTTCGAAATCTAAATTTGGTTTCCGGGCAATAACTCCCTCTTCAGATTCTTCCCAAAGTTAGTATGCTGATACACCATGTCATGAAATGATCCTTGGGATTGCATTTCGCCCACTTGCATCTACAGGTGGCGACACCTGGTGGCAAATTTAAAATTTGGTTTCCGGACAATAGGTTGAGGATGCATTCAGCTTCTTGTCAAATTTGGTTTTCAGATAATATGCCTTGAGATGTCACTTGGGGTCGCTTCTCGGTTACATAATTTCCATGCTTCATTGCATGGAAGCTAATTTACAGAAGCAAAAAATGTTCAGTCAACCGTTCTAAGTTGATTTTAAAACTTGGGAAGGCAGAATTAAGATCCTCTACATCCAACGCCTATGAAGTATAGCAGTTGCCTCCCTCATGTATATCCCCTCGAGACCAACAATGCTAAAAAATATTGCTGCCATTTCGGCGGGGGACTTGGCATCCTCTGGCTGCTTGTTGACCCTATATTGAGTGCAAACCTTGTCTGACCGCGAGTACTTCTTGTCTAACTGTTATAATACCCAATTATCGTAAACTATGTGACATATTCACACCCTCTATACCATACCGCTGTAAATGACCAACGCCGAGGAATAAACCCATGTGGAGGACACGTCTAGCGCTTGGTATTATGCCAAAACTAATTTACAATTCGGAAGAGAACTGGAGTTTTGATACTGACAAGGAACTGCAAAGGGTGGTAAGGAACTGCAATAGAAGCAGCAAAACTGGCAAGAAATTTCTCATTAGCCTATATATTTACCATCGGCATATAGGTTTCCCAATGGGTATAAATTATGCACCACATTTGGCAGACCTATATTTGTTAATGCAGAAATTGTCATTCTTGAAAAGTTAACCATTTCAAAGCCCGTCCGGTCTCGTTAACCAAACGCTATATATAGACGATCTAGTAGCAATGGACAATCCCTGTATTGGCGACGCTGTTAAGGATACGGCAGTGTGACTAACGTCACAGAACCTACGAAGTAGGGTAAGCATTAGGGCTCCGACGCGCACTGAACTCTTGGAAATCCCCCCTCCCCCCCCCAAGTTGAAATCCTGCCTACATTAAGATGGGCACATCCCAAATCAGAATCAACCAGTGATTTTCATCAAAAATCACCATAAATCTTCATCAAAAGCAGGTCAGCTCAGAACTTGCTGGTAACAGTCCCCTAATGCAACTTCATGCAAAAAATCAAGGTTCTAAGGTCAACGGTTCTCCTTATTTTGCCGACGAAAGATTCGGATGGACTCACTCACTGACTGACTGCCGGACAATTTGTAGATTGTAGCCTACTTCGTAGGAATATGTACCCTCCTTCGCTGGATTTGAAGGAAACTACTGATAGCCCAGATATACCATCCTATTTGAACCTATACCTTTGGAAGAATGACCAGGGCTTTCCCTCACGTTGACTCTACGACATGAGAGATGATAATAATTTTATCATAGTTAACAACCCAGTTCAGGATAGCCACTATTTCCGAAGGACCTGCGCACACAGTGTATAAATATCTAGCCTGGTAGCATTTGCTAGATCCTGTGCAAATTGCGACAATTTAAATAAAAGCCACAGAACATTATTGCAGAAACTTGTCAAAAAAAGCTATACATTAAAAGGAATCCTTAACATGTTTTGGAATATTCCCCGACTATAACACCAGCGGAATATTCATTAAATTCGTTCCTTAGCATGGTATTGAATATTCCTTAGAATGTTCCTTGCCATGTTGTTGAATATTCCGCTGGTGTTACAGTTGTGGAATATTCCATAAATTTTTTTTCAGTGTACTACCAAACACGGTAATTATCGTACACTGACGGGAAAATACGATCTGAGCCGCTAAGTTTCGTAAATTGTTTCTAATTCAGCTTAACCCGGGTCATGGTGTTTAAATGAGCAATCACAATCAAAGCGTGACTGATTTACATCAATCTCTTCAAAACGACTTGTAAATTGATTTGGATGAAGAATGCTGGTCAGTGCTAAGGATTGTATTTAAACACTATCATGAGGTCTTGTATTTTTATCTGTTGTTTTTTTGTGTTTATATTTGAACTTGATGATAACTGTGATGTAAAAGGGGACTTATTGACGCTGCTGAATATTGACTGTTGGATTTGAAGCCTAGAACTGCAATAGAACTGCTATAGTGACAAATAGCAGAAAGAGCACTGGGGCATGCTTAGTGAATTGCAATAATGTAAGCAATATTGGAAAAAAATGCAAAAGAGGAACTACATGGAACAGCGACTGACAAGGAACTAAAACAAGGAAAGGATCAGCATTTGTGGTGGTGAACAGCAAGAGGGATAGCTAAATGCATTAGGAACTTGGAATTGCAATGTTGCGGCAAAGTACCGCGAAAGGAACTTCATGAAGGATCACAGGGCAATGCATACAATGGCCAGGTATGTGGACAACAATGTGTCTAGATCAGGGCGTTTCTGCCATGCAAAGGTATAAATAATAGATGCAACAGGGTTACAACGATTCGAGAAAAGACCACAAAGGAGACAAGGAACTACAATGAGGGCGATGAACTATAGTATAGGGGAAGGATTTGTGAAGGGAGCAAGAAACTGGGAAATATAATTGCAAAATTAGACAAGGAACTGCAATGGTTGAACAGAATGCCAATAAACAAATGGAACTTAAGGAAAAGCAAAGACCGAGAATTAGGGCAAAGAACTGTAATAAGTTATACCGGGCACGGAATATCCATAGACTCAGTGAACTGAAGTAGACACATGGACGAAACGGCATGTTAAGGTCAGGGCCAGTAACTCTGGTTTGAGGTTTATTAAGCTGTTATGTGACTGACGTTGAGAAGGCAAACAGCGTGGATAACTTCAGACATGACAGTTTGCCGTGATTATACGCATATCGAGATGGCATGATTATATTTCTCCATTGAACATTCGATCTGGGTACGGTAGTCTTTACTCATCGATATACCTTAGTCGCAATAATAACTCCATTCAGAATCGAATTTCCCACCCCAGCTGTTACCTTAAACACTGAACCAGTCAGATCAACTATTATACCGACGAAATCTGAATTAACTGCAAACATCATTATTTCCCGATTCTGTACTTTTTGCTTTTTCTTTTATTAATATTTCAAGACATGGGCTAATTAAAGGCAGAAAGTGTGGTGCTCTGTAGTTAGAAACGTGATCATAGCTCCGTCAACTCCATCCATGTAGTGGGAGAATATCGGATACGCCTATGGGAACAGCGGGCCTTACCTATATCGGCTTTCACTCACGTTCGAAACTGTACAGCAAAAATTCCGCCAAGCAAATACTCCAGGTCATAAAACCTTACCACGAGACACAGGTATCCTTAGCAACACACCTTTTTCTTCGATTTTTCCCTGTTGACTTAACTAACCTGGAAAACTGTTAGCTAAATGATCTAATGTGTATGCCCATCTTACTGCTTGATATCACCAGTTAACCCTTAACCCCTCATTCGCGTGATGAGCGCCACCAAGCCATAATCTTGCACATGCATCGTCAATTGGAGCTTTGAAAATGTCCTAATACTGGTCAACAATTCATAGTAAGCTATCAAGTTTTGTTGATAATTGTGAGAATTGCATTTTCTCTGATGATTGCAGTTGGCTTTTTCTATCAACATTTTTTTTTACAAAAATAGCCATTAAATATATACAATATGACACTTTAATCTGTTTTCAAAATCCACCTCCGACTAGAGAGGGTTAACCTAATACAGACCAAACCCAGCACTGAAAGGTTACTAAAACAATAACTCGAATATCGCCGATGATCACGACTGCACGTTCATAAACACACTTACCTGGAGAGTTCTGTTATCCTAGCCCTTCACCGCGCATGCGAGGTTTGCAAATTGTAGGGCGGTTTCCACTCGAGTAAAAACGACGGTGTAAAAGCAATTTCCTCAATTATCTTCATCAATAGGTGTATGGAAGTCAGTTTGTGGTTTTGAAAAAGAGATGCGTATGTTTCTAATTGTCAGGATAGATGGACATTCTCATTTAATTATTTACCTTTGTTTTTAGCTACATGGAATCTCATCTTTATTTTTCTCGCACATGGACTACGTGCACCTTTTTCTATGGCTTTGGCATGGACGACTGAATGAAGGTTTTTATATAATGAGCCTATTAGAGTTGCACGTTCGAATCATTGAATAACATGTAATGGAACTCGCTCTTGTATATTTTGGAACACATCAATCTACAGCTGTGTTCGTGAATGTAATTAACCACGCTTGTCTCTGAGTAACATTTTTTCATCTTCCCAGTTTTGCATGATTATTGAAACGTGTTAATGACATGCTCTAGAAACGATGTTGTAGAAGCACATTTAAGGACTTCCGGGGGTTGTTTATTCAAATATTTCCAGCAATAGTTTCAGTTTTTACCCCGCCCGTTCATATATCCGTATTAACAAATCTTTTCCTTTGTCAGCCAAAAAGCGACACTGTATATACTTGTTTCTTGAGTGTAGTTTTTATCGCGTTAGGAACTCTACATCCTAACGGCTGTGTTGACATTCAGTTTCCACGAATAAAAACCATAAAAAGCCAAATATAAAAACAAAAGGACAACAGAAAGAAACTCCTTTTCTAGAGATGCGCAGGAATCGTTGCGCATTTTCTTTTGTTATTCCCAAGGACTATACCGCCTTTTTACAATTTCTTAGGAAGCAGCTGGATTGTCTGTAAGTTTTTAAGCTTCGTTTCTCGCAGAATTTAATGACATTTCATACCATGGAAGACTGTGGTTTAAGTTAATCATTGGCAAATTTTAATTACCAATATGATATCGCGTTATGCAATTGTTAAACAACTCGCAATCGAGTCGCCTGCATTCATTTTTATAGTTGTGCGGAATTTAAGTATAGAGCAAGTATACAGATTTCTGGAGATGGAGACTGCCTTTCAAGCTTAAAAGTTTTCGAACAATTCTTATATTCTACAAATATTTTTGTTTTAACAGAATTTCGTGTCAATTAAAATGTTTGAATAGTTCTTCAGATGCGTGGCCAATTAAGACTGATGTTTACTGCCTTTTGGAAACGAATAACTAATATAGAAGATCACGAGTGTAGCACAGATTCAGTAAAATTATTAAGGTTGTTGCTTTCATTTTATTCGGATTCAATCATCCTGATCCACTTCTGTAAACTCATTTTCATTTGGAGTTTATGGTAAACAACGTTAAATCCATCCTTTCAAACAAATTGAGAAACTTATTTAAGTACAAAATATATTCAAACATCTTATCGTGTATAGTATATTTGATTATTTTATAGGTATATTTTAATATTTTATAGGTATATTAGTTTAGCTTGGTTTATTTAATTCTTTCTCATACAGGTCCAGTGGACCCAATTACAGAGACGATAATAATAAAACAATGATTATATAACAAAATGAAACATTCAATGAAGAAGTTTGTATACAACATGACAAATTAGATAAGATATATTAACATAATATACAATTCGCCAATTTAGATAATTGTAAAACTAGAGATAATAACGTATGATAAGTTAATGAATAGGTATGTTGTGATGCATGCTCCTTTGAAAATCTAAATACTTTGAGATAGATTATATTTTTGCTCGTTTGTAATTGGGTTTATCCCTTTCTTGCCAACATTATTTGGAGAAAACAACCAATAACAGGTTATGTATAGTCTAATTATTTAATTATTAATAGCTGACAGGCTTTTCAAATACTTTATCTACGTGGATTTTTTTCTTTCGATTTTTCCAAGTAAAACGAAAAACTGAAAATAAAATTATCGTATCGCGGGGATATCGAAGATATCCTTGTTAATTACTGACCTTGTAATAATTGTTTGACGCTAAATTATTTAGCAATTTTCAAAGGCAACGGGAACAACAGGAATTAGCACTTGGACGTGTGATGTAAACGACCTGATAACTCACTTATCACTGATGTAATAAATAATTAAAACGGGCTAAATTTAAACACAATGTGGTCCGCGAAAAGGAAGGAAATGGGAATTCATAAGAAAGATTCGGAATTAAAAAATAATAACATTTGTACAATAAACACCTGACCTGATATTAATAATTTACCTTTTCTTAAATATATTCACGATTATCACTGTATACATATTCAAAATTATGATGTATGTTGATATTTTTTCGAGCGTTAGTGTCCTGCTAAATTCCTAGTATGAAGCATTTTCATCACTGTGTGGCGAAGACCAACTTCATTGTTGTACAACCAAGTCGTCTGTTCCGACATCCCGTGCTCATTTTTGTTTCGGTTTCCTTTTCGATATCTGTAGAACTATTTTTCGTGACCTATATCAGAGTCCAAAATAATCATACATAAGCCTCCTACAATTGTATTTCATCATCGTCTAATATTTATATCTGAGATTAGATGAAAATAAAACGACTCACCAAACGACTGTTGGTGTTTGTCACTAAACCACAATAATTATTATTGTTATTCAAGTTAATTCAACGCCGAAGAGTAAATCAAATTGAATACTGCGTGGTATACGTTCATTGTGCCAAAACATTGATGGCAATCGCTAAACAAGCAAGTTAATTTCATGAGATGCAAACAAAACATACTGATTAATTGCACTGGAACTGGTGGCAAAAAACATTAATACTATGGCAAGCATTCGTCGAGGCCAAACATAATAATAATGGTTAACCAAGCAAGTTAGTATAATGGCATAAACACCAAAAAGACGATGCAGCTAAATATAGTGAGAATAAAAAGGCACCAAACGCAAAAAGGCACCACAATCGTGTGGCAAATATAGAAGGCATTCAAATCAAACGATGGATGGTATTCAGGCAAGTGATGACAATTAAAGGCATCGGAATCAAGTAATAATGAAAAGATAATGGGTGTCGAGACAAAGTGCGGTAATAATAACAAGAAGTATCGAAGCCAGGTAACGATGAAGGCATCAATGTCGAATAATACGTTGGAAACAACAACAAAGCCATTTGATAATTAAAAAAGGCATCCAAACCATGTATTAAAGATGAAAGGAATCAAAGACAAGTAATAATGACAAAAGATATCGAAGTCAAATGATGATAGGAGGTACATGTATCAAGGTCACATGCTGAAGAAATGCATGAAAGCCGAGTGATGATGAAATGCATCAAGGCCGAGTGATGATGAAATACATGAAGGCCAAGTGATGATCAAATGCTTCAGGGCCGAGTGGTGATGAAATGCATCAAGGCCGAGTGATGATGAAATGCATCAAGGCCGAGTGATGATGAAATGCATCAAGGCCGAGTGATGATGAAATACATTAAGGCTAAGTGATGATGAAATGCTTCAGAGCCGAGTGATGATGAAATGCATCAAGGCCGAGTGATGATGAAATGCATCAAGGCCGAGTGATGATTAAATGCATCAAGGCCGAGTGATGATGAAATGCATCAAGGCCGAGTGATGATGAAATGCATCAAGGCCGAGTGATGATGGAATGAATCCAGACCAAGTGATGATAAAAAATCAGGGCCGAGTGATGATGAAATGCATCAAGACCGAGTGATGGTGAAATGCATCAAGGCCGAGTGATGATGAAATGCATCGAGACCGAGTGATGACGAAATGCTTCAGGAGGCACTGTTCTTTTTTTTTCTTTTTTTGAAAGCCCAACTTATTATCTTTAGAATTACAGTTCTTCGCAATTATTGGGGAGGGGGAGGCGTTTGTCTTGTAGAGCCTTTTAAATTTGGGTGCTCCCTAACCTTCAAGTATTATTACATTGAATGATGAAGAATTGGGGTAACGCTATAGTTATCATTTGTTGCAGTCTATTATTTCATCCAACTGTGACGTGTTTGGTATCATTGGATACAGGTTTCGATACGCTCTGAGATAGTGCACGATGTTGAGGGATATAGCTTGAATGATACGTGAATATAACGTCTCTGATAATAGGATACGATTTTTTCTGTTTTTTGCTCATGGTGGATCAGTCAACGGAAAGGAAAGTGGGCGCGAAAATGTTTCGATTACATTATGTGTTGGAACCTGCATAACATCGGGTGGCAAATGACCGGATATTTCCCTCCGTTTTTTACCTTTAACGTCATGTATGGGGTCACAGATGCCATGTAAGGTAATGTAAGCCAACTTCACTTACTTTGCTTAACTCCAAGCATGAAGAATGGAGTTACTTTGAGTTTATTTACATAAAACTCTGTACAGAAAATAGATTCATCATGAGTAAATTCAATATGGCGGCCATGTTGGGTCTATATAAATAGTTTTTCTACCATATTATCGACAGGCGTCGAATTTGCGACATATGTCTTACCCGAATTCACACATCCATCACCATCAAACTATTTCGGGTTAATAATCAAATATTTCGGACTTCCTTGGGTCAATTTTTCACTTATATGTGAGAAGCATCATGAGCAAATTCAAAATGGCGGCTATCATGTGTCATCTGAAATTGGTGTATCTCGTTTAATTATGAATATGTTTCAACTCCAATCATATCTTTTCTCTCCTTGAGTTCGTGTCAGTCATGTCAGATTCAGTATGAGCCATTTTCCATTACTTTCCATGAAAACAATACGGAAAAATTGAAAATAGCGACCATAATAGGTAATCTGAAATGCGTGTTTTAATGCGTGTTTTAATTCACTTTTCATTTCTCAGTCCGGACATTTGTCACCAACAATAAAAAAAACCCTCTCATTATTCATCTTGGGGCTACATCACATCACAGCTTGTCATTATTAGGATCAACATGGAAAATTAAAATTGGCAGCCATAAAGGAATGAGCATTGCATTGGAGCTACTTTACATCAGTGATTATCACTTCGGGCCCATTTTGAGCCTATTGTCGGGTTTCTCCAACCGTGTACAGCACCATGAGCAAAGTCAAAATTACAGTCATGAAGGGTCATCCTATATGCCGTTTAAATTTTTCTTTTTGTGATAGTCATTTTTCCTCTCTTTTCTCCTCATCGAATCGCTTAACGCCACAGCATTTTATTCCTTGCTCATTTTGAACTTGCATTATGGTAAATTCAAAATGGCAGCCATGAAGATAATTTGTCTTGCACTTTTAATTTGAAATATTTCTTCTAAAACATATCCACGTCAAGTCGGCGTCAAATATGTTTTACGATGATGATGTTCATCTCTTTGTCGTCATTCCATAGATACCAAATATTATATGGTTTTCAACATTATCGCCAGCGGTTAACATAACTGTGCCCCCATGTGCATTGAAAGTTTTACCGTTTATATTACGCTGACAGCACCTAAACATTTTTCATGGTGTCAAAAGTTTATCTCCGATCATTAGTAATGCATTTCCAATACCGTTCCAGGTAAATTGGGCAGCAACTCAAGTGTATTCCAGACGAGGTTATCAGTGATAGTGATAAGTTGAGAGGCAAACATGCACGTATGTTGTCTTCAATATCTGAATAGTAGGAAGCCATATTTTCGTACTAACGGCGTCAAATATGGTTTGAACTCTGGCCAGAAATCCCTTTGTCATCTTTGGATAGATATCCAATACTATATGGATTCCAACATTATTGCCAACGCTTTGCTGCATTTTTTGCTGCAACTGTTTTATAGTACATTTGACCACATCACATTATGCTGAAAGCACATAAAACATGTTCTCGTATTTGCATGGAGTTTTCTCTGCGTCATCAGTAATGCATGTCCAAAACATTTCCAGGTGATTTGAGCAATAATAATGTGATTTTTTTACGATATTGATCTTAAAGTTCAGAGGAAGATGTTATTCTAAAAAGCGTCGTCACATTATAACGTCATCCTAACGTCATCACTATCAGAAGGATTGAGTCAAATTGACCAGGTATTTTGGGGTATAGACGTAACGGACCCAAAGGATTTGGGCCAAATTCCATTTTGACCCGAGCATTTTGAGTCCTTTTGACCCAACTATTATGGATACGTCACGTCTAACCCAAAAATTCTGACAGGGTAATCACACCAAACATGTTCAAATGAGACATATAGTCATTTAGTACATTATATAACTTTTGTTAATGCCAACTATGCCAAAGGTTTAAGTATTATAACTATTCACATGTTGCTTTCCTTCTATATTCCCATTCCAGAAATTGATTTTCATACTACAATGACAGTGTTTAAAAGTCCCATGAATGGCAAACGCCGCCACGGCCAGAGTGTAAACAAGTGGTTTTCAAATTAGCATATGATAGGCTTTCAGAAAAAAACATTGTCTGCAAAAAAAAATTCCTTATTGAGGAAGAAGATTCAACAATGTTGGCTTACTGTCTACTAGTAATGATGAAAAAGCGTTCAAGACAAGTGCGAAAATAATGACGAAAGATTTGTAGCCATGTAGCATCAAACCCAAGTGAAAACATATTAAGCCCCGAAGCCAAGTAGTAATAACAGAAGGCCTCTTGGCCAAGTAATAATGACAAAAAGCATAGAATCAAAGTAATGACATTTATAGGCATAAAAACAAACTAGTAATGGCAAGAGACATAAGAGCAATGATGAAGGGCATCCATGAAGTAGTGAAAACAGTATTGAACACGAGTAATAATAACGAAAGGTATCGAAGCCAATAAATATTGAAAAGGCGTGAAAGGCAAATCTAATAACACTCAAACATGGAGACAATAATGACAAAATACATCGAAGTCAAGTAATATATGAATAAAGCATCGACAAGTAATAATGGCATAAAGATCTGAAGCCTTGTAGTGATACAAGGTATCAAGGTAAGATACAGTAACAAAAACATCAAAGCCAGGTAATAATGAAAAAAGAAAACATGCGTTGGCAGTAGGCATTGAAGCTAAGCCATAATGATAAAATACATCGGAAGTCAAATGATAATGACATGGTGCGTTAAAGCCTGGTATAATAGCGAAAGGTCTCGGAGTGAAGTCATTATAATAAATGGCATCTTAGCCAAAGGATAATGATGTAAGTCATCAATTAAGTAATAATGACGAGAGTCAAAACATGATACGAGAAATTAAGCCAAGTACGAGTGATTGAAGGATTTACAGCGTTATAATAATATATAAATAATAAGTAATCCGTGGGAACTTCTACTTCAAACCTCAAACAGGTATGACTAATCCATAATGACATAAGGTGTGCGATTAAAGTGATAACATTTGGATTCGGTCAATCAAGTTATGACAAAAAAAATGCATCATAGCCAAGTAATAACTAAATTAGGCACCTCTTCCCACTTCCCTTATATGTGTTGTAAGTTTTTCCTGTATACGGCGAGATTCTGCTGGTGGACGTTTCGTCCCCGAGGCCCGCCCCCTGTGCAGACCTTTTGGTCTTTGATATATGTTGGCATTTGTGGGAAGTTGATGCTGGGTCGACATCGGGCCTTACAGACTAGTCTTTTGTGTTTATAAATGCCGTCATTTTCATCTGACGACGATACAGCTCACCAATCCCCAGTGTACGAGTTGTCACAGCGACACAGCTCACCAATTACCAGTATACGAGTTGTCAGAGCATTTCCATCATAGCTCTCTAGATTTGTATCTAATACCGCTTATGCCGTTACTAGGGGCCGTGTGGGCATGTCATCCAAGTTACCACATGAACAGGTACAATAAAAGCGTACCTGAGATACAACACATATCACGAATCGTTAGATTCTTGGTATGTGCTTTAGAATAGGTTAACCAGAAGACTATACTGTGAAGTCATGTGGCTCTGTCAGTATGTCGGCACCTCTTCCCACTTCCCTCATATGTGTTGTAATTCAAACCAAATAACAAAGCTAAACGCATAAATATGACGCGACAAACTGGAGTTACGAACTAGTAATGAAAGAGAGGTAAGCTGAGAGATAATGACAAAAGCATTAAAGTGCTTTGTAATCATCACTTGCAAATTACTAGTATTATCAATATTATTAGTACTTGCTTTGGACAAATAATAATAATAGAAGGTAATAAATATTGAAGGTTAGTTAGACCAAAATATTGATCAGTGGCATTCCATGCAAGCATTGTAGAAGCGCTTAACATCGCAACGACCCTTAATGACGACGCATGACGAAGGCAAGAGCCGTCATATCGACTCTTAAAGTGGCTCCCTGGTTACAAGAATGACTGTTCTGCGCAGCTTTTTGCGCATAGCAATTACCTGCCTTGTAATCGTACTCTTGTGAGCGAATCGGGTACTTTGATATGCTAAGCAATTGATAAATTATCCCCTGTGACGGCATGACGTCGAATGACAAAGTCTTTGTTGGCGTGGCATTTGTCGACGTCATGATGTTGCATTGTTGGGGCTTCATGCAAAATGGCGGGGGAAAGTGTGAGAGTATGTAGATTCAGAGCCCTATTCATGCCGTTTTTTTTGAATGGCGACCTACCTTAAATTTGAGTTATTCGAAAACTACATATTAAAAAAAATGAGAAAATTGACATGACTTTTGAATATTCTGAAAACAATTATGTCTCAAGTATTGGGTGTTTTACATAGTATTACATTGTACCAATTTGCCACAGGTAGGGGGCCTACCCGTTATACAAGCTGAAAATTAGAAAAAAGTAATACGCTATGCCCCAATTTTTATATCATTTTCTGATATACGATGAACTTTCTGAGCTACACAAAAAATATGAGAAAAATGACATGACTTTGCACCGAAACCAGGGAGCCACGTTAATATCGCATACCGATATTCAGTGTTCAGCGATGTTCGATGTTAAAGGCTTATACGGTGTATGCATTAATGGTGATTTATTGTGTAGGCCAAGGAATGTAGTAAGCTAATTTTGTCAGTCAAGTAATAACGATAGAAAGCATATGAATTAAGTTTTAGAGAAATAATAAGCTTGGAAAACTTTTTTTTTACATCCCGTTTTAAATGTGACGATTTCAATCATCGTCACACAACATTTAATGGAAACTAAATCGAGGTTATACCATCAAGCGAGTTTCTCAAATTTGGTGATAAATACCACGAATTGATAGCAAAGTACTATCGTAGTGTGCTAGATATTTGATGCTACGTTTCATAACTTGTGTCTAATTCCGTTCAATCCAGGGTTGAGGGTCACGAGAAAATCGTGTAACTAGATCTTCATTGTATTTCATAGTATTCATATGAACAGTCACAATCAAAGCGTGTCTCGGATACAATAAATATCCAGATAACGACTTGAAACTCATTTCGATTAAAGAATGACAGGTGGTACGAGTTAAACGATACGAACATCATGACGGTTGCCGACATCATTGATAAAGAATATCGACAATACCGACACCTGGGTAAACCGATCAACCTCTGAATACCGACATCATCCATGGTCCCCAATACGTAAATTTAAAGTATTTTGAACCTTGATCAGAACCCTGTCAAATACCACTGACACTATAATCTGACCCCAAGCATGGTCGGTATACACAGGTTTCACTATATATCTAACACAATGAAGCCAAGTCTATATAGGAATGAAGCCAAGTCTAGGAATGAAGCCAAGTCTATATAGGAATGAAGCCAAGTCTATATAGGAATGAAGCCAAGTCTAGGAATGAAGCCAAGTCTATATAGGAATGAAGCCAAGTCTATATAGGAATGAAGCCAAGTCTATATAGGAATGAAGCCAAGTCTATATAGGAATGAAGCCAAGTCTATATAGGAATGAAGCCAAGTCTATATAGGAATGAAGCCAAGTCTATATAGGAATGAAGCCAAGTCTATATAGGAATGAAGCCAAGTCTATATTATAGGAATGACAAGAGAAATCGTGTGAATCTACTAATAATCAAATGTAAGCAAAGTCAAGTGGAAATGAAAGTGAACCAAGAAGTGAACCTCAGTGATGATAACAGATATCAAAGCCGGACATGTACATATATGTGCAGTAATTATGACCCAGGTATCACAGTCAAGTGCTCGTGATAAATTTCGGCCAAGCTGGGTTACTCTTACATATATGGAATACCTTTAGCTGTTACGATTTTGAAGCCAAAAAAATATTTTTTCAATTCTGCACAAGACGCTGTGTTTAATACAAAAGAAATACCCAAGTTTTTATGACGTAAACGCCCAGAGTAAAAAGAAAACAAAAAACAAAAAAAACGAACGTTTGAAATTGGGCTTTCCATTGTTTTTGACGTATGCAATATCATTTAGGTTCAAGGTCTCAAAATGTAGATATATTAAACCTCTTCGCTGCAATGTATATGAAAAAACCAAAACAGTCTACATATGACGTAAACCTATCTCGCCTAATAGCATTTGCTAAATCTTGTGTAAAACGTAACCAATCCAATCAGTGCCATAATTGTTTGCAGAAATTAATTCGACAAGGCTATACCACCAAGCACCTTCACCCAAATTTTCTCGAATTTGGTGGTAAATATCAAACACGGATAACAAAAGTACGATCGTAGTGCACAAGATCTTCAGCACTACTGTGTCTAATTCCGTTCAATCCGGAGCTCGGGGCCATATGAACATCATGTAGCTAAAATCTTCATCGTGTTAATATGAACAATCACAATGAAAGCGTCACTGAAATACCATATACTCAAGATGACGACTTGAAAAATCATTCGTGTTAAAGTGATCGTAAACCCTCAAGTGATCGTAAACCGTAAACCCTCAAGTGATCGTAAACCCTCAAGTAAAGATTCCATCAAATTAAAGACCATTGCAAACAGTGTCGGAAAATATTTAATGTAATTTTTTACGATTTTATTACACAGAGTAAACTGCATATAAAGCATGGTATGCTATGGTGGTCTGTTGCAATGATATATTTAGGCCCAGTGACGTCACACTGCCTTAATACATATATTTCAAACTGTGCATGCATTTTCCAATGCTTGATTCAAGCTTAATGTGTGTATACTTTGAGTTTCAACACAGACTCACTGTTCCAATGTGCATGTTTCACCAAAATTAGGGGAATTAAATGCAAGATTCAAATTGACTTGACACTTATGAGTTACCATCTCCCAGACTTTGGTGAAACATGCACATTGGAACAGTGAGTCTGTGCATACACAGTTTGAAATACATGTATTAAGGCAGTGTGACGTCACTGGACCTAAATATGATTGCAACAGACCACCATAGAATATCATGCTTTATTTGCAGTTTCCTCTGTGTAATAAAATCGTAAAAAATTACAATAAATATTTTCCGACACTGTTTGCAATGGTCTTTCGTTTGATGAAAACTTTACTTGAGGGTTTACGATCACTAAAGAATACTAATTTCGATGATATTAACATCATCATATCTTACCCGCAACATGGAAAACTGTTGATTAATAAGCTTATATAATGATAACTTATATCTACTTGGAGTTTGGTGCTATATTGCTTTATGAAATAAGGTCTTTCGATAATAGACGGGGGAATTTTCATGGTCGACGGCTTGCTATTGAATATCGGATCAACCACTGGTGACTTCCAAAATTGAGTATTCCCATTCCTTCTACCTTTGCTTAACGCATTTTATTGCTTTTTATTGTAATTTATTATTTTCATGCTTGTTTCACTTGATCAACACTTTAACTTGCGTCTTGGCATATAGTATTTCCATTTCTTCTAAATTTTCAGTTTGACGTACGATACTTCGTTATTTTGAAATGCCGTATTTTTGTTGAACATTTATTTTGGAGTTTACTTCAGTCTCCTGTTTTCCTTTATAACCGTACTACTTATATAATTTGAACGATTTGGAACGTTTGTGAACTACTCAAATCTGCGATTAAATCAAATAATTATAAATTAAAATTGAATGAGATTAATCTAGGTTACTCAATGTACCGTTACAGCCTAAATTCTCCTGAAATGAAACGTCCAGCATAACAATGAATACATGGAATACATAAATTGCCATACTCAACTGTAATACACAGGAAAATATATGACGTATACACAAAAGGAAACTTTCCATGTACACGCACCAAAGTGTCATATGGTCAAAGAATTCGCAAAAATAGCTTTCACGATATTCGTGAAAAATTAATATTGACATCATAATATCTTACCCGCAACATGGAAAACTGTTGACCACCTCACCCGTGCAGTAATTTAGCTAATAAGTTTATATAATTTTAACTGGTATTGTTTTGTAAAATAAAATCTTTCTATTATAGACTTGAGATTTTTTTATGGACGACAGCTGGCTATTGGATCTCGGATATGCAGCTGGTGACTTCCACAATTTAGTAATCCCATTCCTTGCTTAATACATTTCATAGCTTTTTGTTCTAATTTATTATTTCCTGGTGTCTTTCACTTTTTTAACATTTTTACTTGCTTCTTGCCATTTAGTATATTACCATCCCTTCTAAACTTTTAGTTTTGAGGTACGATAATTCATTATTTTGAAAGACCAACAACTAAAATCGTATTTCATAACAGAAATGTTTGCCTTGCTGGTCATTGCAGAGTTGTTGATGAAGAAATTAATCAGGATAATCTTCTGCTTGATTTTTTAATGATTAATTTCTGCTACATACAGATGTCGGTCAGTCAGGTCATGGAATCCGAAGAGTAACTCAGAGGTGGCCCTGTCAATGCTATTCATGGCGATCAGAACTCAAAACAAGAACAGAGTCCGTTTTCGAGATAAAGATAATTGTTTACCTGCAATTTCGAAAACTTTTTTGAACAAATTTCTCGCTGTGGACAGTGGGCGTGTCGGCCAGCTGTGCACACGCGCGGTGAAGATTGTTTGCGGACCTAATAGAAACCCAATTGTACATACTCTATAAGTGAACTCAATTGCTCGATAGAGTCCGTGATTTCTAAACCTCAGAATCTCTCATTTCTCCTTTGTATAAACCAGGGATGTGCTGAAACTTTACATATACGTATGTGCTCTCCGGTTTTCGTTAACCCAATTAATTTAAGGAGAGGGGATAAATGTGTGCTGCACGAATTACCACCGCACCACACCATTGTGCTTGAACGAAAGAGAATGTTCTATTTTCAATTTATATCATTATTTGGAAACAACGTTCCGTCACGAATTTTAGAAAATCAGTTCATATATCGCAAAGACACAATAGATTATCGTGCTATATTTATAATATTGAGCATGTGTTTATTGGACGTGGATAACTTGAATTGTGAATGAATGCATGATATATCCCATCAGCAGAAAGTTCTCCAACATATCTCTGTCATACTGTCAGCTCATAAAAATAGAATAATTTAAACTTTATGTCACTTGTATTATATATCCAGCGGAGTTTGATAGGTCGATGACAAGATGACAGCATGCTGACATTTTGGCACATACTCGAGCAAAGAATATGATAAGCATGTATTGAGATATTTCTGACATATAGAGACAGTATTAGTGTTTAACGTCATCTCGACTCTGGAACATCCGACAACAATATACATTTGGTTCACGACGATAGAGATAATCACAGCACCAGAATGCTCACACTTAGGTGCAATTCATTTCAAATGCAATAAATTTGATACGGATGCTGCAATGTAGAATGAATGCTAAAAGTTTGTAGAGGTTATATTTTAACAGCATTATGTTCTGATGCATGTGAGGGCAATATCGGGATCTTAATTGAGTTGTAACTTGTGTTTCAAATTTTAGCTTTCGTAATGTGTACTGTGGAAGAAAGGCAATCTCTTGAAAATCTATTATGGAATGTGTATCTGAATAAACCTTGTAGGCATGGGAAGTACGTGAACAAATAACAATAAAATTAGTCGGTCATAATGAGAAAGGGCATAATATGAAAGTTACTTTTAATTTGATGTATTTACATAATTTCAAGTTTATAGTCACGATATGATTTCCACATAATTACCAGAATTCTTTTTTAATCGTTTCTTTTGGAGTTTACTTCAATCTATTGTTTTCATTTATAACCGTACTACATGTACCGTACTTATATAATTTGAACGATTTAGAACGTTAGTGAACTACTCAAATCTCTAATCTCTTTAACCCTAACGAATCAAATAATTATAAATTTAAATTGATTAAGATTAATCTTGATTACTCCAAGTACCGTTACAGCCTAAATTCTCCTGAAATGAAACATCCCACATATAAGCTATAGCATAACCGTACATTGAATACACAAATTCTCATACCCAACTGTAATACACAGGAAGATATATGACGTACAAAAAAGGAAACTTTCCATGTGCACGCGCCAAAGTGTGATATGGTTTAATATACGGAGAAAGAATTCACAGTTTTCGCGATATTCGTGAGAATTAATAAATCCAAATAACATTAGTTCTGTCACCTATTTTTGTGAGGACAGAAATAACATCCTGAGAGTTCCTGAATATACAGGTGTCTAATGTTTCAGGTTACGCCATACTTGTAATCCTAGAATAATATTAAAATAATTAATGTGAAAGAAAACTTTGTAAGGAGAAGCAGTTTTATAAATTATTTGGCGGTTAAACTATAGTTTGAAAGTAGGATTGATGTAATTAACGTTATTTTTAAATCCTAGTTTAAATGAAATCTTTTGGCTTGACATATGAGGACAATTAGTATTTAATCGGGTTCATACAAACATTTATAATTATTTAACCTAGTCCGACCCCGGCGAGATTAATCTGACATCACATTTTTATTCGCAAAGAGACGTAACTTTGGCAATTATTTGACGGTAAATCTAGTTTAAATTAAAAATAGTTTGACATGCATGAAGCTAGTTATTTCAAAATCGTTCCTATGCAGAGAATCAACGTATTGACCGAAAATCTGGCCTGAGCGATCTGGGGGCAGGGAGGGTGGTCGATCATTGACCCTTGGATATAAAGTTATATATGTGGGTCAAGCTCTACCAAGACAGTACGTCGCATTGTTCATACATTTTTCAGTCATTCTCCTTCTTTCCCTGGATTTCTAACTGAGATGAAAATAATGTTTTGGGACTATAGAGAAGGCAAGATTAATTACGCATTCAAACAAATGGTCACCATCCGACGTATTATGTCAGGTCAAATATCTATTCATCCATTCTATTTATGGAAGAAACTGGAAAAGTGAACTATAGAAATTGAAACCTAAACGTATTTCCATAGGGTGTTAGACTACAACATATGGTTATGTCTGGGGTGAATTCAATATTATAACTGAAATGAAACCAAAACCACAAGGTAATGGAAATAATATGCTCACAGACAAGAGTTGAACAAGTAGACGCAACTCAGTCAAACAAATTTTCTAAGGTGTAATTTGCTTAGCTAATTAAATTAATAAAGTCCAGACCGTGGGAATATACCACAGCGGCTTGTGGGACCACTGTTTGAAGAAATAAACTAATTAATATAATTTAGCTGGGAATGATAGAGACAAACTCTCAGCTATAATAACATTATGTTCCGTAAATTGTATGAGAAAGGATCATTAATGTGATTTACTGTGGAGTGTCTAAACAACATAAACAAAATTTAACTGTACATTGTTTTTGGATCAGGCGCCGATTGCACTCTCATAGACAATAGAAAACAGCTAGCGGTAATCACTGGTACTTCATACCAGGCTAGACCTTATAAATCCAACATATTTAAGTCAGGATAAATTATACATATATGCAACATTATAAAAAGATCTATATTGTTATCATATACCATAAACTATCTTTATAATAGTTTTAAAAAATCGCTGCATGTCATTCGAAACATGCTTCATTTTTTTAACATAGCTTTGAAACGATATTAAAATGTATATGCGGTAGCTTTTCGACATTGAATAAAATGCACCGTGGTTTCTCGGAATGCCAGTAACTAAGTCGGTCCATAATTTCATGTCGTTACTCAAATTGCAGATAATTTACGTTATATGCATAGTTTGTTCTGGCAAAGGAGATTTAGTGAAAACTAAACTTAGAACTTATCAGGTTATACGAATGGTGATAACGGCCGGGGTGATATATTATTGGGCACTTTTTATGTTTACTTATAGCAAAGAATTTGATTCTAGGCCCCTATATGAAATTATAAATTATGAAATTCATGCCACTATTTCCTTTCGTTCGTTTGAAGATACATTTGTTTTTTGCTTGAACACGAATTTTTGCTGAAAGCTGTGATTTTCATGAATTTCTATAAGAAAGGTACACAATGCAGAATGCAAACACATACCTTATAAGGGAACACCTTTCAGTTCGTTAAGAATTGTCTATAAGAAAAACTCTAAACATCTGCAAATTTTGCGAGCTGATATTGAAATGTTTTTTCTTTAATTTGTACCCGTTAATTTTCGCTATCTGTTTACATGTGGTCAGAGTGTTGAGCACAATCGACTCAATCTCCATAACCTCAATTATATGTTACATGCACTAGCAGGGCACCGTTAGCAAACATAGAACGTAATCGTATGACGAGGAGGGCGTTCGTGGCTCCCTAACTGGCTTTTTCCCCACACGCCCGGCAATGGTCAATGCCTGTGTCCTAAAAGGCCGGACTACCTCGGTCAACTTTGCACTATTTCATGAATATATACGATAGTTACGGTGTCAACGAGTACTTATTTACTGATAATCCAGTTTCGGCTAAATTTATGTAATAAAATATGGGACGATTTCTCAGATTTATTCCCGCGAAAAAACTGGAATCAACGGAGCGAGCAGTGATGGAAGATGGTCAATTTTCCGCTCAATTTCCTCTCAGGTTAAACACCCTGCGCATATTGCTATTATAACGTGTTATTGCTTTACAATTGCACCTTTGATCTCGGGGGAAAACAGCCACAAAACTAACATCTATACAGAAATCTGTTTTGATGGGGGTTCCCTTGATGGGGGCCACTTTAGCGATGTCCGTTTCATCTACAAAAATTGCCATACGTGGCGTGAAAGCAGTAAAAGTTTATTCCTATTTACTTTGTCGGGACTTGTTGTAATCAAGAAATAAATCTCTTGGAACCAGGTATCCTTCTAAAATTACAAAGAAAGATCAAGGTTTTTATTGAGAGAATTTACTTTTTATTTATTTTATGTCAAAATTCGTTACAAAACTATGGTTTTCTGAGCTCGAAATAAAAATCATACTTCAGCTACAGATTGAATTTAACGATAATAAATTAATTAAACTGCTCATTTCATCCAATCTTAATTAAATCACTTTAAATTGTCGCATAATTTTATAAAGTTAATATTGGTTATGTTCGTATTCTTTTGTGACCCTAAAGATATGGGCTGAATTATATAACATTCCCAAAGAAAGGAGGAAACAATTGAAAAGATCGAAATGATTTTATATAGTTTTTATTTAAACAGTACACAGGTTAGATTGGACGGAGGAAAACATTACAACAGATTGTTCCGCAGATTAAGGCAGGTGAAATTGTTAAAACTACAAGGTGAAACATAGAAGCGAAATTTGTTAAAGAACACATCACGTAACATGTAGATGACAAAAACGTCAAAAAGTTTAACACAATTGGTTTGTGGCATTTGGAATCTGGGATGTTTCGCCATACGTCTCCCTACCATGGTAGCTGCGTACTTTAACGTGGTATCGAGAAATGCGTTCGCAAAACGACTCATCCCGATTAAAAAGTGTGAGTGGTCGAATAAAGAGCTTCGTTTTCGCCCTTTTATTTCTGTCTTTTATTTTAGAGTGATACCTGTCGCCTTGCGCACCTTAACACGATGGTGAGAAATGAATGAATTGTGGACAATTACGCCTAAAAGTATAACTGAGTTATTTTTTTTAACTTTTCGATTCAATAAAAGTTTCGCTCTTCTTTCCAATTATTGTATCAAAAGTTTATATCGCGCGTAAACAGATTGTCTGAAAACTGCATGGTTCCAAGTTCAAAGTCACATTCTATTTAATTTACTTTTTATTCCTCGCTTTTTTCGTACATGAAAGCTGGTCTCGCGCCCCACAGCCAAAGTCTGGCTTATTCATAGAAACTATATCGTCTGGGAGCGATCGTCTCGGCTTGGTGAAATCCCGACAACCGTTTATTTAGCAATTCGGTAATGTCCTGTATATTTGCAGCTTCCCTTTTTCAACCCTCACCAAGACAATGAATAATGTAATCATTTTTTTAATAGAAATTGAATATATTTTATCCTAAAAGGGGACAAAGAAAAATCAGTTTACTCAAAGGCTCATGACCGTTGTGTTATGAGACCCCCGTCCACTTCATGAGTGGACAAGGCAAACAAATGATCGGCGAGTAAGTGTTGTTATAGCTCTTCAACGGACAAAGGAGTGAAAATAAAACTTACATATTTCTAGACTTTATCAAAGCAAAAGGAGGATTTGGCTGTAATTACGAAGCCCCTGAAAATTTATCATACTATAAATGTTACAAAGAAGCGTTCAGGCTTCACTTCAATGTTTCGTCTTGGAGAGAAACTTTAGCAAAGGCATAAATTCAGTTGAAGATATCTACTTATTTTCATTATATCAGACTAATAATTGTAAAAACTGCCATCTAAACTTTCTCTCTGTCTTTATTATTTTTAGGCATACTGGTACGAACAATTAGAAACAGTTAGTGAGGCAACGTAGATCGTGTGTAATATTTGCACGGGACCCTCATCAACTTGACGCCTGTTCGACCAATCCGAGCAGGGCTTTCAACTACCCACCTCAGGTAGTCCACCTCTGATTGGCCAGTCCTGTGACACACGTCGGTGAGATCAAAAGGATCACATGATTTGTGTGTATTCGAATTACAAGTTTGTAAACAAATGTAGCCCCATTCACATCGACATTTAACAGCTAGCTGTGGAGAGTTGGGCCACGGAGTCGAGAGTTGAGAGAGACGAGTGAAGTAAGAAGGAACCGCGAATATCGTATACGGTACTTGTGACAGATAGAACTCACGTGAAAACATCTCATAGCTGGGCTCTTATAAAGTTGTCATCGTGTTAAAGTTGTCCTCCCTAAGCTTTCACCACGGATAACCAGGAGGAATTACTCTTATCGGCTGACATGAAGTCTAATCAGCTAAGCATTACACATCTACTCAGTGCGGTGGATAGTGAAATGACTTTGGGCAGTGAAAAAGGGGACCCCACCGAACGACAGTTATCTGTCAAGTTGGAAGATAAAGAACTATGGGGAAAATTCAAGGAGTTTACTAATGAAATGATTGTCACCAAAAACGGGAGGTGAGTGTTTATGTTATTTTATCCCTAAAATCTTATGCGCTTCTCGGATTTCCACTGCATCATTCTAGATACACCCACTTCAGTTATTTACAGTATAAATAAAAGTCGAAATTGCAAGACATTTATTTTATGTTGAGTTGAAAAAACCCCCAACAATATACATGTGTATACTTTCTGAGTTATACCTGCACAGATGACCAGCATGTACAAGTGATATGATTTAACGTACAGGGAAAATGGTACCAGTAGTTCATATAGCGAACAAGACAATCTTAGCATGTTAAATTGTACGAAAAATCATAGGAAAACCACAACTATTCAGCCTAGTATACTTTCCTCAATATTAGTGCAGAAGGTCGGCCTGGGATGAGCGGCCTTACAGGTAAGGTTGAAATACATGGTAAGGTATATGTCCGATATAGACCAGGTGAGATACGGTCCGACCTGTGCATGACGTGTGGTTGACAGAAATTATCACCAGTCCACCTGAGCATCTCAGCGAGTGATGGCGGCTAGGATGATGCAAAAGTCCATCCTATATATATATATATATATATATATATATATATACCCACCCGAATCATCAGCTAGAGTTGTTATGCCAAAGTTTCACAATAACATTATTAGCACATGCTAATTAAATTATTAGGCAATACCTTCACTGTTAAATTCATAAAAAAAAGTTGTAGTTTTTTTAATAGTTCGTTTTCTTCAGTGTTACATAATTGCAATTCTCCCTCGCTTCAGGAGAAATAGATGTTATGACCATTTGAATTTACATTCCTCCAGGAATTTGTGAACTATATAACCCGAATCGCAGGTCTTCGAACTAGTTAGCTGACATATTTGTATTCACTTGTAATATATTTTTCATCAGTAAGTGTTTGATATTTGTATTGCAGAGATAAAACGAACACTATAGATAGTTATGGGGGCATTATTAGGAAATGAGGGTATGCGATTGAGGGGGGAGGGGAGTAGGGTGCAATGTGTAATCGGTAATAAAATTAACAACATGGCTGCCATCAATGCATGTGTACATGGAAAGGCATCCGGAAACAAGCAATAAACTTTCAAAACTGGGGACATTAATCTCTAGGTTACTAAAGGTGCAATTTGAAGAAATGGCAAAAGGTGTGGTAGACCTCCATTGAAGAAGTTCGTAATTTCCATGATACACACCCACCATTATCTTACACACATCCCTCAATATACTTAAGTACAAACTCTACAAACGTGAAAGGCTGGGACAACACTATACTTTGTGTATCAGTTGTGTATATCAAATAATTTAAATATTCACCGGTTTTCTTTAAGATATCCACACAGTTGAAAGGTGTTGAGTTCATATTACTCACACTTCATAGGAAGCGGAAAATATATTTACAATTTCGCTTCCGCTTTCATGACAACTATTTTCACTAATGTACTCTCACAAAACAAAGATATGGAGAAACCCCTTTGAAAAATCATATGTCTCAAACAGCTTTCGAGATATTCTCTCATATCATCTTGAAAGTACATCTTTTTCATGTTATTAGAAGAAGTTAGAAATAAGACGATTATAGAAACGAAGAATATAATTCTCAACTATTTTCACTGCAGAAGCATTTGAAATATACATTTGTCAAACCTAATTAGTAAAGCTGAATAATATTTTTTCTACAATATAGTACCACTGATTATTGTTATAGTACATTTTACTCCATATACTTTAGGTTTTTTTCCCACATATATATAGAGCATTGCCCAAATCAGAGTTATAACACGCTCGTCATGTAAGCGTGTTATCGTTCAGATCTATGATAATATATGTGTTACTATAATGTTGTTAGGACAGACTGTCTATCGAAATCCTTTCACACAGATCACGGTCCCAGCACAGTTTTTAATGAGACGAGCGTGAATGCACTATCCCCGCCCGGTATTAAATGATGAAATATTTTATCTCATGTCTCTTCTCCCTTCAGGCGGATGTTCCCTGTCTTTCGTGTTAGTATCAGTGGGTTGGACCCGAATGCCATGTACACCTTGTTACTGGACTTCGTTCAGGTGGACAATCATCGATGGAAATACGTGAACGGAGACTGGGTGGCCGGGGGAAAGGCCGAGCCCGCCGCCCCGAACTGTGTTTATATCCACCCAGACTCCCCAAACTTCGGGGCCCACTGGATGAAGGAGCCCATATCATTTAGTAAAGTTAAACTGACGAACAAGCTCAACGGTGGTGGACAGGTCAGTATTCACATATGGAATATAATTTCAATAAAAATATTCAAATTTAAATACATATGTAGCTTCAAAGGACACAGAAAATAAACCTAATCAATTTATCAGTACACCGGAAACGAGATGATGGAAACGACGAAAAGGCTTCCTATACCAAATGCAGTCGACCATTTTGGTTCTATCCTGACAGCGATCATGTGCCTGGGGCGTGGGTTTCATTTCCAAATAAAATTCAACCTGAATTTTTCTGTGCTGTAAGAAAGAATGAATTGTCCATCAATAGATAAATATTCCATATTAGATTCATTTTAATTTAAACTCCAAACTCGATTTGAATCTTTTCAAAAGACAGGCATTTCGAAACAACAACAACAACGTTTGCCTCGTAATAGATATGAACATAGTTCAGCTGGTTATGTAACTAACAAAACTGATCCAAGCGCACCAAGAGCATTATATCGATATTGTAAAAAGTAAAACGTAAAAAAATAATTAAAACTTTAAAAAAACGCATGTTACCATGTTTGGTGATGCTTTCAGAGAAATCTAAAAGTAAAATATAACAATGACACTTCTATATGATGAAAATGTCAAAGTTTGTGCATGACAATATTTTCTCAAATTTGAGTGTTCAGTCGAGGTGTGAAATCGATCATTTATGGCCGTATTCCTCCACACAATGTCCTTAGATGTTTGCTGTGATGTTTGCCTGTGGGATATTCCAAGAATGACTGTAGCGTGGAAAACTCCAACAAACAACATTTCTACAACGCCTTTATATTAACCCATATATAGCTGACGTTACATGAGATCTGCACGAACGTACATCAGATAGGATGTGTCAACAGATACTTCATTCTGAACAATAAACTCTTAAACCTAAATCTAAATTTAATGGGCTAAAATTGTACAGTTGTCGCTTTGATGTAAGAAAATGTTGCCACAATCGCCACTATTCATGCATGAAAAATATATTTCCGAAAATGTCACTTTTAACATAGAAATAGAAAAAGGCCCAACTGTGCGCTCAATTTCTATTCGGTTCAATTTGACTGCCTGGATATGAATATGCAGCATATGCAAATATTGAAGATAAAATTCATACTCCTTTCAAAAAATTCCAACCTGGTAATTGTTGGAAATTTTCCGAATGAAATAGCTATAGAAACGGAGGAAACTTTACTTCCACAACACGTGTTTTATGTTGTGACGAAAAGTTGAGTAAAATTTGCTTGAGCTGACCAGAAACATTAAGGTATCACGCGCGCGGCTTGAACTCACCGAAATACGGACACGTTTTATACACATTTAATGGTCAATCTTACCTATAAAAATATATAACTCCACAGGTAAATCAATTAAATTCACTTCATTTTCCCAAATTAAATGTTTTTATTCATACTTAGTGTGAGATTCCGCGTTTGATGTATAAAACGTCTCGTTTTGAGCACGTCTGCTTTGTGAAATATAGTATGTCTATCGGATATAGTATGGTATACTGGAGAAATAGGTGTTGATTAAACAAAAACGTCAGGAGATTGCTGTATCTATATCAGTTATCCTGTATAAATTATGCAAAATATCAGTTATAATCTGTTACATTAGAGAAGAGAAAGCCGACAAACTTAAAATAAAATAAAATATAAATAAACCTTAAGAAGCAATTTCCATGCATTCTGTCTTTCAGCCGGAATTGTGTAGCTATATTTATCATTGTAACCATGGTAACGAGGGCATGAATTCTTGGCATTTGTTTGTAATTAATTGTCGATGTTCGGAAGAAAGAATACATTTACTTTTTATAATGCGGGGCGGGGTACAAATGTGTCAGATAGCGGTGTTTTATATCTTTGACGTTATGCCAATGAATTCTTGTAACAGAATGCTCATGTTCCAGAAATTCTCTCTTTCTTTTCGCCTCCCTTCGCGGGTAAAACTATGTTTTATAAACTTGACAAAGACGACGTTGTTGTTCCGGCCATCAACGATGGATGCTCTAGATGTTTAACACACACAGACGAACACACACTCTGATATATCAGGTTATACAGGAAATCACTATCATGTCTGATACATCATCTTATACAGTTACTTATACAACTAAAATTGCTCTCCCTTAGCTTGTGAAACATGCTTGTGCAGAATTGCTCCACGAATTGTCCTCAATCTTGGTTTAAAGCGTGATGGTTACATGGAAATCTGGGAAAAGGTGTAAAGTGGCATAAACTGGGAGTCCTGTGTTTAAATCTCGCTCTAAATCTTTGTTCTAAAATTTAATATGTTTAATTCTATGGCTAAGGATGTCCGCTGGTCGTCTTAAGACAACTTAACCCAAGCTTCGGACAGAGAATTCTTTTTGCTTGTTTTTGTCCCCTCAGTTGTTTGTCCGCATGCAGGCCAGAGGACAGCGTGAACAAAGTTTCTTGCCCTTTTTACTCACAACTAAAATCCTAAACACACCTTTTTTCATCGCCTATCAAATTTGTATTCAGCTTCAAGCTGTTGGAATATGTATTATCCTACTTTAATTTCGTACCCGCGTTAGCAAATTTAAATCTGAAGTAGTCCACGAGGTCGTAAAATGGTGTTAACTAAGTAATCTTACATGTATATACGGCCATACGTTCAGTTAAACTCCTGTATATTTGAACGTATCAATTTGGCATATTGGCTTTCATTCCCATCTTTTACTTTCTTTCAGATTATGTTGAATTCCTTGCATAAATACGAGCCCAGGTTACATATCGTCAAGGTGAACTCTCGTACTCAGAAGAAAAATATAATGACTTTCAGTTTCCCAGAAACACAGTTTATTGCAGTCACAGCCTATCAGAACGAGGAGGTAAGGCTAATTAGATAAAACATTCAAAGGCTACAATCATAGCTTAGTCTATCAGGGTTCTTACATTTGCGGTATTCCCTAAATGGTCCATTAAGTTCAAACTGGGGCTCATAGAAACACTACAACTGAAATTTAATTAGAGATAATCACAGAAAATTAGACTAATTTGATCTCATGATGGTATTTGGATGTTAAATTTAAACTTTGTTCTTTTCTGTCTTGTTGAAATAAATAGAGTTTAGACAGCCGTGTAGATATTATTAGATAATGTAATAACTGGACAAATGTATCTGACCTCATAAAGATGTCCTAATTACTATAGCGCTTTTGTATGGAACTAAGGGACCAGAAACCCCGTACCTGTTCGTACGATCATTTATACGGGTGTATATACCATGATTGCAATAAATCAAACAGCTAACGAGCTTCTCTTTCACACCTCCACATATTCGTCCCACCCCCGTGCCAGACACTCCCTACTAGGGGTGGGTGGTATGGGCTGGGACCGGCCGTTTATATGTTGAACATTATAGTGCTATCTCGCCAAGTGCGTGAAGGTGGTGTCTGTGTGCAAAACCATACAAAAGGACCATACAAGATTTATCAATGTTAGAGGACATTAGTTCAACACCTATTTGGATTTACCTTTCTTCTCATAACCATTGCTGTTTGACAATTCAGATGTCTATATTATAGACAGTTGAAAAGAGTACACGCTTTTCTTATTCTAAACTCCCTATTGCCACAGACGGCATTAGAATAAAATTGGCGACGATCCGGGAAATTCGGAGTTGGAATGCGACCACCGGGTTGTCCAAGCAACCGCCTAACCATCTGGACTCACTCTGGTATCCCAGACAAATGCAGAATGTCGGTTCGGTCCAGTGCACTCTTTTTGTTACATAATCGTTGAACGTGTGTTTAGCAGTCTACGCTAAGAGATCTTGTATATACTGCTGAAACAATAGGTGTAAAAAAAGGCAATTTACCTGATGGGACACTCCCCAAATGAAATCCCACATAATTCACTTATCCAGTCCATTCTTATTCTTTTTTTTCCTACAGATTACGGCACTTAAAATCAAACACAATCCGTTTGCCAAAGCTTTTCTCGATGCCAAGGAGAGGTACGTTCTACACTGAATGGACCCGAATAGGACCTGCTTGTATTCCATTATAGAACAGAATAACGATACTTCTTGATATTGGTTAATTCATTCAAAGGAATACATTAGGACCAGCGTGTTCATTCTTCAATTTCCGCATATTCAGTGTTTATCAGGTTAACAAAATTTTACTTGGACAAATACGAAAAGTTATGAAACATAAATTGATTGAAATTTACCATTAATAACACTGTCTTCTTGTAAACGATTGATGTCTTATCGAAAAAGGGACTGGCTTCATACCATGTTTCGTTTCCCCTGTATAAAGCTACGTTGAACAGTTCGCTCGTATGTCCTGATGCTAAATGCTAATTAGAATTCCGGAAATGAATATCTAGCCAAATTGGCAATACATTGGGGTTTAACTGTTTGAATGCATGTGGATCAAGGTTGTGTATTCTGTACATTCTTTCTACCACCAGGCCCGACCAGAGAGATTTTGTGGAAGAAAGCGACACTCAGAGGACGCTGTCCCATTGTAAGTAGCTACATATCTGCAGGATTTCTTCATTTATTCTCCGCAGACTCGACTAGAATTTCTGATGTCTGTATACGCTGGCTAGATTAAAAGGGAATTTAGGGAAAATTGACAATTGTCAAAAAGAAATGCAGTCGTACACTACAGAGTAAAGGATAGTGCTGACCTCCGTCAAACGAGTAGACCACCGTGGTGCGTTGAAGAAACAAACCACACAAATACGCTAATGATATATCATTTTGCTTGAATTTGCTGAGTTATTGTCTGTCCAGTGCCAATGAACCACGAATTGAACAGTCTATATAAACCCCATGCTAAATGTATATTGAATACCGTTAAAATTAGTTCATATCAAATGACGATCGCCTAGGGAGTATACAGGGTGGTTTAGAACCCATATCGTTGTCACGGTGGAACCATATAGCGGTTACTGTAGAGACATATGGCGGTTACTGTAGAACCATATAGTTGTCACTGTAGAATCATGTGGCGGTTACTGTGGAACTGTATAGTTGTCACTGTGGAACCATATGACGGTTACTGTAGAACCATATCGTCACTGTAGAACCATATAGCGGTAGTGTAGAACAATATCATTTTCTCTGTAAAATCGTATGACGGTTACTGTAGAACCATATCGTTGTCACTGTAGAACAATATGGCGTTTAATGTAGAGCCATATTGCTGTCACTATAGAACCATATCGTAGTCACCGTAGAAGCATATGGCGGTTACTAAAGAAACACATGGTGCATCACCTTACCATAACCCATATCTCCGAAGTAGATAATCACTAAACCGTCTCACTTCAGCGTATTGTTCGTTGGTCTCTATTTGCCCTGGCCGAATTGGAGTGTACCGCAGCTTAGATGGGGGGTTGGAGTGGTGAGGGATGATTCCACACAAAAGTAAAGCAGGCGTCAAATAATAATATAATTTGTTCATTTTTGTTTGGTCGTGGGTTTGAATCCGACATGTATTATTATTATTAGTTTCTTGGTATCTCATTTGCAGGAGTCTGCATGTACTTCTTCAACATTTTTCACGCAAAACTGCCATGTACAGAAATGAAATAATTCAAGAGTGAGATCACATAAGAAATATTGAACTGTAGTTTAAGGAAGATATAGTTTCATATACTGTATGTGGTGTTAGCGACATTTTCCCACGAAACACTTAGAATCTGAAGTGTTGATCAGGCCAGGTTTGAACCGACCTGACGGGATTTCAAGCCGTTTTAGAGCTCATGCGGACACACAGTAAACTAGCATTTGGCATCTCCGTTTGTCTGTGTAGTAGTAACTTTGAACAAACTTCTATCATGGGAAAACAAAACTTTTCAGAGTAAATTTGCACAAATCAGTTCTGGACGGGACTAGCTCGTTCCGTGTGTAAAATTTTCTCGTTTTTTGTCACGTATTTGTGAAGTACTTTAGATAATAGATTCGGACAGTTAGAGCATCCCATTGAGCCGTCCCTGCTGCACTCCCATCGACAAACTATCAATGAAAACCACTCTTAAACAGATCTAAACGGAGAGCAGCATTCACTTATTAGAGAGAACGAGAGTCAGCGATAAACCCTACTTTAATAACAACAAATATATATCACGAAGAAATTGCCTATTCATTATTGATGCTGTTTCTTCGTCCAAATCTAGCTTCATTGTGCCTTACATCAAAGCTAAGATGTATCGTCAATTCAATCCACTTTCCCATTTGTATTAAGACGTACAATTTGTGATTCTCGCAAGTCATATACATACACATGAATATTCATTTATTACCGTTTTAATTGTTGATTTCCCCAACCCCGTTTATTTTGTCAAATGAAGTATATATCTGATATAAAACCAACTGAATTTTAGTATATCGTGTAAATGACCGTGTTTTTTTCTATTGGACAGTAACGGGTACATGGTTTATACCTCCGGGAGGACACAGTCTGGTACCACCTCCAGCACACCAGTTTGCTAACGCCCTCAATCTCACCAACTCGCACTGTGAAAGACTAGGTCTGCGAAACCACCGTCCATCACCCTACCATAACCCATATCATCAAAGACGATCACCACCACATGGTAAGTCATTGGAATGGTTAAATATTGAGTCAATCAAAGTCCCCGAAGAATTATTAAATATCCTAAAATATTCACGCGTCTAATTCCACTTATGTCACAGCTATTGGGTTCGTTTAAGCACCATATAGTCAAGATTTTCATGGTAAAAAAGAACTGTGCTTACCAAAACATGACCTAGGGCTTTGTCGGTCTGACCACATCTCGTGGCGAATTCCTGAATGTTTATCTTGATCAAAATGAACCTGACTCGCGATCAGGATCACTTCTGGTCACAAACCACCATTGCATTGTTTGGGGTCCAAGATTATAATCAGGACTTTTACTTCCAGCGAACATTGATTCATTTGTTCATTATACCTCACTGAACCAAAATGGATTATGATGTATTTTAAAACGTTTCTATAATATTTGACTTTCAAAACCACATTTCCAAATTTGAATAGGAAAAAATCTGGGCCAGTTTGATTGGCCACCTTCAGAATTTGCCATAATGGTGTCGGGCGGAATGACCCTATCTCTGGTGGTCTTATCTCGAACAAATGGTGGGAAATGTATGCTGAATTTTCTATATGTTTGAGTGGAAAGGTCAGGAAACCTGGTGTGGTGGGTCATTTGTGGTGGCGAATATTAGGGCGTATAGTTTTCTGAAGATGTACTCAGCCAATTTATTACATATTAAGTAAGGCCGTTTCTTTAGTGGTTTAAAACCTGTATCCATAAAATGAAAATCAGACTTTCTCCCTTGTCGCATGTGTCTGTCTCTGGGAAAGGCACAGAGTCATAGATAAATTTATTTATTTTCAGAAAATTTGTCACTTGTCCAGGCTGAATAGAATGTTTTCAAGCCTAGATGTATATATTTTAGTCTATTGAGGGTTTACAGCCCAAACCTAATATTATATTAATACTTAAAATGATTTGAGTTAGTGCGTCAGCACAGTAATTTCTAAGCCGTTCGTGGATAAGCAATAAACTCTATTCTATGAAAATATTTATTCGGAAACTATTTATTCTGTGAAATTATTTATTATGATTTGGTCATAACAATGATATTGGAATCTGAATAGGTTTACTCATTTATAGATCACAAACCACCATTGAATTTATTGTAATTAGGACTTGGCCGGTGAACATTGATTCGTCATTATACCTAACTGGACCAGAAATGGATTGTGATGTATTCTAATCCTATCTGGTCTGCGTTTTTTGGGACCTGTCCAGGCCTGGGGAGGGGCCATTTCGCCCCCCCCCCCCCGCCCAATTATTTTTCTTACCCCTTGAGCTATTACTTACCACATTATATCCTTCGGTCAAACTCTAGCAGAAAATGCAAGAAAAATCCAAGATGGTCACAGTGATGACGTGACAGTGACGACATTTTCAAAAACGGTATTTTTGGGTCAGATTTTTCGAATTTATCATTTATACAATTTCTCCGCAAACAATGCGTGATAAATTAGTAAATATTAATCTGATGTGAAATAAAATAGTTTTTGCTCGTTTTTCATCACGGAAAAGCAGAAAGTTTGAAGAAAAATGACAAAAACATCAATTTTTTTTGGTACTCCACGTGACCGCCATCTTGAATTTACCCATGATCATCTACTCGGAGGGAGGGGGTATGCAAATAGGCTCAAAATGACCCCAATATGATAAACTATATAGTCACGGAGTGTCAGCTCTCTTTTTTTGTCGTTCCGGAGATAGCACAGAAATTTTGGTAGGGTGGAGGCATGTTGCCTCCCCCCCCCCCCTTCACCAGGCATGGTAGGGTTAAACTGTTTCTGTATAATATTTGACTTCAAAACTATTAACACCACCTTTCAAATTTCGATAGGAAAAATTTGGGCCAGTTTGATTGGCCAGCTCCAAAATTTACCATAATGGATTCGGGTTGGATGGCTCCCCACTCCCCCGCCCCCTTCTGGTGTTCTTATTTCGAAAACATGGTGTGGAATGTAGACTGAATTTTGTATATCTTTGAGCGGAAATGTCAGGCTACCTGGCGGCGAAAATTAAGCAATATAGTTTTCTGAGGATGCGCTCGGCCAATTTGCTTCATATTAAGTGAGGCCGTTTTTAGTGGTTTGTGATCCTAAGATACTTGGAAATCTACCTGGAAATTCCTTCCCATAATATTTATCATTATAAATGAGATTTACAAAATGAACCTTATTTTCTCTTGCGAGTAACCAGAATTTATTTGATTTTATATTCTATGATTGCATGAATTTAAGTAATGAGAATACATTTTTCATGTACAGCTGTCCCAATATATATAATTAGATTTTTCCAAACACGTCATATATTCTCAAATTCTTACGGCGGATTCTTTCAAAGTTGTTTAGTATTTACATATTAATTTTGTTCATTTTTGGATTTCACGGAATATGTCATCTTAAAATATTCTAAAATATTTCCAAATAAATTATCCTACAACTAACAAGATTCTTTGATTTCGTTTAGCAACACTAAACCTACATTCTTAAATCATTAAAAGTACCCCCAGACCTAAACCAATCTACTAGTATCCGCCTCTTTGTTATACAAACTGTAATGTCGGTGTCTTAGTCAGTTGGACTGAAATGAACTTCCTTAGTGGTCCAGTATATTAAGTTATTTACCTCAAAGCCATATGGGCTCATCCACCCTCTTGGGATGTTCTCTTTTGTATCCACGTGTGTGTGTTTAATATTGCTTAGGTAACCTGCTTAGTCGTCACAATATAGAACAACTTTAGAAGACTGTTCTTTTCTACCTTGTTTGTAAGACCTTCAAAGACCAGGTACTGTTAAAGCTGATGCCATAGAAAAGCAATCAGGTTTAAGTGTCTCTTTGATGTATACCGCCATGGCCGGGAAGGGACGTCTCCTGTTCAGTCCACCGCCATGCCTGGCTGCCGATGCTTTATTCTGATGGTTGCTATTTTGTTAAAAATTAATCTTAAATAGACAATACAAACTCTCGCATCAAGCTATGGCCAAACATTTATTTAAGCAACTAATTTGGGATTAAAGACATCGAGACGTCAAAAAACATACGAGACCATTGTACACCTTGAAACATGTGTTTGCGAAAGCGTCTGGTATATGACGTAAATTACGTTTTGGCTACGAAAGAAAGGGTGTTCTGAGGAACGCACAGTTTTGAAAACACGACAGATGTCCTGGGCTTGTTGCTGAAATTGGACAAACATTCAGGTGATCAATGAAGTTCTGAAGAAGTCACTTGGCATTCAGGTGATCAGAGGTTCAGAAGAAATTTATCATTTAGGTGCCCAAAGAGGTTCTGACGAAGTCCATTAACATCGAGATTATGGACAATTTTGAAGAACTTTAGTAGGCATACTTATTTCTGATATAGACTGGTTAATTTCATGCCTTCCATTCCAATACCTTGAAGATGAAGAACAGGAGCTAGAAAATGAGGTGACAATGAAACGCACCATTGATTAACACATCATCAACAGATGATTTAAATTATTTCTGTTCTGATTTTCCTTTTCTGTCTTTTAGGGGGGTTTCCAAGAGAGGTTATTCCGAACATCCCCGGTTTGAACATCACCGACAATTGGCCTCATATGTCTGCGAGTGGACACGGCATGTTGCCGACCAATACGAATCCACAGGGACAATACGGCGTCTGGATGACCGGACCTGTAGGAAATCTCTCACCCAATCAAAGTTGTGCAATGCCTTATCTGCGGACCTCAGCACCATATACTCTACCAACCACGTCATCCGTAACAAGTGTGTCCGGACCTACACTGTCCTCATCACAACCTTCATTTATAGAACATCCATGTGATCTAGGTTCATTTGCACCTCCGTCCAGAGACTCTTCACGGTCAAACTGGAGTCCTCTCACTCCGCCACCCATCTGAATGCCTCAGACACTGTGATATAAGACATTTAATATGTATCTGTTTATGGGTTCATGAAATGCTATGCAACGCGCATGACAGTGTTCAAATCGAAAGTGCACCCTACCGCCCAAAGGCATGTCGGGTAATGTTAAATGGGATGAAGTACTTTGGACGATCATTGTCTCCAATTAATACATAATTGATGCGAACCCCTCATATGGTTCCTTAACAGCTGTTCACCAAAGGCCAGTGTTATACTTATTTCCAACCAGACATCGGAAATTTCGAAAGAATATTTCGAAACTGATTGAGAGAACCATGCTAATTATATCATTATATATATTGTTTGTTTTAATTGTTTAATTGTTAAATCAGAGGCCACGGAATTTCAGAATGGAAATTATGTTAAGCTCGAATCCTACTTTGGTAAATGGTATTTGGCGATTCGTGTCTTAATGTCTTAGTTTATTTTTACGCATTGGCTGAATTTAACAATTTTAACCTGGCCAGGTGCGAAGGAACATGACATGAGAGACGGTGGTTTAATTGTTTAGACACCTTCGAGTTTTAAGGATGCAAGAGAGAGTTAGAGAGTTTGTTACATTCTTAATGGGGAAAGGTGTGCTTTTTGGCGTGCAATACAGACCTCGTGGGCTAGCTGAACAAACGAGAAGCACAGTGAGCGGACCACAGGTGAAATTTGTTCAGGTGTGCTGAATAAACAGATAGTTGGCTGTGGTTGACAGACTCAGTTGGCCAGGCCAGTGCTGGAGAGGGCTAGCCCGCTCGTTACATGTGACAACGACCAGGGACTATCCAGCTATCGTCCATTCCGTACGTGTGGTCGGCCAGCAGTCATGCCGCGCCAACTAAATAAAGAGTTTCTCCGATTTGAAATGACGTTTAATTCCAATTAAGCCGTGTGCGACACTGTAGGACCGATGGTCACAGCTAGACAACTCGTGTTTAAGGCTACCTCTAACCTGAAGTTCACCTTAGAGAATCCATGACGATTTATTACCACATTTCCAACATATATGTTAATTATTGCATGGTATAACAAATTAAAGACAATTGCTAAGTTTAATTTGTACATTCTTAATGTGCAACTTGGATATTCAATTATCTACAATCTGGCAGCAACGATCACCAATACATACTCACATAGTATACGAGTGAGGCTGGTTATGACGTCAGAGAGGTCATTCATAGCATGGTTAGGATAATATCAACGTAAGCGTTGTATATTTCTCTGTAACATGATAACTGTATATAAGTGGTTTGTAATATTTCCTTGTATATATAGTGGCACCTCGTGCTATACTCGAGCTCGGTTCTATTCCGGCCATACAGTTTCCCTTCTCAACACCATACATGTAGATCCCTTATCATTCTTTAACCTGTATAAGTTATTTTTTCTTCTGAGTCCCTTTGTACATTTTGCCACCGCTCATCAAACGTTACAAATATAGAGTATTTTGTATCTACAAATCTGTGTAAATAGTAAAAGATCCTCCTACTAAAGCTGTTCTGTGTGTGTGTTCTTTTCTCCGCTTGCCTTCATATAGTGTTTCTATGGTCTTTCTGGTGTCAAGCTAAATACGGGCTCTAGCAGAATAACTGTACCATTTGTATCCGGCCGCAGTCCGTTACTTTTTGTTTGCACCCTTCTAAAGCCCTGTATTCACCTTTGATAAATTACATATTTGCCGACAGCGGGTCAAAGAAAGCCAACCAAGATTTTTCTACGTGCGCCGTCAATGGCTGTAGTGAGGGTGTAGCCGGATTTTAACCAAACCTAAGGTAATTGCCTGATCGATGTCAAACGCTACCTTACCAAGCCGCTTTGCCTCCGGGATTCAACCGAACAAGGTTACCTTCGGGTCCCTTCATTCTGTTCGTCTCCACTGAAGTTTATCTTTGAAACATTTTAAATGAGATCCAGTTGTTACACGTGAAGCTCCCGTGAAAAGAAAAGCTATGAATACGTGTTAGGACCATTCCTAGTTTCGCAGGAACCAGGAATACTTTCCGCTAAACTAAGAGGACAAACGAGCCCTGTTCTGATGTGTGTGGTCTATGGATGACCTGTTGCTCATGTCAAGGCCAAGATATCTTCATCAGTATTCTGACCGCCAATGTTCCCCTTAATTATACCCTTCTCAACTTCATTGTATATTAATAGCATTGTTCTCACACACGTTTTCTTCAGAAGATGTTTTTTTACAGAACTTGATTACAGAGCTCTCAACCTGTACAAATTAACTTCGGAATTGGTCTTCGAAATGAAAACGAGTGAGCTTTACTATTCCAGGATGCCATATTTTTTGTGGTTGACTATGATAGAATCCGTAATACGATGACAGCTATGACTTTTTCCGTTCTAGGTAATAATGTATCAGAACGGTCTGCAAAATGGTGTAAACGTATCACGCCTATTAGCCTTTGTTAGAGCTTGCAAAAAAAAACAAACAAAAACAAAAAAAAAACAAAAAACATTTGAATCCTCGCCAAAATTAAGGCGGTTGCAGACGAATTCAAATTGACGTCTACTGCGCATGTTTCTGCGCATCTACCAAAATAGCGATATTCCATGGAAAAGGAAAATGTAAGCTATTTAGATAGCCGTTTTAAAAGAATTTTTGAAATGGATAGTGTGTATCCCAAATTTCTAGGCAATATGACCTCAACGAAGTAACGATGGCGAGCTAACTTAGCGAAATCAGGATAATTTGGCCTTTTACCATGGTTTCCATGTTGACATCCTACTGTCTTGAATAGAAGTCTGGTGACCCCAAATTTTTAAAAGATTTTCCGATTCAGCATTTTTCCAGAGAACTATTGAGGCATTTTGGAGAAAATGGCATTTTTAACTTCATAGAAAATATGAGCCTTTTCTATGAAAATATAGGCATTTAAAATAGAATTCCTATCTAATACCATATATTGGAGTAGGGTTTAACCATTATAGTACACCATATAAATTCTTAGATTATGCAAAAATAAGCCTGGTGGCCCCTAAATATTATCCTTTATTTCGAATGTTGAAGGTTTGCGCTACCTCTTTTTGAATTACAAGAAAAATGACATTTTATTTTCAAGTTGTCTTGAACCCCCTTGATGTATTACTAAAAGAACCGACTAATAGCACAACACATATTCATGGGTCTGTGGCACCTCCTAACATTATATGTAGCATAGGGGATTATAGGGGAAATATAGCATAACGCCACTCCTCTATGGGGGTGGGGCAATACAGCATAACCCCACTCCTCCATGGGGGTGGGGTAATACAGCATAACCCCACTCCTCCTTGGGGTTGAAACAATACAGCATAACCCGACTTCTCCATGGGGGTGGAGTAATACAGCATAACCCCACTCCTCCATGGGGGTGGAGCAATATAACATAACCCCATTCCTCCATGGGGATGGAGCAATACAGTATAACCCCACTCGTTCATGGGGACGGGGCAATACAGCATAACCCCATTCCTCCATAGCTCCACTTCTTCATGGGGGTGGGGCAATACAGCATAACCTCACTCCTTCATGGGGGTGAGGCAATACAGCATAAGCCCACTCCTCCATAGCCCCACTCCTCCATAGCCCCACTCCTCAATGGGGGCGGGGCAATACAGCATAACCCCACTCCTCCATGGGGGTGGGGCAATACAGCATAACCCCACTCCTCCATAGCCCCACTCCTCCATGGGTGTGGGGCAATACAGCATAACCCCACTCCTCCATGGGGGTGGGGCAATACAGCGTAACCCCACTCCTCCATGGGGGTGGGGCAATACAGCATAACCCCACTCCTCCTTGGGGGTGGGACAGTACAGCATAACCCTATTCCATGATGTTTAACACTCCTACGCGACAGATTCAGTATTAGTCTACCTTAAGGCTTTTCACAAAAAAAAAAAACAACTTTCAAATGCTATGATGAAAAATTAAATCATATTGTTGATATAAATGTTAAAATCATATCACTGATTGTTTACTAATGCATATCTGGCTATTCGGATATTTTTCGGTAAAGGAATCTTATCTCAAAATAACGGCGCAGGTATACATACTCATTAAAATAATGAATACATTCTCAAGATTGTCACCATGATTGATTCTAGGCCTGCTGCCATAACGTCTGTTTAGTACTTGGATCAGCTGCCACTGTAGTATTCAGTTGGACTAGGTCCAAACCCATACCACTAACTCTTGGCCCATGTCCCACTCACACGCAGGGTTCGGTTGGATCATTTCTCTCGCAAACATTCAGGGGACTTGTGAAGTCGTGTTAGTCCATTAAGAATACAAAACAAGCACAGAGTAAGACATTTAACGAAGGGATGTTTTCCTGGATAAATCAGCTAAATGTGCGCAGTAAATATATAGGAAATAATGGCCATGAACAGTGTCCAAGATAACTCACCCTCATGTATCTGGGGGACCAGTTTCCACACTCTATAGTACGAAAACCGAGTATAGTGCATTGTTAGAACGATTTTGCCAGAAACATGGATAACTGGATTGATTGGCTGGGTTATCACTCACATTTTATATTGGATCAGTTTAGCTTCAGTGTTTTCTTGGATCAGTCATCACACGAGTACGTTCATTGAGTCTTATATCAGGCGTTTCATTGAAGTTTTCCCTCGTCAACTCATTGGTAGGCGTTCTCCCGAGGACGTCCTTTCTGACTGTTCTTCCGAATACATCCTCGTCCTGACTGTTCTCCCGAAGACGTCCTTGTTCTGGCCGTTATTCCAATCCAAAGATGTCCTTGTTCTGACCGTTCTCCCGAATACGTCCTCGTTCTGACCGTTCTCCCGAATACGTCCTCGTTCTGACCGTTCTTCCGAAGACGTCCTCGTTCTGACCGTTCTTCCAAAGACGTCTTCCTTCTGACCGTTATCCCGAATACGTCCTCGTTCTGACCGTTCTCCCGAAGACGTCCCCGTTCTGACCGTTGTCCCGAAGACGTTATCGTCCTGATCGTTCTTCCTCCAAAGACGTCTTCCTTCTGACCGTTATCCCGAATACGTCCTCGTTCTGACCGTTCTCCCGAAGACGTCCTCGTTCTGACCGTTGTCCCGAAGACGTTATCGTCCTGGCCGTTCTCCCGAAGACGTCCGCGTTCTGCCCGGTCTGCGGAAGACGTTCTCGTTCTGATCGTTCTCCCGAATACGTCATTGTTCTGATCGTTCTCCCGAAGATATCCTCGTTCTGACCGTTCTCCCGAAGACGTCCTCGTTCTCACCGGTCTCGCGAAGACGTCATCGTTCTGACCGTTTTCCCGAAGATATCCTCGTTCTGGCCGTTCTTCCGAATACGTCCTCGTTCTGACCATTCTCCCGAAGACGTCCTCGTTCTGACCGTTCTTCCACAGACGCCCTCGTTCCGACCGTTGTCCCGAAGACGTCGTCGTTCTGACCGTTTTCCACTTCATTGTTGCACAATCCCTCATTCCCATGCTTAGTTTTTTATTAGTTCTCAGTCAAGATCTGATTAGGCTCTTCATCGAGTGCTAGACTGGGTCATCGAGTGCTAGACTGGGTCATCGAGTGCTAGACTGGGTCATCGAGTGCTAGCCTGGGTCATCGAGTGCTAGACTGGGTCATCGAGTGCTAGACTGGCTTGGTTTCTCAAGTGGGAGTTTTATTGAATAGCTTCCAACTATGGTAATGTATTTTATTTGATGACTTTTCAATCGATTACTTTATTGGATGTATTATCAATCGAATGCTTTATCGGACGAAAGCTCTCTGTTGGATGAGTTCTCGATCGAGTGCTGTATTAGATGGTGCTCGATACTTAGGTTCTGACTACAATGCTTCTCAGGATCGACCTGTCTGTTGGGTGCATCCTTACTCGAGTGCTTTATTGGTCGTGTTCTCAACCGACTGCTTCATTGAGTGTGTTTTTTTAAATCGAGTATTCATCGAGGGATCTGTTGAGTGGGTTTTCAATCGAATACTCTATTGGGCGTGTTCTCAGTTGAGTGATCTATTGGATGTGTTCTCAAACGAATGTTCTATTGGACGTGTTCTCAGATGAGTGATCTATTGGTCGTGTTCTCAGTTGAGTGATCTATTAAACGTGTTCTCAGACGAGTGATCTGTTGAGGCTGTTCCTAATCGAGACCACTATTGGGCGTAGGCTCCTGTGAGTTATCTGTGTAGGGTGTTCTTTTGCAAGTGATCTATTAGACGTGTTCTCAATCGATTGCTCTAATGGGCATGTTCTCAATCTACTGGCCGAGTCCGCAGTCAAGGACTTTTTAAACTTGATCTCAGCCGAGTATTCTATTGGGTGCGTTTTCAGCCGAGTGGTTACTTGTTCCCAATCATACTCTATTAATTCCCAACATGTCCGCAATCGAGTGCTTCATTGGACATGTTCCCGGGCGTATTCACAATGAAGTGCTCTAGATAGCATCATTAAGCCAATGTCTATAGCCGGTAGCATTAACAGCATGTTGTCTGTAATCGACATCATTAACGTCATATTTTCCAGTCGGTAGCATTAAAGTCATCTTGTCCAGTCGGCATCATTAACCCAATGTTGTCTAGCCGCCATCATTAACGTTATGTTGTCTAACTGTCATCATTAACGTCATGTTGTCTAACCGGCATCATAAACGTCATGTTGTCTATAGCCGGTATCATTAACGTCATCTTGTCTTTCGCCGTCATCATTAACATCATCTTGTCCAGCCGGCAGCATTAACGCCATGTTGTCTAGCCACCATCATTAACGTCAAGTTGTCTATAGCCGGCATCATTAACGTCATGTTGTCTATAGCCGGCATCTTTAACGTCATGTTGTCTATAGCCGGCATCATTAACGTCATCTTGTCTATAGCCGACATCATTAACGTCATGTTGTCTATAGCCGGCATCTTTAACGTCATCTTGTCTATAGCCGGCATCATTAACGTCATGTTGTCTATAGCCGACATCATTAACGTCATGTTGTCTATAGCCGGCATCATTAACGTCATGTTGTCTATAGCCGGCATCAATAACGTCCTGTTGTCCATCCGGTATCATTGAAACTAGATGGGAGCTCTTTCACTGAGCATATTTTTTAAAAACGTACTTGCATTACTGTGGTTATGCGATGGAAATTTTGTGGTCATATCCTTTTATCACGCATTGATAAAAGCATAGCTATATCAAAGAAGATAGGCCACTTACGAACTGAAATAATGGACTTTAATGAATTAAAACGCGGTTGATTACCTATATATATATCCCCCAAAAAAATATTATCATGATTATTGCAGAAACTGATTCACCAGATATATAACATCACCAAATACACCATCACCAGGTCTATAGCATCACCAAACATCTCATCACCAGGTCTATAGCATCACCAAACATCTCATCACCAGGTATATAGCATCACCAAACATCTCATCACCAGGTCCATAGCATCACCAGACATCTCATCACCAGGTGTATAGCATCACCAAACATCTCATCACCAGGTCTATAGCATACCCAAACATCTCATCACCAGGTATATAGCATCACCAAACATCTCATCACCAGGTCTATAGCATCACCAACCATCTCATCACCAGGTCTATAGCATCACCAAACATCTCATCACCAGGTATATAGCATCACCAAATATCTCATCACCAGGTCTATAGCATCACCAAACATCTCATCACCAGGTCTATAGCATCACCAAACATCTCATCACCAGGTCTATAGCATCACCAAACATCTCATCACCAGGTCTATAGCATCACCAAACATCTCATCACAAGGTCTATAAAACCACTTCAAAGGATAAGTGACGCTTACATAGGAAATACTCCCTTAGATGTTACGTTAGTGAAACCAAAAATTATTTTTTTCAATTCTGCCCAACAATCTGTTTCGTATAGATAAAATGACCAAGTTTTATACTCTAAACCTTCACAGTAAAAAGTGACGTAAACAGCATTTGAAATGTGGTTTTCGTCTGTTTTTGGCTTTCGTATACATTTTAGCATGGACAATATATCTAAAATATGACATCTTGAATCAAAATAATATTTCGACAGAAATAAACAGGCAGATATGATAGAATATCAGGGCAGATATCTGTTTCAAGATGTCGTATTTTAGATATATTTAAAAAAAATCCTTGATCAAATGTATTCGAAAAAGCTAGAAAGCCCAATTTCAAGTATTTGATGTATACGATGCGATGGCACGATGCGATGATACGATGGTACGATGCGATGGTACGATCACACAATGCGATGATACGATAGCACGATGCGATGATACGATGGTACGATGGAAATTTCTCCATCGTACCATCTCATCGTGCCATCGTACAATGGTGGATGGAGGGTGTCTGGTTCCATGCTGCTTCAAAGATTTATTCTTTGAAGTAGCAGGAACGCAACTTGGCTGGGTGGTGCTTAGTTAATTGGTTCGTCGCGATATAGCTGAAATATTGTTGAAAGTGACGTTAGATTCTATTCACTCACTCACATCATCGTACCATCGTACCATCGCGCTTCGGAAGAGTTACCCAAGTCACTTGATCAAACGAAAGTCTCGCGCAAATAAGTTATGTTAATTGATTTTTAATTGCTTTCATGTTACTTTCGCGTTATATTTGAATACACACCATGATTTCATCGTACCATCGTGCCATAATACCATCGTATCATCGTACCACCGTACCATCGTATCACCGTATCATCGTACCATCATGCCATCGTATCATCGTACCATCGTGCCGTCGTATCACTGTACCATCGTGCCATCTTACCATCGTATCATCGTACTATCGTAACATCGTGCCATATACGTGATGACACGATGGCACGATGGTACGATGACACGATGGCACAATTGTACGATGGTACGATGAAATGACGGTGTGTATTCAAACATAACGCGAAATCAATTAAAAATCAATTAATATATGGGCGTGACTTTCGTTTGATCATGCGACTTGGGCATCTCTTCTGAAGCGTGATCGCACGATGATACGATGGTGCGATGAGATGGTACGATGGTACGATAGAGAAATTTCCATCGTACCATCGCATCGTACCATCGTATCATTGCATCATGTCATCGCATCGTACCATCGCTCCAGTAAACATAGGGCGATGGAACGATGATACGATATGGCAGATATCAGCCACCATGCTTATAGCCTGCAGGTCCCTCTTCGAGTCTATTCGGAACATCGAGCAGTGAAGGTTTCACTACTAAAGGATATGTAACCCTGTTGAAGGGAGGTAACTCTAGTAAGGCCTGAATTATTTAAATCTAAGAGAGAGAGAGAGGAAAATTTACCGTCCCTACAGAATCACTCACTCACTCATTTCCTCATTCACTCATCCTCCCACATTCTCATTCACTGAATCACCCACTCACTCACTCATTTCCTCATTCATTCATTCACTCACTCACTCACTCACTCATCAACTCACTCAATTCCTTTCTCAATGACTCACCCAATCCCTTACTCACTTCCCCACTCCCTTAATCGGCTTGGCTCGATTCGAGAGCTCAAACAAATTTGAACATCTGTCCAAAGGATTTTTTTCCTCTACAATGGCTGAACTTAATTAAACATGAATGTCACCATGACAGAATATACTCTTTCGGTTGATAGCTTTCTTATAGTAAGCTTTCTTATATTGAATTTTTTGCATATTGTTTCTTAAATTTTGATGCGTAAAATTCGTGTGAACTGCCAATGTAACACTTGGAATATATAAACAGGAGCCAGATCCTACATTCAGTAGATAACCGTCATACATGAAAAAATATTCACGTCTATAATCGAAATATCTTTTTTTATATATATGAGATCATTACGCCAAATCACCAAACATCTTATAAAGCTCCTATTTATTTTGCAAACTGTAAGTCTGAAGATAGATTTGACAAATAATGTGAACCTATTTTATGCAGATTATAAAAGTAAAAACACATTAGAAATCCAACTGCATTCTCACAACTTTGCCGAACGAAATTTGTAAAGTCTGAAGACAACTAGATTACAAAATAATTTAACCACATCTTATGCGTAGCCTCAAGACCTTGGCGAACGAAACTAAGTAATTCTGCGTATAATCAATGTGTGTTAACAGATTTCGACAATTTAAAAAAAAAAAAAATTCATCTATTTACAACCTTTATGGAATCCGATTAACCGGCGTTCGTGTAACTACAATATTTCGCAATTTTGTGCAAAAGGATTCCAAGGTTTTAATAATGCGTACTTTTATATTCCTTGTATATTCATCTATCTGTCATATTTATTACTGTATGGCAAATAACGAGAATCCATGACAGCGACTGATATGTCATGAATGTGATATGTTATATGCGGAAATTTGTATAAAACCACACAATTGTACAATTGGGGTAATATAGCCTGGGAAAGTTTTGATCCTATCTGCCGGCGAGAAGGTCATCGGAGTCCCCTCACAATCCACTCGCACATCCACCTGGTCTACCGCACTTATAGCCCCTAACTAATAGTTACATCGGACTGTGAAACCCATGAGAAAACCGATTTATACGTAAGAAGTTCGTGCGGTATATTGCCTATATTCGCCTTATTAACTTATCGCTAATTGAATTTAAACACTAATCACGGTGACTTTTTAGCTGAAATATCGGTACTGATACTGCTTCTGATACGTTTGAATTCTAATTTTCAAAATAAACATATAATCTGTAAATAAGAACGACAATCAAATTCACACCTAAGCGTTACAGGCCTGTTTGGGCAGCTTTTGTGGGATACAGCTGTTCATATTAAGTAAGAATATTCCTCATATTTTCAGCAATATTCAAAGTTATAGAACATAATTTGGACCTTTTCTCTATAAATTAATCTATATTGATATTTTGCCAATTAAACCAATACTTGTCATTCCAAAAGTGAAAAGTTAATGAATCTCCCGAATCATGTTCCGATTGTGCGTGTTCATGGTAACAACTTGGAATGGATAGTATACGACACACTGTCTCCAATTGCCGTATCTGCATGCATGCTTAGCGGAATTAGAAGCATGATAGTATCGAAGATTACACTCAAACAGTAAATAATAATGTAAATTTGATCGTGCCAGGATAACCTCGTAAAGGATGTCTACAGTATAATCTAAAATTCACAGTGTTCCTGAAATCGTACAGGATACGGGTTGGTCAAGTGCCCTGAAATTTGTATAATCTGTGTCGAAACACTTGAGTGTTAATTTTATTTGTTTTAAATAACAAACCGAAGGCGCCAATAGGAACATTATCGAATCATGTGACCGAATATTACATAATATTTGTACTGAAGGCATCAGTTCATACAAGGAAAAATTCCAAATCAAAGGATCGAGCATTCATTAGATTATGGTAACTAGATATCTATTTAGAAAATAGTGAATTATGTGCTTTTAAAGTCCTTTATTGAAATTTGAAGTTCGTTTTAAGGTTTACAATTTCGACATCTCGCCTAGTAGCATTTGCTACATCCTGTGTTAATGTGACGATTTTAATCAACGTCACAAAACATTATTGAAGAAACTTATAAACCAGGACAATACTACCAAGCGCCTCCGTCCAAAGTCTCTCAAATTTAGCGATACATACCGCGTGCTGATAGCAAAATACGAGGGCAGCGTGCAAGATCCGCTTAACCCGGGGCTAGGGGCCGTATGAACCGATGTACTGCAAGATCCTCATGGGGTTCATATGAACACCCGCAATCAAAGAGTGACTGAGATATATCATTCTCTAGATGACGACTCTACAACGAATATCATATTGATTAAGAATACTGATCAGCGATACGGATTTTATATTTTTGGAACATCATGATGTCTTGCCGGCATCATTGAAAACTGTTAACCATTTCTCTCTTGCAGAAAACTAGCCTATGTTTATGTACACTATGATTGTCTTTTTGAATTTGGTGCTAAAGCTGTTATATGGAATATGGAATAGGTCTTCGGATTATGGACGTGGATATTCCTTAATGGACGACGGTTGAATAATGAATGACGAACCAGACGCTTATAATTCCACATATAGTGAGTGATAGCTATATAAATGCCAGCAATATCAGCACCAGCTCCGACCATCGTCACGAGCGCAGCAGCTTCCCCCTATGGTATTCTCTCTGGCTCTATTAGCTATGATAGGTCTGAGTCCCGAGAATGACCCCGACATTTGAATGAGCGAGTGAGTATGATAGTGAGTATGATAGTGAGTATGATAGTGAGTATGATTTAACATCGCCTTCAACAATTTTTCACCGATGGTCGTTAGTCAACCGCTGTCCACAGCAGGCACCTTTCACGCTGTCAGTTCATATAATTGCGCCTATACAATTCATATAATTGCGTCTATAGAACAATTTAAATCAACATAAGATATTTTCTGAAAAGCGTGAAGCAGCCACTCTCTTCAAATAATGTAAGCAACATCACATACACGCGAGATAAATGGATGGACGAGATGTGATGATAGGATAGCCCTGCGAACCTTCCAGATGGCAATCGATGAATTGGTATATCCTTGCTAGACAATATACCGATTATATGATGATTTGCATCATGCACTAATGTAACATACAACATGTCTTTAGAGGAGTAACTGCATTCTTGCAACAGTGATTGTGACCGGTTATTGGCTGTTATTTGTATACTGGTAAACATGCAAGCACTTGCATTCTGTTAATATTTTCCCCGTTTGGGCCTTTGTTTCTATCAAACGGTCACATAGTTCATCACTTTCCATCAGATGACTTGATGGGGCTATTTCATCATTGCTCTTGGATATTTGTATCTAATACCGCTCAGGTCGGTGATGGAGCATGGTTAGGCCGTGATTCAATTCGAGATACAGGATGTAGAATTGGCGGCCATTTGCATCTCGAGCTGACCAATTTCTGAACCTTTAGTCAACTGTAGCGTATGTGGGTTAACCCAGGGGTGGCAAGCAGAAGATTCACCTGGGCATAAGGTAGCTACGGCGAGTTTGCAGTGAGCGTCGACGATAATAATTTTCCGGAAATATAGTGGGGTATGGCAAAATATAACCATCTATTTATAATCAAAAGAATCAAAATGGAAGATGTTATATACTAAAATAAAGTTCATGTTTTCGACTCGAGAATAAAAATAAACCAAGAAGTTGATTTTCGACGTCACAATGACGTCATAATTACCCCTATCTGTCCTGGAGGAGGAGACAACTTTATTTCCCTAGTCTGTTTGACCTATATACAGAATGGAAAGGAATTATGAATCGAAACTTTTTGACATCATATCTTATCATACTGGGGACATTTTAACTCATATGCAGAATCATAGTCATAAAGGATCAAGAGTATATTAAAAATAGAACTCGAGAAGAGCCCTGAGAAATTAGCGCTTTCATCCAAATGATCGTCTTTCTCTGCCATAAAGTGCACAGAACTAATTTATTTCTGGAAAAAATATTTCAATCGCAAAAAAAAATAATGGCAAAAAAACGGTAAAAAATCTTGAGAATCAGTTTTTTGAGCGTTCCCAACTCCCTTCCAAGATGATGCCACCAGAGCAACAAAGGCAGATTGTTCTCATTGGTAGAACTTTCAAATCTTGCGCTTTATGTGATCTCATCACAGCTTGCGAAAACACTATAGGTATATAATAAAGTTGTATTCCATAGATGATGCCGTATCCAAGGAGCAAACACCATGCATCGTTATTGTTCACGACTGACTTGTGCACATTTTTTATACCAGTTTAATGCCTCGACAGATGTGTCTCCATCGTCCACATGTACCACATATGCAACTCTCATTTACCCTAACTTTCTTTACAGTATTGATGAAGTCTCTTCAATAGTTCGAGCTACACTTTCCAAATTCAGACCATATATGCAACGAGCGGAACACATCAGAAATATATTGAACAAGACCAATTCTTTCCTTGTTTTTTTTAGCACCCTTGGATGCTTTCATTAGATAATTGACCCTGCCGCCAAATTGTTTTCAAGGTTATATTTTTCTTGTCTCCTGAAAGTGCATTCATTTACCTTTTCAACTGAGGATACTGCTCAAATATCTATTACAGCTACACTATACTAGTGTAAATCCGCTATAATTGAATGATTAACAACATTCTGTTGTCTTTATATATTCTTTCCATGAAAACCGAAACATATACCATCCAAATCTAGGTCAATATTCCTGAGAGATATTGTAAATTTCTAGCGATATGCAAGAGGTTGGAAAAAATAACCCTATGACTCTACAGGGAATTTCTCTCGGCACCTCACATTCAGACCCGAATACATGCCGAATATTATTTTAATTTTAAATCATTGATGTAGAAGCATGTAGTGTCTGTTGTTTGCACTTGTTTGTCAGTACAGTTGTATATATGTTACACTGAGTATGGTGAGATCTAAGGCTGTTGGACTGTATCTGTGCTAATGCTTTATCAGAAAAACTATATAAAACACAGAAAATATTGTATGGAAACATCATTTTATATACCAAGATGTGTACTCGATGGATAAAAAAGGTTGATTACCGTTACAGATTTAACTAGCAAAACATTGTTTGATTTATGTAAGTAGTCGTGATCCATGGGACAATATATATACATCCTATGCAAATTCGTCAGCAATAAATACCAATGGCCTGTATACATAAAGCTGTTAACCATCTTACTCAAATGGAAATGGCTGGAAATGTGAACATTATCTTAATGAATTGCCAAGGGTTAGCTGATCCTATAAATAGGCTAGATATGTTTCGAAATTATGTAGAGAAAAGAAATTCTCTATTACAGGATCAAAAGATATAAACTAAATGGGGAATGATGTCTTGATGAGCGCCTTCTCGTCACAAGCCTGTGAAGTAATCATATTGATCAATCAGTCAAAGGAAAAAGACGTATGGAGAATACTTCACAAAAAAGGAACGGAGACGGAGATACACACGAAGAAGGAATAATCGAAGACAACAGGCGAAGTTAGACTTTTTCCCCGTCAGTTGATATATTATTAAAATGCTCCTATCCAAATTCGAACACTACTTGAAACTTAAAATGTAAAATAAACCAGGCAATAGCAGAATATGCTGTTATAACCAGGCAATAGCAGAATATGCTGTTATAACCAGGCAATAGCAGAATATGCTGTTATAACCAGGCAATAGCAGAATATGCTGTTATTCCGTACAGTCATGATAACCTAACCAATATCCCAAGCTCTCAGATTTAAATTCAAAAAGAAGGTAGATTCTTTTTAGAAAAGTTATCTCTTGCATATCGCTCCAATCAATTATTAGATATACGAGGGGATACAATAAAACAGTCAACTTCTAAAGAGAAAAGCGAGAGAGAAAGGCAAGATGAACTCGAAAATTTTCACACTGGAAGATGAAATAGACAAGAAGTTCATTTACATGAATGACACGGAAATTGTTGGACTGACAATCAAAAAACAAGAGTTAGGAAACATAAGGATGAAGGGAATTTAATATATTATGATAACAACAAACCGGCAACGGCTAGAAAAGAGAGAAAGCTACCAAGTGTGTTTGGAATTCATCATAGTGCCAGCAGACAAAACTCCAAATAAAATAATATTCATATGTCAATGTTACTTTTACCAGGTGCTGGTTAGGAAATTGAATATAAGCACACCATCATCGAAGACGTCTACTTACTCCCAAGCTGAATTTACTCTGGAAGATTTATTTAAGAAACACAAAACGTTTCTCATGGAAAGAGGTATTTGCCTTCCAACCATTCATAACGACATACCAAAAATGTACTGTACTCCCAAAATTCATGAAACCCAGACAAAGCTAGATTCATAGCTGGTTCTAGAAGCTGTAACACCAAGCTTCTTTCAACCCTGTTTACGGGAGCCCTTCAGGAAGTAAAAACATTTTGGGGAAAAGGTATTGCGCCACTATTTCTGAATACTCTGGCGTTGAATCTATGTGGATATTAAAAAAAGTCAAAATGTCTTACGGAAGAGCTTGATGCGAATGAACACATACCGTACAGACATGTACCCACATGGGATTTATCGACTTTTTATACTATAATCCTTCATCAGGTGCCTTATTGACCGTCTTAGTTCATTATTAGTATCAGTGTTCAAGAAAAGTGATCACCGATATATTATTGTCAGCAGCTTTCTTTAGCTCTACTACATACAAGGGTTATCATTCACGGGATGTTTCTTTGTTTATAGAGTTGCTTGAATTTCTCATTAATAATATCCATTTTAAATTTGGCAACACAATATATCAGCAGCATATAGGTATTCCAATGGGTACTAATTGTGCACCCCTTTGAAGCGGGGCTTCTCTCTCGTCGACTTTACGATAAGAGAGATGATTGACGTCGTAAACTATCCCTTTCTGGACAGTAATATTCCAGTGGGTCCTGCGTATGGCGTATACATATTTCGCCTAGCAGAATTCCCTAGATCCTGTGTAAAATGTGACGATTTTAATCAACGTCACCAAACATTATTGCAGAAACTTATAAAACAGGGCTATACCACCAAGCGCCTCCACTCAAAGTTTCTCAAATGGGCAATTTCCACTATAGTTCAAGTTAATCCCTGGGCAATGCTGTCTGGCCTCGATGGCAGCCGGTGGTGCACCGCCACTTGGCTGGCCGCTTGAACCCCGGTTCGTCATTCCGAGCGCTTCTCTATGTCTTCAACCAAGAATATATTTTCAGTCGATGATAACTGGTATATTTTCGACCTGAGGTTGCACGGTTATCATAAATGTAAGCTTGTTGGTCCTTTCTTGGAATGATGGCAAAATTTTATCAATATTATCATATTTACACCAGATATTAATAGTTTAAAAACCCGCTCTATGTTATAAACATAGGGGAGAGATCATGAGAACAACCCGAAGCTTACGGTGGTCTATATACTGTGCACCAGTGTCGCCGACCCCAGAGCAAGACAGCTTTGTCCAAGGATTAATGTGGGAAGCTGTCATTTGGCGATACATATCGCATGCTGATAGCAAAATTCGAGCATAGCATGCACGATATATGGCGTTACGTTTCGTAACTTGTGTCTAATTTCACTCAATGAACAGTCAAATCAAAGCGTGAATGAGATACATAATTATCTAGGTAAAGACTTTACAACGAAAATCACATTAAGTATACTGATCAGCGATACGTATCTGACATTTTTGGAACATAGTGATGTCTTGCCAGCATCATGTTTGTTTTTCTTTGAATTTGACGATAATGCTGTTATATGAATTAGGTCTTTGGATTATGGATGCGAAAATTCTTTAATGGACAATGGTTGAATATTGAATGACGGACTAGACGCTTGTATTGTATTCACAAACCCAACAGCTGAACTACTTTCGCACATGTAAACGTAACTACACCTTGGGCAATACAATATACTAACAGTATAAAGGTATTTTAATGGGTGCTAATTGTGCAGTTTAGCAGTACTGTATCTGTTATCTTGAATGAACAAGTCCTAGTTTAGGACATCATATACCTGTGTATGTTTATGAAGGGTATATGGAAATAATTCATGTCGTGACGTAAGATGAATGAACAGCAAAATCAAGCACTGCACTTCCGGTTACGTATAGGCCGTCAACCCACAATACCCTGTGGCACATGATTGTGTCTAGGGTCTCCGCTGGTGAAACCCCGATGTCTCTAATCCTTGTTGTATTCGGCAAAGAGTTTCACTTCCGGTTTTGCATGAAAAGTCAACCGTGCACTACAGCACAGTGCCCTATAGCACATGACTTGTTCCAGGCGTCTCCCGTGGTGAAACTCCGGTGTCTCTAACCCCTGTCGTTTTCGGTAGAGGGTCCCACTCCCCATTACTTATGCGCAATCCAACCTTAATGCTCTATATCGTATGACTGGCTCCCGGGGTATCATTTGGTGAAACTCTGATGTCTCTTAACCCCTGAGTTTTTCCACAGAGAGTTCCATTTCCGGTAGCGCATGCGCAATCAACTTACGATGAAATGACCTATTATGTTTAACTGGTTCCAATGGTATCCTAAATTTGCTTAAATCTCGGTGTCTATAACCACTGCTGGACATTTTCATACTTCATACTGCTGGGCTTATATAACTTATCTGACACTGAATTATGATGTGTCATATAAGTGAAGCATGATCGTTTTCGCTGAAACGGGGAAATTATCTATCAAAATGTAATCTAACTGAGAGAATACGACAGTTTTTATTCGATTGAGCAGAATACTAACGAAACAAGCAGTGAATCTTTTGAAAAGATGCAGGCACGTTCGATCGACATGGCAGGAGGGGAGACAACTCTGTTTCTCCTTTGATTTTGCTTGTGAACTATTTTTAGGGGGAAATGACAGTCCAATCTGTAATGATTTTGAAAAAAATAAATATTTTACCTGATAAATAACAGGTGAACATCTTCGAAGCACCTTCAATAAGCCGCATGGATAAGCTGAAAGTATTTTGAATGTAACAGCAAATATAATGCATGTATTTCTCTCCCATTTCCAGCGTAACAGTGCATTTTTTGTGCGTTTCTCACTCCGATTTTTCTTGCCTAACTATTGTACTCTTGTTCAGCCTGTGATAATTTTGAGTTTGACCAAATATATTTATATCTCTGATTATGTTAGTTAATCTCTGGTTAAAATGGAGTTCAGACGAGCATTGGTCGTAGCGTAGCATACATATTGTAGACTTGAAGGAACATGCCTCTGTTAAAGGAAAGGTTCGGGTATGGTAAAGCTATATTTCAACTGAAAGAGCTAGTCAAATGGTATTCAACTGTATTTTTAAAAAAAAAATTATATATTTATTTTAACGCAGAAATAGTTAACCAAATGCCGTGATACCGTCAAATTTACCAAACTCCAGGAAAGCGCCATTGTATTGTCACGTGACCTATTTTAGCCAATAGGAGTAAAAGTACGTAAAACCGCGTGATGTAAGCTAGAGGCAGAACATGCATGTGAAAGCATCGTGGAGCTGAGTGTGTTGAAAATTGCAGTTTTGTTAGTAAAAATTGGCAAGAATTACTTTAAATACTAAATAACTCATACCATTTTCATTTCTAGTTGCCAGAGCGCGGCTTTGTTCGCTCTCCCAACAGCAAAGACACGTCATCTCTACCCGTAAGCCGTCGATGAGAGCAGCGTGTGCACATACTAAATTTCCCATGCGGGCTTCTGCGTCGCCTGTCTCGCTACTAGAGCTGCTATCATCCCCGCTGCTCTGATCTTCCGTATCTGAGCGAATTGGTAGCCCTGAAGACCAAACGCAGCTTCCTCGTGGCTTTTACCACTGGGATCGGAACTGCCGCTCGTGACATGATTTCACTAAATTTACTCTATCTACCCAAATCGTCCGAAGAGCTCCGTGGTGCGTGCACATAGATTACCCGAACAGACAGAAGAGCTCCATGCCTTGATCCTATACGTCATATTCGCCTTCTGGATACAGTAAAATGGCGGCCCTCTGGGGACTGCGAGTTCGCGGTTTTAAAATGATTAGTACTCCTTGAAAAAAGAAAAAAAAATTAAAATGAGAAAAAATATCTTTTGGGTTCTATTTGGTGAGTTGTTTTAATATGTATCAAAGGCAACCAAACCCGAACTTTTCCTTTAATCCTAAAATGTAACACAGTCGTCTTTGAACTGTATGCGAAGTTGTTCAACCACTGGCAAGGCTGCGGTTAATGGTTCTCTGTGTATAAGCAATTCAAGAAACTAACTAAAGTATACGAATATATGTTCCTCAGTGGAATTGGTGATAGCTGCAGACATTGATTGACTTGTCGACGGTCAGCTTTTGAGCCGATCAAGGGTAGACGGAAATAATTTCCTATGCCATGACATACGACGAATTTGACAATTGACGGGACTACCAGAACGGGAATCTATGAAGCAATATTTTCGAGGTTACGAATGAATTCCAAACTACATAAGGCAGGGTTATCATGTGAGATCAGATACGTGATCTGTTTGGATTAGGCTAGTTTGAAATCCTTATATCAATGCTCGTTTGACGAACCGCACGTTCGTGATTGAGTGAGTTAGTCTGTTAGTGAGTCAGCAAAGGCGATTGCAGGAACCTGTGTAAGAGGTTGGAAAATGATGCATCCAAAATCCGTTCATTCTCACCCACAAAACGCTATATATCTCTTATTGAGATGATAATCTTGTATTGGATAATTCCTGTATAGGTGATGCTGTGATGATTGTTATCCACCTTCGCTGGATAACGACAAATAACCCAATGGGACATCATATATATGAAACGCATTTTTGAATAAATTGTGGAGAAATACTTACATATCTTTGTGTCTTTTCAAAAAGAAAGCAACGATTTACTTTTTGAGACAACATAGCTCCTTTGCGAACCACCGGTCAAGCTTAAACAGCATAAGATGTCTGAACAAAAGGACAGTTGGGAGAGGCGGTAAAAACCGTCAATGATGTCAGAAGATTTGTGTTTCACTTTGAGCCGTCGCTTACGTTCGGCGTTCACAAAACTCATATATTCCAAATTGAGGTGTCTCAGGTATATTCACAGCTCTTCGATAAATGTATTAATGTATTCCAGTCTGCAAGACTTTGACAAAGAGCATCATTCCCAGTATCTAATACAGTACTGGACGAGTATGTTCCAACCACAATTGTATATTATGTTTATATATGGTGAAATTTTGCTGACTTTGTCTGTTTAGAGAGTGCGTGGTATTTAATAGGGGATAGATGCGTTTGATGGTAATAGGATCTACCAAATGCTACTAGGCGAGATATGTATACGCCAATGTTTGCTTAGTTTGAAAAAGGGTGCTTCTATGAGTCTGGTCGATGGTACCTCCTCAACATATTGCTTTGCCAAGATCCAGTCAACGGGCAAGTAATGTGGGCTCTGTGTTTTGCTTTCAGTGAATCTCATGTCAGTGGTGTGCTCTGGTTGTCTGCTCTTTGAACTTCATTAAAGCATTTAAACTCCTAAAGAAATCTGTACTGTACTCTTCGATAATACATATCTCAGTTTGATAGACCTCCAAAACTGTCTAAAACCAATGCACCTAAATGGCTTCCAGCTTGCTACAACGGTTTGAGACATAAATGGATTTATTTTCAGAGCAGTGAAACATGATGGTCGGGGGGTCTGGGGAATTCTGTGAAAATAAAAGATATACTCTGAAGGATTATGATGGACTTGTCTTTGAATGCAATCGTTGTCCTGGGGAGAAAGAACAGTATAGAAAACCTTCATTTAGATCTGCAAACCTAAGGGGAAGAAAAAAATAACACAAATAAAAATGTCACGAAAACGCAGGGAGGTGTGACACTTTTCTGTCTTTTTTTCTCTCATCTCCTAAACGCAGATGTTCACGTCAGATAAATTACGTAGAGAGAACCACTCGGTTTTCTATACACCATTTAAAGATGTAAGCTATAAAGTAATTGGGATAGCCAACACAAAGCAGCCTACCAATATTGCTTATATTAGCCTTTCATTATACGGAATACGATGGTATTTGGTTTCTTACAAGGGAAATCATGTTACAAGGTATGTGTGTAGTTTATTTGAGTCCTATATATGAACTAGTGGCCCTTATCAATCCCGTTATGACCTATCAATATAATGATACAAGTCCTATAGTATAATATATCAGATCTAATATCGTATACCACTTGATAGGTACGCCGTAAAGTGAGACTGTACATGGACGTGGTTCATAAGATTCTAAATTCCCGTATCCTTTTATCAATTTTAAATAATAATTGGCTCTGCACACTGACGTGTGACCGGTTATGTGGGCCCTGATATAAATTTCGGGTTCGTGTTTTTTTCATTTCTGCCTATGCTTATACTATGGGAAATATTTTTCACTGGTGAAAACTGGAGTAAATCTGGTAAATATGCATCAAATTTACCTACTATTTCAAGAAATGGCCATGATACTTTTTCACAATACTGATAATTTTGGTAAGTTTAAGTAGAAACTATGCACGTTATCACCAATTGAAATTATTCCCCATGGTATAAGCCTAGGTAGAAATTTAAAAGTACCAACCAGAAATCTACGCCAGGGGTCACACAGCATGTCACACTTCAGTGTACAAAGTCAACCTGCTGTTCAAAATGCACATCAGGAAAGAGATATTCGATATATACTTGTATATGATTTCCAATATGTAAGTAATCACCCTTTTTCTGAATCTAGATATTCTGGATTTTCTATGTGGACTTTTGTGCCGGTGGTTTTAGGAAGCCATGGCTTTGAAGATTTTTTTTCTTCAAAAACTCTAAGACAAGTTTCATTCGAGCTTCTTATTACCTTCGCGTTGATTATTATAAAAAGGCACGCAGGTAAAGCAGGTGAATACAACCGGATAAGTTCACTTTCGCAAAGTTTCGTTAACTTAATAAAGATTTATTTATATCACATTTATCCTGATCTAAGGGATATGCACACACAACGAATGAAAGTCATATTGGTGACTGTATATATGCAGTCATATTGGTCACTATATATTCAGTCACATTGGTGACTGTATATATGTAGTCATATTGGTGAATGTATATGCAGTCACATTGGTCACTATATATTCAGTCACATTGGTGACTGTATATATGTAGTCATATAAGCAGTTATATTGGTGACTATATATGCAGTCATATTGGTCACTGTATATATTCAGTCATATTGATGACTGTATATATGCAGTCATATTGGTAACTGTTTCTATACATTCAGATTGGTGACAATATATGCAGTCATACTGGTGACTATATATGTAGTCATACGGAGTGAGTGAGTGAGTGAATATGATTTAACGTCGCTTTCAACACTATTTCAGTCATATCACGACGTTTGGTTCATATTCCTTTTCATACCCGGAAACCACAAGGGTGGGGTCTCATTCCTTTTCACACCCGGGAACCCACGAGTGCTTCAGTTAGTCGTCTCTTACGACCAGCTCTCTGAGGGGCTGAGGCCTTTTCTTACCATGACCTGGAATGTGCACAACGACACCCCAGGACAATCCCCGGGAGCCCCACAGGGCTGCAGTCATGTTGATGACTATATATGCAGTCATATGGGTGACTGTATATATGCAGTCATATTGATGACTATATACGCAATCATATGGGTGACTGTATATATGCAGTCATATTGATGAATCCTGTAAGACAATTTCTTATCATATAATTGACCTTGAACAATAGGTCAAGGTTAGTCTCCTTCGGCGAAGTTCCGGTCGATAAGCAGATGCATCTATGGTACAGATTTAGAAAGGCAAGCTATAATCCTCCAAGAGATATCATGCTAATAGCATTGTTTCTATGTTAATGTGTAATTTACCAAGGTCTGTCATATTCAATAAGTTTCGGCAGCTGGTCCATCGCAAACTGCAACTGTTGTATAACCTTGGAGAGCCTGGTTCCAGAGATATCGTGGTAACTTCGATCATGGTAACATACCCCTTCGGCAAACATTGCCCGAGGGTAACAAGAGCCAATACTGGTTTACTTATAAGCCAGCGTAACTAATAAAGAAATGAAGGACAATTGTCTTCATCATTGGACATTTGGTTATTCTTACTGGCCACCAATAATGTTTGTATACAGGGATCAGATTGAAACTGTAAGGGTCTGCGTGGAATGAAAAGGATAAGATACATTTCCACAAACATATAGCTTCTCTGTGTGTGGCGTTAAAGATGTTTCTTGCTTCAATCCAAAGTCTCCAAGAGGTGGAATCTTTTCATTTTTCTCGCAGATCATATATTAAATCTAAGAACATTTTTTATAAATGAGGAGATTTAACATAATGATAAAAAATACTAAAATAATTGTGAATAATTTTCCGTTGTAATAAAAAACAACATCAACACATCAAATGCAAACCAAAAGGCAGTTCCTTAAAATAATCGATTTTTTTATATATTAGATGTAACAGTCATTTCGATTTGAGTTATTCTATTTTGATCACAAAAAGTGAAATTATCAGTAAACGTGACGTTCTGTAGCAAAAATTATGACAGCAAGATTCTGGTAACTTCAAGCTTATATAGTTTTAATTATAATATACCAGATCATTGTGACTGTTTATTATGCACCATTGAGAGCATGATCACACAGTGATTAAACGGCCCAGGTTAAGCGGGACAAGACATAAATTACGAAATGGTAGTGGTGAAAATCCTGAATTAAGACTCTTTGTGTCACAGCGTCTGTTTCTGTGATAATGTTTCCTGACGGTGATTGAATCGACCCAGTCATGTCACACTGAACGCGGTTGACTAATGAGTGGACCACTCACAGGGCCTTGGCATTGGTTAGCATTGATTATGATATTAATATTCATGTATACTCTCCTGATAAATATTAATATCATAATTAATAACTAACTAATGACAATCACCTGTGTGACGACTTGATATTGAAAATCACGGTTAACTATATAGATTTTCTGTTTTTTCCTTGGACAACGTTTTTCATTTCAGGGACCGAGTTAACGTTTAACGAAATGCTGCAGCCATAGGAAGTTCTATTGGAGCTACATTGATATCTTGCATCGACAAATATGCAGTTAATTCTGGACTCAAATGGGCCAGGTTTTACATCTGTAGTAACATGCGAATCAGCTGAGTCACTTTTCGGTGATACGTAAATTAGTCTGGACACCGTGGATCATCAGACGAGTACGTCACTCTACGAACAAATAGGCTACATATTATTATTCTGTCATTTACGAAAACTTGACATACATGACATACATGTATATACGATTTTTATACCACAACCGGTTGTGTCAATTCTGGCGCTTTACAAGAGGGATCTTAGCAATAATATGATTACGTTAACTAAAACGTTAACTGGTTGGTTGAAGCAATCATATTTTTGCTCTCGTATAAAACCCTAAGGAGTGAGAAAATACGAATAACAGAACAATAGTAACCTGTAAGTTTAAGCGATTTCTGCGTTAATTGTTTCTCAACAAGAAAGTCTACCTGCAGAGGGACGTATTCGTATAATGATACAAGGAATCCTTTTGATGATAATGTTAATGTTGTTACGTCACGGTAATTAAATACCATTTAACTTACATTATAAAAAGAGAAAAAGTTGACATTCGTTATGACAAATTACCCAATATACGTTAAATAAGCAAAGTTGGCAAAAACGTTCAACCGTATCGGTTTGTCAAGAGTACTTTTGTGTTCCCTTTGAGGAACAAACTTATAGAGGTGACAATGCCATAAAATATATGTAGCATCTCACCTGCGGTACCATAGCTTTATTTCGTCAATTTGAAATACAGGTCACTTGTATATTAAAGCTATAAGATTTAGTAGTTCTTATTCTTTTTGAATTTGGATGAACGATATATGCAAAACGCCTTACAAACGCCCTTAACTTTCGAAGCATCTCGTTTTTTTTGCCACAAAGCATTCAATTGAATTTCTTTGTTAGGCAATTTAAATTTACGCTTTAGAAATCCAAAGTCTTAAATTTTAAACATAAAACTGATTTGATATGCAAACAATATCATTATTGAACCAAACACTGTTTCAATATACCATGCAAGTGACTGCCACCCCTCCGTCACCCCCAATTCCATCATCCAATTCCTCACTGGACCTACTGAGCAATCGAAAGTATTGTGGGATTACGTTGATTTCACAGAACAGTGATCTTCCGGTAGATCTGTCCGTTGATGGGTTAGTGCTGAGCATGCTGTGTAGTATTTGACATCATGTAATTACGGATTCAAAGGAAGATGCAGCTTTGGACAAAAGGGGTATTCGCCGGAATCGGTTATCGCATAACATTCAAACCTGCAAGTGTAGCTATGTTATTCAGGAGGAATTAAGCCTTCGTTGTTTTATTGAGAAAAATCTGATTTCCACAAAGTTGATACCGGTATGTACTCCCTCGTATGAAACAACAGGTTGACATGAGATATATTCGGCAGTAAAGTATATTTTCTTAGATATATTCGTTGGAAACATTTCAAGAAAGTAGATACTGATATAACATACTGGTTATTTAACTAACATTATATGGGCCTACCATGCTGCTACAGAATGTTTAGAACATGAATATCAGCCACTATTGTCACCAGTTATATTTACAAACCCGTTTGTACATCTAAATATACCAGAGATACCTTTGAAGGTGTATTACAGGATATATAAACAAACAAACCCAGAGGCTATGAGGTACAAATCTATAAACCCACCATTTATAGGTGTTATTAGAGGTATAAGCTCCAAAAATGACTCACCGAGGTCTTTATTCCGGAATGACACCCACGAAGGTATATGAAAGTTCCAGAGATAAAAACATAGAGAGATACAGCACAGTATTTTAACCCTTTGATTGACGACAACTATGTGGATTTCGAATATTCCCCCTGAACGAATAATACAAATGTATCTCTTGGAATATCTTGTAGATAGGCAAGTGCATTTCCATGAACATTTTTCATGGTTATATGCACTAATATGATTAGTGATTTACAGAAATTAAACTACATGTGAATGAAAAATTCAACGAGAATTAATTAAATAAGCTAAATAACTTAATTTAAATTTCGTAATTCGAAGAAATTCATTTAATTAAATGCGATAATTCAAAGAACTGAATTGAATTTCGTAATTTGATGTCATTGAATTATTTTATTAAAAAACGTACTTCGAGTATTTAAAATTCAATGAAGTAATTTTGGATGAAAATCGCAAATATAGTAAGTGAGGGATTGTCCAGTGGGTGTTATTAAAAAGATCACATTTCCATCGGTGTTGAATGGAAATGCTTTCAGTTATAGGCAACGATGGGGTATTAAAAAAAAAGACGCTGGAGCCCACCTCCTATCTTGAACCCTTGGCACAAGATTTGAAGACACATGCCCGAAGTTACTCACAAAATATATACATGCATCGCTAGAATTATTTATAATACTGTGTTGTAAGCCTCTGGTCGGCAAATCTCTGGTCCGACATTTTTCAACAAGCTGTCGTCTAGAATTCCGCGTCCATACTTCAATGACCGTATTCGCATCTCCATCGTCAAGTCCGTGTCATTGATCAGTGTTTTTCAATTCAAAAGCTTGGATAGAATCCATGAATCATCGGAACGCATGGCACGAACATACGAAGACACTTCTTGAATAATGTAATCATCTTGAATGTAATGAAATGCGGAATTGTCTTAGCTCGGTAAAATGGAATCCATGAAGTCATGTACAGGTATATAAGATCCTCCGTGCATGACGTCAGATATAGGCATCACATCTTTCCTTACGTCAGATATATGGGCATCAGATCCGTCATGACGTCAGATATATAGGCATCAGATCCTTCATCACGTCAGATATATAGGTAACAGATCATCCATTATGTCAGATAGAGACACTAGGTCCTCAATGACGTCAGATCCTCCTTGGTGTCAGATAAATAGGCACCAGATCCTTCATGGAGTCAGATATAAGCATCAGATCCTCCATGAAGTCAGATATAGGCATCAAAGTACTCTCTAAAATAATTATATTGAAATTCAATCTATCATATTGAAATGAGTGACCAATCTTTTATTGGATTGAAAATATTCAATCTAATAGATTGAAAACGATAAAGTGAATCTGTTGTAGACAGAAAATTCAATCTAACAGATAGAATATTCAATAGAATAGATTCCAATCTAATCACTAATTCCAATCTAACTATTTAAGAGAGTATACATGACGTCAGCTATAGCCATCAGATCCTACATTCGGTAGACAGACGTCGCCAATAGAACAGCCAACAAATAAAACATCGTTACCCTTTTCGATGTCTGTTATTCATAGTTGAAAATTTTCTCGCATGAACTAGTTTCTCAGCAGAGTAACAGAATCAATGAAGACAATTCTGTCATGAAACCGCTCAGTGACAAGTAATCTTTCATCAATACATTTTTCGACATTTTCATTTTCATAAATTGGTCCGACTCTCAAATTGTTATGCCCCTGAAGGGTTAATTTATCTCCTTGTTACTGTGCCTGTTTGACTGTTGTTGGAACAGACAATACATACCCCCACGTGGGTGTTTTCATCTGTTTTCGGAACGTGTGCCGTCTTTGAAGGAGAAATATTATAGTAGTACGTCAGTGAAAATCAACCCTCAAAAGTGAGGAAAAGTTATTTTAAGTTTCCGACTATGACCTTTGCAAAGGGTAAACTATGATTTCATTGAAATACTATACCCGATGCAGTTGGGAATGCAGGCAAGGACACGGAGGTTAATGATGCAAGGGATGTCAATTATACGAATGACCATGGTCATCAATTTAAAGAACAGATCTAAAAACCATAGCTACGCGTTTGATTGTAACAAAAAGGCTTCTAACAAAAATAGATGCTGGATCGCACACCTGACCAAATAAGAAAAGATAAAAAAGGAAGGCAAAAATGTAAAATCTATTCTTCTTTTTGTGCGCGTGAACGTGCCGCGGATCAAATCAACAGTTGCTGATAACTCCAATTGGTGGTTTAATCCCCCACCTTCAATGACGACTAAGGGATTCAAACTAAGGGCGCGTGGCACGGGGACGGACGGCGATCCTCATTTATATACCCTGTCCGAGGAACAACAATTCCTCTCTAATCTTTTAATCGAATCTCATAATGACGTCCACCGCAGAGGAAGAGGAACCAGTGCTTTCTCAGAAAAGGAGAACACTCTTACAGTACATAGAACAGAACGATGAAATAAAATATCACTGGGGAATAGATATTCAGTTTATCGGGACCAAATATCATAACGTTGATTCCGTTTAGCAAGAAGTTGTAAATTAAATATTATTAATGTAAATGAAACATTTTGTCCACTCAATTCGGTAACGTAAGTGTCCGGAAACATCACGTGTACTCGTTCACTCTTTACATCAGAAAATGGTACGTTTCTACGAGCTATCGAGCAATTTACGATAATATACGTCACATCATAACTCATTCCCCACACTAATAATTATTCGCGCGGTGTTAACTTGCAGTTGGAGCAGATTGAATTTTTCGGCAAGAACATCGTCCCATGCGGCATGCAAACTGAACATTCGGATAGTTTCCGATATGGAAAATGATAAACAAGATGTTTTTGAGCTTTTTGTGTGTGTTTAGGGAGAGGGGGACATTTCGACATGGTTTGACTGATTTTGCCTTCATTTTTTTCCAAATAATTTTGTTGGTTAAATCTGGAACAGTTGTTTTGTAACGTGTGAGCAATTTCGTGTAATCTATGCAAACAGGCTAGGGCAATTCCCGCTCTCTAAAATGGAGGTAAAAAAGGTTGTTTTTCCTCAATAAATCATTTGACATAATGAATTCAACGAAATTCTCTTAAGGCGCATGCAAACACTTCATTTTAACTTCAAATGACAGCAAAAAAAATAAATTGTCATCTATCTAATTTGCATAATAATAGGCCAAACATCTGTCGCGCTGTTTGAACAACATTGGCTGGTTCTTCAAATGGCAAATTAATTTTAGGACATGGAAAAATAGATAAATTAATGCGCCTGAAGTTTTGAAGCATTGGTTAAGAAGGAATCAATAGTTATTGAGCAAAAACTTTTTTACCTCCATTTTAGAGAGCGGGATCGCCCTAACCTGGTAAAGGGTGAGTGAGTGAATAGAATTTAACGTCGCTTTCAACAATATTTCAGCTATATCGCGACGAATCAACTAAGCACCACCCAGCCAAGTTGGCTTCCTGCTACTTCAAAGAAGAAGTCTTTGAAGCAGCATGGAACCATACACCCTCCATTCACCCTTTAAAACACTGAGGATGAGTGAATAGAATTTAACGTCGCTTTCAACAATATTTCAGCTACATGTACTAAGGCCACGTCCGAGAATCCACCGAATTATCGGGTGTGAATGGTAGGTGTCTACGAATGCTTCACTGTAAGGTCATATGGTTGCTTTTAAGTCGCCGACGTCATTTTCCCCCACCTCTTACATATCGCTCCAATCCTATATTTTTTAGTCATTTCTATATTTCCAATATTTTGACTTTTCCCCATGAAATCTTTCACCAATTCTCTAAAACGAGTCGAATTGACATGAGAAAATACATTTCAGATTTTTTTTTTTTTTTTTTTTTTTGCCTTGCTTCGCTCGGCGAAAATGAAACATTTAAATCTCTCTTTGTTGGACCAAGCCGTAGAACGGGTCCCTTCAATCATCATCACTGTGACCGCATTAAGTGGAAATAATTTGATTAAACGCCAGAAAACTACCAAGTTTGGAACACACAATGTAGCAGTGACCTCTTACACTCCTTATTTTCTATATTTTATTAAGAAAATTCCTATATTTTCCTTCTATCTTTTCAATTTGAGCCACTCGCAAGCCCGTATACGGTCAAAAGACGCAAGTGGAATTTTTATGCCCCGCCAGACCCGGTGTGGAGGCGAAGAATGTCGCACACCTATCTTTTAACCCAGCTGGGACACTTTTCTCCACATCGGGAACAAGTGTCCGCCCCTAGTTGATATAGAAAACGATATGAAAAGAGACCAATCACCAGGATATTATTATCCATCACACCGGGTTGGGAATATAGTATCGATGTGTGTGCGTGTGTCAAATTCTTGTTACCAGGATAACTTGAAGAGCATTCAGTCAGTCCACTTCAAATTTTCACTGAAGATATACTGGGCAAATACCTCTAACGCTATCGATATCTAGGTAAATATGTCAAAGGTTTAAGTCACAACACCCAGAAACTGAATCTGAAAGTATCCAGTATGTATCTTGAGTTCTGATTCAGCAAATATCTCGAAACTTTACAGGTTTGTTATCCATGTGAAAGAGACATTTTCATTTTTTAGATAAACGTCCTTCAAAACTGATAATAGCTTGTCTAGTCTTGAGGTATTATTCATCAAACCTTTCAAAACTTCACAAGTTTGTTGCTGAAAATTTTCAAAGAGGCGTATTATTATACCCAACCTGGACCCTGATCAGAGGATATACATTTGCTGTCTCTCAGTGCATGTCCCAAATTCTTGTTGCCATGATAACTAGAAACTCTTGCGTCAGTTCACTTCAAAGTTTTGCAGAAGATCTATTGGACAAGTAGCCATCATGCTAATAATATCAAGCTCAAGGTCAAGGTCACAGCTCTCTGAAACTGAATCTAAAATTGTCTGGAATATGTCTTAAACTGATCATTCACAAAACATCTTGAAACTTCACAGGTGTGTTATCCGTCATCTTCACCAGCCAAGTCAACTACATCGCAAAGCGATGTATAGAGCAACGCGATGTACGTCGACTTGGCTGGAGAAGATGGTTATCCGTGTGATTCCATACAGACCTATTTATTTATAGGTCCAATGTCAAGGCCATTGCATCATCCCAAGACTATCCAGCTTGTCTCGATTGTATCTTGAGTTCCAGTTTCTACTTGGACTTATTGAGAGATCTTTTTTACTGGAATCTAGATGTAGTAATCAGAATATTCAAGAACCAAATTATCACACAATTTTCATTCCCTAAATGAAGAGCGTTCAGAAAATATATAATTTGTTATGGTGAAGCCATTTATTGCAATTCCAAAACTGATCAGGTACCATATTCAAAATCATTTCACTGGAAATCTTTGGGCCTTAATGAATGCTGGTTTGTCGAGACGACGATGTTAAGAGTACAAATTAGCAGAAATAGTATGGCAAGTGCTTGGACAATATCTTTACAAGGAAACCTGTTGATGCAAATGCATCAATGCGGGCGGCAAACTGGGTTAAGGTTAGCTAAGTATGTACTGTTGTACATGACCAGCATCGTCCCTCTTCTGGCTATTTGGTGCCCAGGTTGACCATTAAGGTGCCAAAGTTGACCATTAAGGTGCCCACGTTGACCATTAAGGTGCCCAGTTGACCATTAATACGCGGTAAAATTTCTAAGACCAGTTTTCATGTAGGCGTCATAAACGAGTAAATTCAATTTTCTTCGATTGTCCCGTATCTTTGATCGTGTACGAGTTGTAATGCTATTTGATGGCACCCCTCTTTCATACCTGCCCAGAATCGCTCTCTTTTCCAATTGAAAACTTTGTCCATGTGACTTGTTACAATGAAAATACGAGGCATTCTTAACACACTTTTGTAACCACACACAGTTAACGCGGTGTAGAAGAGATATCGACTTTGTAATGCGCTTGTGAAGCTCCGTTCTAGACAACCCACCTAATTTTCTATGACGTTTTCACACGAACAATTATTTTTTGGGCCAGATGAAATTTTTGTCGTATAATACTCTGTATCAATGTCATCTAGAATTCAGCAAAATCACCCAATATTTTCTCTATTTCCCTTCATCACATATCTGCTATACCCCCGGTATTTCCAATCTTTATTGCATATCCACCCACGAATTATTATCCCTTAGCTGTTTCGTGTCTAAACCATCAGTAAAATCCTATACATCCCGGACAGGTCCCCAATAAAGTCTGAATCTTATACCGTGCTCAATGGCCCCTTTACCAGGGCGGGTGGTTGGGTGGGTTCAGGTTCCTGTTGCTTCAATGCATTTTGCTGAGAAGCAACAGGAACTTGATAATGTGATGTCTAGCACTGTAATATCACTTGTCTTTATTGCACCATGTAAGCGTCCTGTCTGTGTCTTGTGCGCTGTCCTCAGTGTTTTATAGGGTGGATGGAGGGTGTCTGGTTCCATGCTGCTTCAAAGATTTCTTCTTTGAAGTAGCAGGAACACAACTGGGCTGGGTGGTGCTTAGTTGGTTCGTCGTGATATACATGTAGGTCAGCCGCGCTTTTATTGCAGCTGTTCATCTGGAGACTATGAAGTATCCACACGGCCCCTAGCACCGGCTTAAGCGGAATTGCAGACACTTGCAGGACTGCGTATACGAGTCAGCAAATATTCCAAAAATATCACAAAGAACAAAAATTTTCCTAATTCATTGATAAACATCTTTTGATATGCAGTAGCTGATGATTAAATGTGAAGGAGGATGTATACCTGAAAATCTGATCAATCAAAATTTCCCACCCATTGTCAGTCTTTTGGCGATTTCTTCTCAATGGCTTTGAGTATGGTCATGAAAATTCACCCACGTGCCAATCTAGACACGAGCAAGACATGGATAGAAAAAAAAAATCACATTTATTTTGTACGGAATCTTAGAAAATAGAACTGTCAATCGGGCTTAACCCAGTTTTCACTATTTCAGTCATATCATGACGTTTGGTTCCTATTCCTTTTCACGTCCCGAAACCCCATGGGTGCCCTAGTCAGTCGCCTATTACGACAAGCTCTCCGAGGGACTGAGGCCTATTCTTTCCATGACCTGGAGTGTGCTCAACGGCACCCCAGGTCAGTCCCAGGGAGCCCCACAGGGGCGTTAAGTATAATAACCCCAAATGCAGCGTCAAATTGACCTACAAGTGTCAAACAACAGAACAGTCCAATTTTAAGGCAAATTCACAGGAATACAGAAATATAAAACGAAGAATTAATGTTGAAATTGATTTGCCTAATATTTTCACCTGTACTACATGGGGAAAATAGTGGTCTAGTACTATTATTGTTCGACACTTGTAGATCAATTTGGCGCTGCGTTTGGGGTTCTTATACTTAACTGGGTTAGGCCTCAATGACTGAAGTTACATGCCACAAAATAAATATAAATATGATTTTTTTTTTTTTTATTTCCGTCTAGATTGAAAACTGACAAGGGTTGTGAACATTTGATAATTCGATTTCTGGGTATAAATCCCTCAAAGACAACTCGATTCACTCTAGGATAGAATATTCTTAAATTCTGGCAATTAATTTATAGATGGATAGTTGATCTTTCTGTGATGCAGACACATTCGTACTTGTACCATTGTTTCTTTCGATTTGTTTTGTCCAGCATAACACATGTGTATCGACTTATCATTGCTGATATCCTCAGGACTGATAAACATTCAAAACCCCAATTCAAGGTTTATATTTTGTTTTAAATGTTTACCAACTAATTTAGTAGAAATCAGAACTTCAGTTTCTGCAGGTAGAATCTCAGAGTTTGCCAATGGGTGGCTTGCACAATAGGACCAGGACATAACCCTGAAGTGCTAGTTCGGTCAGATGATTGGCTGAATGAGCCAAAATTGATAGACAGGAAGTGGCAATCACAGAATCTGATTGGATAATCTGTATTGTGCAAGTCTGCCATTGAACGGTGGATCACGGTTTCTGGAATTCCAACAATCTACTACATTTTCTACCACATCATGTCAAAAAAGAAAATTCACATTTTTGGTGCCTCTTACGGAAATCGCAACCTTAACATTTTAAGAACATTAGAAATGTATTCACATTTAGTGAAGACATCTTACATAATCAACAAAACACCTTGATAGCCCAACATAATTTTATTCAAGTGTGAATAGATGGGCATAGGTTTGGGAGGTCATAAAGTAATGGATATGTTCAATAAATATATCAGTATTTTCGAAAACAGACTACTTTTTGACAGAAATACCAGGGAAATACTTACATTTTTCCAAATTCCATGAAATAATATGTACGTTTCAGTGTATGTTTGTATTTCTGTACTAATCCCACGATCAGTTCTGAACTTGCTATGTTGCAAATAGCTATGCTATGTCACTGTTTCATGCATACTAGTATATGATTTACAAGAAAATCAAGTTAAAAAATAGCAGTCTTTCATCTTTATTTTGTTATATTATCCTGTACGACCTTTTCTTTGTATCTGTATATAGTCATATAGTGATGAAACAGCTTTAATATATACAGGAATATATATGGATCAGCAACAATCTGTACCCATATCATAGATGCTTTCTAAGAACATGGCAGTGTGACTAACGTCATAGGACCTACGAAGTAGGGTAGGCTTTAGGACACTGACGCGAACTGAACTCGTGGAAATCCCCCCACCCCAAGTTGAAATCCTGCCTATATTAAGATGGGCACTGCCCAAGTCAGAATCACCAGTGATTTTCATCAAATATCACTAGAAATTTTCATCAAAAGTAGGTCAGCTCAGAACTTGCTGGTACACAGCCAAATCTCCACATGTTGGTACCATGTGGTAACTGAATGGTAACCGCAAGGAAGGGCCCGGAACGGTACACCTCAGTACAGTACCATTCAGTACAGACCAGTATCCACACAGTACCACTCAGTAACTGGTCAGTACTGATTGGATACTGTACAGTACCACATGGAACATGACTGAACAGTACTACATGGTAACTGAACAGTAACCAACCTGTTACTGCGCAGTACTGCTCAGTTACCTCTTGGAACCAGGCTGTTGCTAACTGACATGTACTGCTCAGTTCAGTTCTGACCTGTGGTTACCACACAGGAACTGTTCAGTTACAGCTCAGTTCTTACATGTATGGTGGGCCTTTCCGTACAGTACCATTCAGTAGTGTACAGCTCAGTACATGTCTTGTGAAAAATTGCCTGTGTAACAGTCCCCTAATGCAACTTCATGCCAAAAATCAAGGTTCTAATGTCAACGGTTCTCCTTATTTTGCCGACGAAAGGACTCGGATGGACTCACTCACTCACTCATTACCGGACAATTTGCAAATGAGAGCCTACTTCGTAGGAATAAATTATACATTTTGCACAAAAGGATATGAGACAATGGATGTTTAACAATTATTTGTTAGAAGGAGGGTTATAAAGGACTGACACAGCCATGCACAGCTTTTTTCCAAAATATACCATATTGGTCCATATTGTTCACCATTGGTCCATATCCACAAGGCACCAGCTCCAACATTGGTCCATATTGTTCACCATTGGTCCATATCCACAAGGCACCAGCTCCAACAATGAAATGTCCATGACCTCATTTACCTGGAAGATTCCTGATGACACAGTGACACAGTGACTAGTTTGGTCACTTGTGTGCATCTTCAGGCCATACAGCCTTGAACCAGGGTCACTAAATCACCAGCAGTAAAATGGAAGTGCTCTAAACCACTCGGCCACCACAGCTTCTCTAAACCACTCGGCCACCACAGCTTCTCTAAACCACTCGGCCACCACAGCTTTTCTAAACCACTAGACCACCACAGCTTCTCTAAACCACTCGGCCACCACAGCTTCCACAACTGAGTGGTCTAGATCGCTTGCATTTACTGCTGGCTATTTGGTGCCAAACTCTGAAGGTGTGGATTTGAGTCTCGCACAGAATATATTATAACTGCAGACATAAACAGGTATAAATTGTTTACTAAAATAACTTAAAGTGAGAATGGCCGGAGGTACTTTCAAACTTAATAATGGAGTGAAACCATCTGTGAGAATGGTTAATCATCATATAAATTAGGACTGCTCAGCATCTGCACTTTGTGTGGACCTCTTTGTCGTCAAAGCGATGTCTTTCACTTTAGGTAACAGCTCAGACATTGTGGATTTTATTCTGGCTTTTTCTTCTCCATCTTCTGTCATTTTCGCATAGTTAATAACGAGGTCTGAAAAATATGTATGAAGGGATATAATTCTGAGAGGATTCGTTTAAACAAAATTATATATGCATTTATCAAAAGAGAAATATGATAACACACAGATACAGATGCAATATTTCTTTATTGTACCTGGCTAAAAGCTATTAGATCAACATAAGAATGTAATCAGATGTTATGAATTTCCTATAAATCTCCAGATGTGATGGCCCAGAGGAGCTAAACCACTTACACAGATCCATGATCAGTGTGAGTGAGTGAGTATGATTTAACGTCGCTTTCAACTATATTTCAGTCATATCACGACGTTGGGTCCTATTCCTTTTCACACCTGGGAACCACACGGGTGGGGTTCTATTCCTTTTCACACCCGGGAACCCCACGGGTGCCTCAGTCACCTCTTACGACAAGCTCTCTGAGGAGCTGAGGCCTATTCTTACCATGATCTGCGGTGTGCACAACGGCATCCCAGGTCAATCCCCGGAAGCCCCTCGGGGCCACAGATCCATGATCAGTGTGTTTCCCAATTTGTTTCATTATGATGTATTCATTTTGATTGCATCCCCTATATCAGTGTCGGACCTGATTCAAGACTTTGTCTTGACACCTGTGGTATTCTCAAGTTTTGTTTCTGCAAGACTGCTCTACAACAGAGTAGAAAATACTTATTCTGGGTGGAACTAGTTATACGCAACTGTGGTAGGAATACCATTTTCTGATGACCTCTCCTCGCCACAATTTGAACACAATTCTGTGGTCCAGGTCAGGCAGGATGATAGTAGTTTTATCACTCAACTTATGTCCAGCTTCAGACAATAATTATCACATAGTAGAGTAGACTAACCTTGCAATTGTGTGAGTATGTCGTGTGTGTCCTTCTCCATCTTATCCTGTAGGTATTGTATGACCTGAGGGACGACCCTACCAGGGGCGTGCACCATACACTGAGTGAAAGTCTGGAAGAGGATGGTGACTGTTAGATGAAGGGCCATAGCTGGTTCTTCCTCCTGCTTTAACTGTTCGGCCAGCCCCTGTCTGTGACTGAATACCAACTGTCTGAGGGTAGAAAAACAGATAACCATTCAGAAAACCATGTAGATTATTCCTCTGTAGGACATATATACAGATAAGATATAGCACATTCAATTTTATTACCCTCAGTCCTTTACCAGTGGCGACGGTCTTGTCATTTTGTCTGTTTGTCTGTCCAAACTGCAAGCAGCAACTGTGTGTTATAGGAACATTTTGTGGGGTGCATCTCACAAAGTAATCAGCTTTGATTCATTGGGTTCACAGATAACTAATTGTCATATTATGATGAAGTGTCCATTGTCACATTATCAATGAAGCAACAGTGGTGTCTCTGATGGACAGAGATTCATAGAAGTCGAAAATTTGAGTATTTTTTACTCAATTTAGTCTATTCAGTTTTCGGTGTTTTCTTCATATTGAGTATTTCTTCAAATTTACCACCATTCCTAATGATTTTATATTGTTTCATCCCATGAAATTTTAGGGCTATTGAGTTTTCATCAAAACCTCGCAAAGTTTGGTGAAATTCGAAGGTCCGAATTGAGTTTTTGAATGAATTTTACCCCAGATTACCCGTACCGGTGGTAAAACAGGACTTCTATGAATCCCTGATGGAGTGTCCATTGTCACATTATCAATGAAGAACAGTGGTGTCTCTGATGGAGAGTCCATTGTCACATTATCAATGAAGAACAGTGGTGTCTCTGATGAAGTGTCCATTGCCACATTATCAATGAAGAACAGTGGTGTCTCTGATGAAGTGTCCATTGTCACATTATCAATGAAGAACAGTGGTGTCTCTGATGAAGTGTCCATTGCCACATTATCAATGAAGAACAGTGGTGTCTCTGATGAAGTGTCCATTGTCACATTATCAATGAAGAACAGTGGTGTCTCTGATGGAGAGTCCATTGTCACATTATCAATGAAGAACAGTGGTGTCTCTGATGGAGTGTCCACTGTCACATTATCAATGAGGCAACAGTGGTGCCCCAGATGGAGAATCCATTGTCACATCATCAATGAAGAACAGTGGTGCCCCCGATGGAGTGTTCAATGTCACATTATCAATGAGGCAACAGTGGTGCCCCAGATGGAGAAACCACTGTCATATTATCAATGAAGAACAATGGTGCCCCAGATGGAGTGTCCATTGTCACATTATCAATGAAGAACAGTGGTGTCTGATGGAGTGTCCATTGTCACATTATCAATGATGCAACAGTGGTGCCCCATATGGAGAAACCATTGCCATATTATCAATGAAGAACAGTGGTGTCTGATGGAGTGTCCATTGTCACATTATCAATGATGCAACAGTGGTGCCCCAGATGGAGAATCCATTGTCACATTATCAATGAAGAACAGTGGTGCCCCCGATGGAGTGTTCAATGTCACATTATCAATGAGGCAACAGTGGTGCCCCAGAGGGAGAATCCATTGTCACATTATCAATGAAGAACAGTGGTGTCTGATAGAGTGTCCATTGTCACATTATCAATGAGGCAACAGTGGTGCCCCAGAGGGAGAATCCATTGCCACATTATCAATGAAGAACAGTGGTGTCCCTGATGGAGTGTCCATTGTCACATTAGCAATGAGGCAACAGTGGTGCCCCAGAGGGAGAATCCATTGTCACATTATCAATGAAGAACAGTGCTGTTCCTGATGGAGTCTCCATTGTCACATTATCAATGATGCAACAGTGGTGCCCCAGAGGGAGAATTCATTGCCACATTATCAATGAAGAACAGTGGTGTCTGATGGAGTGTCCATTGTCACATTATCAATGATGCAACAGTGGTGCCCCTGATGGAGTGTCCATTTTCACATTATCAATGATGCAACACTGGTTTCCCTGATGGAGTGTCCATTGTCACATTATCAATGATGCAACAGTGGTGCCCCAGATGGAGAATCCTTTGTCACATTATCAATGAAGAACAGTGATGTCTCTGATGGAGTATCCATTGTCACATTATCAATGATTCAATAGTGGTGCTCAGATAGAGAATCCATTGTCACATTATCAATGAGGCAACAGTGGTGTCCCTGATGGAGTATCCATTGTCACATTATCCATGAGGCAACAGTGGTGTCTCTGATGGAGTATCCATTGTCACATTATGAATGAGGCAACAGTGATGTCTCTGATGGAGTATCCATTGTCACATTATCAATGATTCAATAGTGGTGCTCAGATAGAGAATCCATTGTCACATTATCAATGAGGAACAGTGGTGTCCCTGGTGCCGTGTCCATTGTGACTTTATCAATGATGCAACAATGATGGAGTGTCCATTGTCACATTATCAATGATACAACAGTGGTGTCCCTTATAGAGTATCCCAATCTTAATAAATTAATATCCTATCAATGCTCCCCAATCGTATATGTCGCTATGTAGGATCTTACTGATTTCAATTGAATTTTGTGTTCGGAGCGCCCAGCTCATGAATATTTAATAGTCTTATGATATCACGACCGCATTTTAACTACTTTACTTGAGTCGGGCAGGGGGGATAGGTTCATAGACTCTGCGTTAACTCAATGTTATGCCAAGGACGATTCCATCATTCTACCCCGCATTATGGCGCCAACCTGGCGGGAGGGCGGCAACATCAGAAGATTCCCCCCACAGCTTGACGTGTGCTTCGGCTCAGCCAACCAGAAAGCACTTGTCATTACGTTCCCTTCAAATCACTATGAAAACCTCTCGGAATTGGTCAACACGCGCGTTACTGCAAGCCGGTTAGATCCTGCAAGCGACATATCCAAATGGGGAAGCAGTTAGGATTTAATTTTAATTAGATTGAGAGTATCCATTGTCACATTATAAATAATGCAGTATAATTCATATTTACCAAATAATAAATCACTGAATCTGTACCTACCACATTCCATGCTGCTACTGAAATCATATTACATGATTAATAGAGAGATGCTATCCCAATGTCAGAGTTTTTAAGCTGTGATGAGTTGTACATGTTTATAAGTACCTTTCTTTTTTCTTATCTGGTTTCTTCAGTAAGATACCCAGGTAATCTGGCCCACACAGAACATCAAACTGGTTGAAAAATTCATCTAAAGTCTGAAAAATAAACATGCCACCATTGAAAGCAAAATAGATGAAAGTGTCGAATAAAAATATAGAAATCTGATGCAGCACTTTCTCATGGCATCAGATTGTATGTACTCGTACGGTCAGATATACCCCTGATTGCATTGGGGTTGAAAAAGCAATGCACAGTTTTTGTGTGCATGGCTATGAGCCAACCAGCATGACCAGCATCATTCGTCACAGCTGAACAAGATGTTCTACCATTTGTCCTTGTCAAAATATAGATAATCTAACTTGTTATATTTTCTATAAAACATACTGGATGCATTTTCCATCTCTCTCGTATGAGGATACATGCTTCCTGTGTCAATCAAACTTGATAAAGACCCAATGCACACATCACAGTTTTCAGCCCAATGATGTCAGAGGGTGTTGCCCCAATCTAGGTAAACCGAATGGTAAATCAGGGGAATACCATCTAGATGTAATGCTATGAAAACTTCATGCGAAATGGTCGTGGATATTCTACGAGATCCCATAATAAGCCAATCACGACCATTTCAACCTTTTCGCTCTGACAATGATTGAAGTTTACTTCAAGGAGATCAACATCTTCGCACGGCACAATCTTTGACATTTTCTACCCCTAACAAAGCCAGACTTTTCGGCGGGAGTAAACACTTTGATGTTTACAGACCCTGTCTGGAAATGGTGCCATATTTGAAAACTGTTTCAGGATAATGTTTATATATTAGACCACGAGCTACCATGTGTAATTACTGTGGGCGTGATTTTGAAATAGTTACAACCAGCTATCCATCTGATTGGCTAACAATAGTAGTTTCAACTCGCACAGGATTTATATAGGGCTGAATTCAGATATATAATATTCTGTGATATTATATCTGAGTTTACTGAGATTGGTGTTGCACCTAAAGTTTAGGAAGTTATGAACTCTGACAATGAGAGAATGGATGTAATATTATAGTGTCAAATATAAATGAGTTTCATATTTTCAGCAGCAATCTGAATCTAAAAATTTCCATCAACCAAAAAATTTAGTTTGATCACCGCAACAGAAAAGCAAATTGTAAGGATTTAATCAATATGATCAATGGAACAGAAAAGCAAATTGTACCAATTTTCATTTTAGCAGTGAAGGTATGATTTAACTGCAATTACTTCCTTCTTAACTAAATAACAGATTTGACAATCAATAAATTTATAATCTGGATATTCATCATAGTCAGGGGTAGCCATGGTAACCACATGTACAATATATGTCCTAAAGGATTCCAGCTAGGAATATTTGTACAGCCATTAGATAGAGTAGATATTTAATATTCACTATGTAGAAAGGTGCAGAGGTGGAAACACATGCAATTACACCAATAATCCCCCTGTAAATTATAATCTCAACATAGAACTCCTGTATGGAGAGACAAAGTTCTCACGTAATCACGGGCATGAAAGAAGCGATTCAAAAATCAATTTCCTATCACTCCACACATTTAATTCAGAGAAGAATTTATTTCCTGTTGGATAACATATTACTTCCAGAGTAATTTGGTGTGCCAAGCCGAAGTATGCTGTATCTTATTACCAAGTAGGAGGGAAGTCATCCGGAGAAAGTTTCCCCTATAAACAGGTTGCCGGAATATGAAGAAAATTCATTAACAAAGTTAACATTAACATCATCAATGTGATTATTTCTGGAACCAATCCTCCTTGAATATCTTCAATTTCCTATCTAATCAGACAGTGTTAACGAGTGTTTATACCTGGTTTTGTTGGAAACTGTAATAACAAATCATGATGAGGTAGTGAGGTGTTAAAGCATGTACCATCCTGAACATCATTTGACATGTTTGAGCAGAGATGTTCAATAAGTAATCCAACAGGGCCAAGGGCCTTACAGTGTTATCGATAATACAGGTGAAAATTCAATTTTTCTGTTAGATATTCAACCAGCAAACAAACAAGAGCCACAGATCTTTGTTAAGATCTCAGATCTGGCATGGATAAATGGTGTTTGTTTTCTGTATCATGGACACATGTGAGGACCAAGTATGAAGCCACACTCACCTTGCCATTTAGTGTGTTATTTAGTTTACTCAACACCATCTGAGGTTTGTCGGGCAGCTTGCTGATGACTTTGGACCTACTCTGCAGTAAAAATATATTGACAAAAGTTCAACAATAATGATGGAAACAGATATACCTTTTTCTGCAATTGTGATTATGCAGTTTTATTGACTTATATGTAATTGTACAATATTTGTACACACTATATCAGTTCTCTTGCTAAGAAGATGCAGGATTGCGGAATTTTGTGTTCATATGACTTTTAAAACCAACATTTTCTGTGTGTTGCAAATGAGACTTGCATACAGTTATCTATTGTCAGCATTCAAATTGGTGGTATAAACGGTACACTATAGTTATGACCCTGATGAATAAATCTCTCACTGTAGAAATTCCAGAGTAGAAAATAATAGACAGAAATAGTGTTAAAAAAATTGCAGACATAAAATTAGGAGAGTTTATGGACCATGAGATAATTGGAGCAAGTGTTTTAGAAATAAGCTAGATTTATTAACAAACATGAAAAAGCAATCTACACACTTACCTCGGGGGACGTACAGATCTCATCATTGACAGACATCATGTGATCAGTGGCTATGGCATTGAGGGTCAGGTTAGTGATATCAGAACATACTGTTCTCAACAAGTGCTTAACCAGCTGTGTCTGTATTTCTCCTAATAAACAAGGACAAATAGTGATATCAGAACACCCCATTCTCAACAATTGCACCAACTGTCATAAGTCAGCTGTTATCATAGTTAATCTCTTTTAATGTCTAGTAACATAAGCCAGCTGTTACCATAGTCAATCTCTTTTAACGTCTAGTAACATAAGCCAGCTGTTACCATAGTCAATCTCTTTTAACGTCTAATAACATAAGCCAGCAGTTACCATAGTCAATCTCTTTTAGCGTCTTGTGTCATAAGCCAGCTGTTACCATGGTCAATCTCTTTTAACGTCTAGTAACATAAGCCAGCTGTTACCATAGTCAATCTCTTTTAATGTCTAGTAACATAAGCCAGCTGTTATCATAGTTAATCTCTTTTAATGTCTAGTAACATAAGCCAGCTGTTACCATAGTCAATCTCTTTTAACATCCAGTAACATAAGCCAGCTGTTATCATAGTCAATCTCTTTTAACGTCTAATAACATAAGCCAGCTGTTACTATAGTCAACCTCTTTTAATGTCTAATAATGTTACCCAGCTGTTACCATAGTAAATCTCTATTAACGTCTAATAACATATTAAAGCCAGCTGTTACCATAGTCAATCTCTGTAGTCAATCTCTTTTAACGTCTAATAACATAAGCCAGTGGTTACCATAGTCAATCTCTATTAGCGTCTTGTGTCATAAGCCAGCTGTTACCATAGTCAATCTCTTTTAATGTCTAGTAACATAAGCCAGCTGTTACCATAGTCAATCTCTTTTAACGTCTAATAAAATAAGCCAGCTGTTACCATAGTCAATTTTTTTTTAATGTCCAGTAATATAAGCCAGCTGTTATCATAGTCAATCTCTTTTAACATCTAGTAACATAAGTCAGCCGTTACATGGTCCATCTCTTTTAACGTCTAGAACATAAACCAGCTGTTACCATAGTCAGCCTCTTTTAAGGTCCAGTAATATAAGCCAGCTGTTACCATAGTCAATCTCTTCTAACATCTAGTAACATAAGCCAGCCGTTACATGGTCCATCTCTTTTAACGTCTAGAACATAAACCAGCGGTTACCATAGTCAATATCTTTTAAAGGTTATACAAAATGGTCTCAAAATCTGCTACTTTTTTGTGCTAAATTGTTGTAGAGGTGATTATATAGACTTGTTTTACATTTTTGTATGTTTTCATACTGCCCATGGTTGGAAATAGCAGCAGTAAAGTGCGACAATTTCATGCCCCTTTCAAAACGGCGAAAGCTGTGACCGCTTGACCTGTGACGTCACAACCTGATTACGATCTCGCTCAAATGCCTGTTGTGACGTCAAAATGTCAGCGACATCACGCTAGAACTCCCACAGTTGGGTGAATCTTTCGTAACAACGCCCGACGTCATAGACTATGACGTTTAGGGCGCAATCGTAATCAGGTTGTGACGCCATGCACCAGAGGTCACGGCTCCAATACGTTTTCCCCCACATGTGTGCTATTCGTGTCCTAAAACCCACTTCGACAACATTATTCGAGAAAAAAATACTAATTTGTTGTTTGGAATACTACTGGGTATGTTTTAATGCAAAGTAGTATAGAGTCATTTGGTATAACCTTTAACGTCTAATAACATAAGCCAGCTGTTACCATAGTCAATCTATTTTAACGTCTAATAACATAAGCCAGCTGTTATCATAGTCAATCTCTTTTAACATCCAGTAACACAAGCCAGCTGTTACTATAGTCAATCTCTTTTAACGTCTAATAACATAAGCCAGCTGTTACCATGGTCCATCTCGTTTAATGTCTAGAACATAAGTTGTTCTCCATCTTCAACAACCTATTAATCAGATGTTAATGGGAAATTAATTTAGAAAGCTCAATCCATCCCAAATGAAAGAAATCTCTATTTTGGCCGAAAAAACATTTTAAGAAATAAAAAATATGATAAAATAAAGTTTCATTTCTTGTTGGTTTTCTAAGTTCCATAACAGCTGTATCAACAAATATTTTATTTTTGTTCCACCTGTACATAGCTCAGAGCACCTTGAGATGAAGCGAGAGATAACAATAGAAGTTTGCCAACATAAGTGTTATGTATTTCTGAGAATCTGGAATACTGGATCGATGAAACGAAATTTGCCTGAGGCAAGAATTCTGTAGATGTGGCGTGAAGTATACAGTCAAGTGATGAGAACAAGATACAGTCAAAGGTTAAGTTTACACGAGGACATGGAGGTAAACTTGATTATGTAATATACCTGAGATTGTGCTTGAAGTTGGGAAGGAAGAAATGATGAAGTTAACTAACCTGGCCAGTCTAGGCAAACAAAGGCCCCGGATAGAGACCCACCCAGGGCAGCCATAACAGACAGCCTGCCCTCTGTATATGTTGCAATAGACACAAGGGTGTTACTCTCTTGCAACACAAAGACACTTTTCCCAGCAACATGTTGCAGATGATCGAGGGAATCGAGGTTTTGGAGAGATGTTATGAAAAGTTTCAAGAATTTCTTACATGATAAATGTCAGTTTTGGCAAGGCTGTGAAGGCTCGGCGATGTGTGAACATGGCAAACTTACAAACACATACTATAATCTTATATGTTGCCAATATACATGTATTAAAAAAATACAACGAACCTGAAAAAAATTTAATTCCCTTCTCGAAGAGTTTGGCATTGGTCCATAATCCTGATATCTTTTCCTGGAGTTCTCCGTGCGTCTTCCGGCGGGCAGAACCGGTCGCCGCACCTGCCGATTGCAGAAATATCGACTTGGCGGTTTCTTGATACTGTTTACAGAGGGGTCTGCAAAAGAGAATAGCCATGATATAAAGTTTTCCACGTTAATCTACCATGCCTGTGTTAGTACCAAGATCATAACAGTGATAGATAACGGTGGGATTAACACATACATCGTGCAGAGGTGTGTGAAAATGTAGCGAGGAACACGTGTTAAAGGAAACAGCTGGGAGATTGGCCCTCTGTTCTAGCGCTAAGACAATTGTCATTTGGCAGAACAACAAGATACAAAGTCTAGTAACACTGTTAAATGACCCGGAGTTCACAATTACACACTCTATTCGTGATTTTAATGCAATGAAGAGTGGTAACAAACAACAAACGTCAAACTGTGAAGTGAAATGTGAGTGTTTAGATTACATAAATTTTTTGTGACCATACATAGAAAGTGTAATATCACAAGCAGTGATGCGAAAAACACAATTTTCAACTCAAACATTTGCTTTGCATTGCAATGTTCGAGTTACTGTTTGACAATGCTTCTTTTTGAAAAAGTTAATATGGAATGTCAGATAAGTTAAAGCTGAAGCAATACTCATGGAATAGAGTACGGCCATTTATTTATCCTATATTATCCAATATAAATTTCCTCTCTGAGACAGTGAAATTTGTAATATCATATAATTTCTGAACATCATACATGATGTTCGTGTGAATTTCTGGCTAAACTAAAAGCATTGGCGTTTTTCTCGACATCAATGACCACAATGTTTTACGAATACATTTTTGCTGCTCACTATAGCATCACAAATGAGACTGACAATATTGAAAATTGGCTAAACTTGTCATGTTTAGGAAAGCAAGTACTGTATAGTGTTTCATTTTTAAGGAGTTTCACAACAATAGAAACTAGAACCAGTACAATGGCAATTTAGACACATGTAGTTGTATGATAGTCTTAATACTCTTGCTTT